>JARJHM010000624.1:0-189630 GCA_033356055.1 Carex pumila | reverse complement strand
ACTTCTATTCGGACCGCAAATCCCTGGCGGTCTGCTATTTAATTTTTTTTTTTTTAGAAATCTAATTTTTTATGCAGACCAGACCGCTGGTATCCCTGGCGGTCCACTAGCTGTCTTACACGCTTTCTCTCTCCAGCACGCACTGTATTCATTTGTTAAACCACAGAGAAGAAAGAGAGAGCAATTTTGGCGATTTTGAAGTGATTTTAGGCGATTTAGAGGCGATTGCTACAGGTATTTTATTTTTTATTTAATTATTTTTTATTTAATTTTTAATTAATAATTATTATACCCGCAGTCTGTAAATACTATAAATTAGTCTTTAATTAATATTATAATTAACTTTTAAATTGAAAAAAAGAATGAATCTATTATACTGTAATTCTTATGAATTTTTTTTAAATGTAGTTTGTGAAGGAAAAAATGCTGGTAGCACTATACGTGGGCGGTAAGCTAACTATGCCTCATTCGGCTTGCAGGTTAATGAAAGATCCACATTTATTGAACTTAAGCAACTAGTATACGAAAAGACTAGTGTAAACCCCAACCGGTATGACTTAGATTTGGCTACCCGAATTGACACACAACGGGCTGGGGGGGGTAGACCTTACTTTGTGAGTTTTCCTATAACAGATGAGGAGTAGTGAAATGCTGTGTACCAACAATTTGAGTCTAGGGGAGTCGCGATGATAGCGTTATATTCCAGGAGGGTTCCCCAGGCTGGGGCTAGACCTTTTAGTGCGGCTGGGGCTGGACCTACTAGGGCTCCCCCTGCTGGACCTTCAGGTTATGACAATTCGGCTTATGACAGCCAGAGGTACCACCACTCCCTTCATGACAACTAGGGGTACAACCATTCCCCTCATGACAACCAGGGGTACCACAGTCCCTGTTATGACAACCCGGGGTACCAAAACTCCCGTTTGTTTACTGAAGTTGTACCCCCACCACCACCACCCAGACAGGCACCCATAATCCCTATATTTCCAGCTATACCAGAGTCAGTATCGATACAGTTATCTGTTAATCGAAATGATACTAATATTGATGTTGATGCTATTGATGCCATACCGGAAAGAGAAATGGAAACTGGAGATGAATACCAAGGAATTTGGGAATCTGATGACTTATCAGATGGTGATGCAAATGTACCAGGTTTGTCCAGGGAAGAAAAATTCCCAATCAGGGGTCGGGGGAATAGGCATCCTGTCGCCACATTCAACAATACCACAGCTTTTGAAGAGGCTGACATTAGTTTCTTTGGTCCTCCTGTTGTATACAATTGTGAACTTGCCCCAGGGCAAGTCTATACCAACATAGATGAACTTATAAAGAAAATCCATGAGACTCATGTTCACGGCAACTGGGAATGTATATTAGAAAGAAGGGAATCAAAAAGATTGGTTGTGATATGCAAAAATGCCCCTCGTTGCGAGTTTCGCCTTTATGCAACCCCTGCGGGTTCGGGGGAAGCATGGATAATTAAAAAGTGTGAACCACCTCATACATGCAAGTCTGCGTCCACAAGGACAGACCATTCAAATCTGACAGCATCACTAATTGCCGATGCAATTGAGGCAGACATTAAGTTGGACCCATCGATGAGCATCAAGGTGGTGGCTATGGCCGTCAGACACAAATACATACATGTAATCCCAAAATATAACAGGTTGTGGAGAGGTCGTGAACTTGCGATTTGCAGAATATTCAATAGTTGGAAGGATTCATACGACTATCTGGCACCATTGCTCCAGGCTATGGCAAGTACAAATCCCGGCACTGTATTTCAGCGGTGGCATGGCCCCATTTATGACAAGAATGGAGTACTAATAGAGGGAGTTCAACAATTCAAGGGCATAGCATGGGCTTTTGGTCCTTGTATCCAAGCCGTGCCAATCATGAGACCCGTTATCAGCATTGATGCATGCTTCATGTCTGGCCGTTACAAGGGGAGGCTACTGATAGCATGTGCATATGATGCTGAAAACCAGCTGTTGCCTTTGGCATTTGCAATTGTTCATAAAGAGGATGGTGAGAACTGGGGATTCTTTATGCAGTTTTTAAGAAGACGGGTGGTTGGGCCAACAAAGTTTTTCTCTGTAATATCAGACCAGCACAAAGGAATAAAATATGTTTTTGATCGTGAAGAATACGGTTGGTCAACACACACTGGCGAGTGTATGCACAGGTTTTGTATGCAACACGTTGCGGAGAACCTTAGCAAGGCAACCGGACACGATACATGGGTCCTAGAAACATTCAGACGTAATTGCAAAAAAAAGAAGCCGAGAAGGGTGGAAGAGATGAGTAGAGAATTTGCAAAGGTATGTGTTTGTTACTTGTTTACATGTCTTATTGTACTTTGTGGACATATTTTTATTTTAATTGTTTACTTATATTATTTTATTTCCTTATTTATATGTAGTATATGCCGAAAGCAAATCTCTACTTAATGAAGGTGGGCAAAAATAATCCCAGAGATGTCCAAGAGCCAGTATACGAGAAAATATATCAAGCACATGATGGAGGTTACCGTTGGGGAATTATGACCACCAACGGTTCTGAATCGCTGAATGCAGTCTTCAAGGAGAGCCGGACGTTGCTTGTGGCTGTAGTTGTAGAAGACACTTTCTACAAGTTAAATACTTGGTTTCAGGAACGGCGTGCTAAGGCCATAGAATTAATAAGGATGAACCAGTCATTTTCAACAAGGGTGGAGGAGAAACTAAAAAAAACACATGAACAAAGGTGCAACTATGACCGTGATCCCGATGGGTAATGATGGTACAGAATTAGAAGTGCACAATTCAAATGAGTACGTTCCTTTCAGCCGTAGACCAGATGGCACTATGGAGTTTGTGAAGAGGGCTTTCAAGTACGTAGTGCAATTCCGAGAGGCAAGAGAGGTGACCTGTACATGCCAAGGACCCTAACTAACACACATACCTTGTAGTCACGTGATGGCGGTATGCCGAGTGAGAAACTTCTGCGAGGATCACTGTGTCGCTGACATGTATCGTACCGATTACCTTGCTTCTACTTGGGGTGGATAAGGAAGGGGACGAGGAGACACAAACGTGCTATAATGACCATGGACGAGATGGGTGGTAGGAGGCCATCGGAAAATCAGGCTCGCCGTTCCGTTTTTGACAGGCACAGGGCACGTATGTAGCATTTTTCAGAATTAATTTATGATTTTATTATATTAATAACTGAATTCTATTGTTATTTTCAGATGCCATAAACGAACACAATGAAAGAGAAAATGCGAGAGTTGTTGCTGAAGCAACTGGTAGAACACAAGCACCTCTTGTGACCCAATCATCTAGTAGCCAAGGGTCTACAAGTACTGCCGCACGTGCAGCTGGCACCAGAAAACCTTCTCGTCTATTGGGTTTATTCCGACGTCGTGAAAGATGAACTTATTATTTTGCTTGGATGAACTTATTCTGTTTGGTTTGAACTAAGTTATGAATATTGGTGAACTTCAGTTGTATCATTGAACTTTAATTGTATTCGTGAACTTTACTTGTTAGACTACTTTAGAACTATAGTTATGTTAAACTCAGGATTTTGGGTTATTTTGATAAAAATATTTTTTTTTGGGTTATTAATAAAAATAGCCGGTATGTATGTATGTATATATGTATATATTATACATGAGTGGGGTTAAAATGCACCCTCCTTTTTGTGCTCCAAACGTGCACCCTCCTCTTGTTTCTTCATTTTTAAAATTCAAATGGTTGATTTGAATCTACCAACGTGTTCTACATATTAAAATGTGCTTGGAGACCAAATTTTACATTTTTTGGAAATTTTTTACTATTTTTTCAGAATTTTTGAAAATCATCACTGTGCTGAATTTTTTATTATTGTTAAGTTTAATAAAAAATTCTGAAAAAATAGTAAAAAATTTGCAAAAAATGTAAAATTTGGTCTCCAAGCACATTTTAATATGTAGAACACGTTGGTAGATTCAAATCAACCATTTGAACTTTAAAAATGAAGAAACGAGGGAAAGGTGGACGTTTGGAGCACAAAAAAGAGGGTGCATTTTAACCCCACTCATTATACATATATTATAAAAACCGAAAAAAAAAGACCAACATAAAGGTCAAGTCCTTAATTTTTTGACAAATATCCCAAATACCCTAAACAAAAAAACTAAAACTTCACAAATGAAAATATTAAGAAAAAAAATCAGATTTCTAAAAAAAAAAAAAAATTAAATAGCAGACTGCCAGGAATCCTGGCGGTCCACTATAGAAGTGGACCGCCAGCAACCCTGGCGGTTTGATTATATTTGAAAAAACTCAGATTTTGTGATTATTTTGATAAAAAATATTTTTTTTTGGGTTATTAATAAAAATGGCCGGTTGCTTCCTGAATATTATGATTTTATCTCTACTAATTTTATACTGTTAGCTACCTGCCGCCTATCCGAATGAATGGATTTCTCTTCTTTACTAAGAATTCTTAGCTTTTTGGACAATAATGTCAAAAAAAGAATAAAAATTTGATGATTCTTTTTGCCATCTATATATGTTTGTAATCTCTTAATATTTCAACTATCTTGAATATTTACTTAATTTATTCAATTCCATCTCTAATTATTAATGAGTTAGGCTAATATGACATTGGTGTTATTTGAAACTAAATAACACCACATCTTAAACCCTTATATCTGCTTTAATATTCGTACAATCCGCTTTTACTATTCAAGCACTTTATTTTGTATGAATCTTAAAGCAGATCTAAGAGTTTAGGATGTGGTGTTATTTAGTTTCAAATAACACCAATGTCATATTAGCCTAACTCATTATTAATACCATTTAATTGCATTTTTTAGTTATTAATTTTTGTTTGTTTAATGATAGATCTTATTTTCTATTTGTACGATTTAAACAAATTTAATTTGATTACCAAAAGACTAAACTTGTTCTTATAAAAAATAATGATAGTACAACTAGAACTCATTACTGATAATACGTCACGGCCTTAACCTTAAAATTTTGTCACACTTGAATTTCTTGCTTCACCTTTATATTAAGATGTCATAATTGACATATTTTGCTCGTTGTGTATGTAGCAATCTTGAGACCTTTATTTTCCAATTTGTAATTAAGGCTACCAACATATATATATATAGAGAGAGATGGACTATGGTGCATTGCAATGCATGGACCCCTTTGTGCATTACACTACAAATTACGGATTCAAAGTCCAAACAACCGATCCGAACCATTCATCTTATTTTCCATATTAATATTTCGTTGGGGACCAAATTTTATATTTTTTAGAATTTTTTTACTATTTATTAAGCAATTTTGAAAGTCGCTGATCTGATGGTCCAGAAAATTTTACTGTTTTTTACTGTTCACAGCAAAACAGTAATTTTAAAAAATGCACCATAGCCCATCTCTCTCTCTCTCTATATATATATATGAGGAGGGATTAAGTTACAATATTTTTTGAGTTACAACAAGCATTTTTTACATTTTGAAAGTCTCAATCGTTGATCCAAACCGTTATATGTGATCTCTACAATAAAATGTGCTTGGAGACGAAATTTTACATTTTCTAAAAAAATTTTACTATTTATTAAGATGGGTACAAAAACTAGTCTTAATAAATAGTAAAAAAATTCCAAAAAATGTAAAATTTCGTCTTCAAGCACTTTTTATTGTAGAGATCACATCTAACGGTTTGGATCGACAATTTGGGCTTTCAAAATGTAAAAAATGCTTGTTGTTACTTGTTGTAACTCAAAAATTGTTGTAACTTGATACCTCCTCAATATATATATATATATATATATAGGACGTGGCTACGGTGCTACGGGTAGCTAAGAGGCCTCCATGCTAAGCCACTTTGAAAACCCCTGATTCAACGGTGGCTTAACCCAACAGTAAAATCAGAAACTACCGTTAGATCAGCGGTTTTCAAAGTGGCTTAGTAAATAGTAAAAAAATTCAGAAAAATGTAAAATTTGGTCTCCAAGCACATATTAATATGGAGAACAAGATGAACGGTTCGGATCGACCGTTAGGATTTTGAAAACTCGAAATCCGAGCCGTAGCACGGAGGCCTCTTAGCTACCCATAGCATATTAGCCAAAACCTATATATATATATATATATATATATATATATATATATATATATATATATATATTTACTAATTTGCTTACTAACTAATTAAGCGGTTGAAGTTAATTGTGAAAAAAAATCTCGGGATCAAATCTGACTTGTATTTGGTTATGCATTTGATAACTCTTTGGGTGTTATTTTAAATAAGATAAATATTATTAAGAACTAGCTAGCTAGGTTTTGATCAACATAATTAATGTTTTCCGTATGGAAAATCAGCATGCAGTTTCAAAATCTAAATGACTAATTTCTTGTTGATATCAAGAGTAGTGAGGTTATTGTAATATATATGCATTTTATGGATCAACATCGTTGCTCCGGATTCATATCTATATTTTTAAATTTCAAATTGCCCATCTTAACCAGTAACCAAGATCTCCATATGCATGAAAATGTACTTCCGACTCCAAATTTTATATTATTCAGAATTCTTTTTTTTTTCCCTATATTTTTAGGTAAGCTGGATCTTCACTTCATCTAAAAAATATGAATTTTCGTCTCAAGTACATTTTCATATTAAAATCATGTTTAATGGTTCGGATCAATTTGCTTGAATGTTTGAAATAGAGATAATAATCTACATGGCGGGTCGATCCGTAATATGCATATTATCTAAAATTGTAATAATTTCCAAAAAAAAAAATCAAATTCTATCACTTTTGCAGAGGATTTTGAAAAATGACCAAATCGGTCAAAATCTCTCCAGTTTGGGAGCTTCTTTCCAGTGGGAAAATAACCGGTTCCAGAACCATTTGGACCGGTCAAAATCTCACCGGTTTCTCTCCCTAGAACCGATTATATTCTCACTCTTTTTTGTGTTTTTTAACAAAACAAAAAAAAATCATAATTTATTTATTTTTTATTAAAATATTAGAAATATTTAATGTATTTCTTTGAAAATAGATGAAATACAATAAAATTTGATTTATTAGAAAGACTGCGACAAATAACTCGGATCAATATTTTGCAGGTCGAATTTTTTGCGGCTGTAAGAAAAATTAATATATATTTTAATGTGTTATTGGAAAAAAATAAATATACTTTGAATTTGAGTTATTGATCACGGTTTAAAAATCACTTCTAAGTAATACATAAAATATTGTGGTACTTCTAGTACATTTAATTTCTAAAAAGTTGTATCTATTTTGAGAATCTTTTTTAAATAACAATCATTAAATAACTTATAGTTTTTATTTTCTTTCAAAAAAGTTGTATTTATTTTGAGAATTCTTTTTAAATAACAATCACTAAATAATTAAAAAAAATTCAAAAATAGATACAACTTTTTAGAAATTAAATGTACTAGAAGATGACAATATTTTCTATATTTACTTAGAAGTGACTTTTAAACCGGGATCAATAACTCGGAATCCAAGCACTTTTATTTTTCTCCAATAACACATAAATAAATATATTAATTTTTCTTACAGTAACGAAAAATCCAACCTAAAAAATGTTGATCTAGGTTATTTGCAATCTTTCTTACAGTAACACATAAATTAAATATTTCTAATATTTCAATACAAAAAAATCATAAAATTTTATGTTTGTAAAGAAAAAAAAATATACAAAAACTGGTGAGAATATAACCGGCTCCAGGGAGAGAACTGGTTATTTTCTCACCGGAAAGAAGCTCCAAAACTGGAGAAATTTTAATTGATTTGGATAATTTTCGAAATCATGTGCAAATTAAAGTGGGTAATTTTTTTTATATTAATAAAAATTTCTGGCACATTACCATAGTCGCACTCGGATATTAATATGTAAATAAGCGTGAGACCTTATTATTTCTAGAAAAATATGGCAAACTAGCGGGGAAATTAAATTTGTAGTAAACCCCAATGCTTCACACTAACTGGATGAATATTTTATCATGTTATCCCCACATGAATGGATGGAAGTTATCCAATCATTGAGATCACACAACTAAACCATTATTATTTTTTTATCTGCTTTCTTTTATGCATGAGATGAAAGATAGAACAATCTGATGCTAAAGCACGTGCAATGAACATGAAGGGACAAGATGTTGTTTCCAATGTTGGTTGTTTACCTTGTTTGCTTTGGAATAGACATTACATTTCACATGGTGAGACTCCACACAATTACACAAACCCACAAGTGGATTTCAAGAGCAAAAGCAAAGTTAGAGGGTGATGTATTCATGAAAAAAGATTGGTTAGATCAACTTTTAAAATTTATCAGATTGTCTTTGAACTACAAATTCAAACTGTTAAAATTCATCTATCTTATGAGTGATGTATGTATATGTTTTTTTTTTTTTAAGTTCTGAATTTATTTAGTACAAAGTTAAGCTATAAAAAAAATGAATCTTTTGTAAGTTGTTTTATATATTTATTTTGTCATCATTGTTTTAACCACTTAATCTTGTATTAAATGAATTTGAAATTTTTTAAATTTTTCATGTACACACATCACTCATAAAATAGATTTCAACCGTTTGGATTTGTTGTTTGAAGCCAATCTAATAGACTTTTGGAGTTATGCTCACCAACATCTCTTGTTGAACACAACACACCCTAGCTTTGCTCGGATTTCAATGCTTTTATTTTGCATTGAGTGAGGTTGTACTACTGTGCACAACGTCTATCGATCAGTATCGTAAATCAATATCTTTATTTTCAAAGTTCAAACAATTATTTTGAACCATTCAACAAGATCTCCATGTGAAATTGTAGTTGTATATCAAATTTTACATTTTTTTAGAATTTTCTATTCTTTTAGATAGGTAGACGTCACTTGATCTGAAGTTTCTAAATCATTTAAAAGTATTGGTTTTTTACCTATCTAAAATATAGTAAAAAAAATATATTAGAAAATGTAAAATTTAGTTGCAAATATATTTTTATATGAAAATTATGTTGAAGGTTTAAATTAATAAAAATAAAAATATTGATGCATACTACCATAGTATTACTCTTTGTAGTTTCTCTAATTTGAAAATATATAGTTTTTTGTAATTGCGGCTTATAACTTCACTTAGGCCTACACAATTTTTTTTTTATTAAATCTAATTTACTTATGGAAAATGTTCGACAGCTATCATGTTCGTTATAATTGTTGCTGTTTAGGGACCCATCATTTGAGCTGGTCAATATCATCTCTAATTTTCCTATTCTTTTTTTTTTTTTTTTTTTCCTTTGATTTGATAGCTAGCCAACTTAAAATTTTAATTTATATAATATAATATAAGTCATAATTCATATTATATGAATAGTAATAATAATTAATTAATCAAGTACTATTTTTGTCCAATTAGAGCTGATTTGTTATCCGTTTGCTGTTTATTTTCATTTTTTTTTTTTTAACCATATTGATCTTCACTATATTTTTTCTTAGCTAGCTTGAGGGGCTATTTAAAGTTATTTTGTATGGTGTTGGTGTCCACATCTGGCAACAATTAAATACCCAGAAATCTATTGACTTCACGTAACGAATTTTAATTCAATATTAATTTATATATAAACTACACAATACGTACAGTTGTTATTTTATTTTGTCAGATCAGTTCACAGCTTATTTGCTATTATTTTTATTTTATTTTATTTTATTTTATCACCCTAGCTACTATTATATAATATTCTTGGTTAGTCATGACTAGTTTAAAAACAAGTAATTATATATATTTTGCATATATAGTCTTAAACTTTTTGCAGCTACCATGATTAATCCTAATTCAAACAAACTGATCACTAAAAATGACCCATTATTGGTGAAAAAAATTAAATATGTACGTAGTACTGATGATTTTTTTTTTTTAATTTGGCTCCTTTGACTTGAAAACGGATCGCAAATATATGTAAAGAGACATTTTTGACATGATCCCAAATCCCACCAATTTTCTAGCGAGATGCCTCGTCAATAATATATATAATTGAAAACGGATCGCATACGTACAGAGCGGACAGTGGTAAAAATAAAATCATATCATATCTATTTTTATTTTTCGGAGTAAATTAATTTCTATAAGTATTTTATCTTATATATACTATATTATTGATAATTATATTTATACATATATCAAAGTCAGTATATATATGTCATTTAATATTAAATAATTTCGAACGAGTTAACTGAAATAATTTTAAATTCAAATTAACTAAAAATTAATCTGATCATCGAGTTAGTTAAACTTGAGCTACATTAATTCAAATTAAAGTCAAGTTTGGTTACTACTTAAATTTAAGAAGGGTTAAGTTCTTTACTCCAATCTACTCATATTTTACATTTATTTTGCAATTTAGTGTCATGGCTTAACTTATTTCATCTGAAATTAAAGGTAATTAAGATGTTAAAACAGTGGGTCCTACATGCAGAACAAATATAGATCTAGCAAGTTATTCTGTCCGATTCGGATTAATTCACAGCTTCTTACTTTATTTTACTCTTCCATTTTTTTATTTTTTATATCTTTAGTGTGGACTCCGCAATCAAATATGACCTAAATGAGATGTAATATAGCATTTTCAGACCATAAAAGCTACGATACTATATACCAGTGCTATAACGTGCTATTCCGTACTATAGTAACGCTATATGGACATAGCACTATTTTTTTATCTGTTTCGCTATGATGGAATAAACGCTATTTAAACCTTTGCTTTTTAGTTATATTTTTATTCTGTATGTATATTTTTTTAATGTACTCTAACTAATTGTTTTTTAGTAAAAGATCTTAAGTACGTAATTGTTTTTTGAGTAAAGGTTTCAGGAGATCAAACTACTCAAATATTTAATATCCATAAAATATTATTCCATTCATGTTTCAAATATGCGACCTTTAATTTACACGAAGAGTATTATCATTGCCACTAAATCAAGGACTGAATCTCAACCTAAACTAGCTAATTGTTGAATCATATTTGTTATGATTATTATTTCTTTCTTTCTTGTCATATTTTATGCGTTGGATCAATTCTTTATTGTCATTTGTACTGTTCTCAATCATAACAAATTATTAGTATACTAAATAAGTGGCCTAGACGTAGGACGAGAACAGTATATCATATATGCGCTATAAACCATTTACTAGTGGTTGATCAATTGAAATAATATATGTTTTCAATATCTACACTAAAAGTTACTTTAATTATATATACTTCACATAATAATTAAATTGCTTTGCAAACAATCTTCACAGGAAACTTTAATATGTATATGTATAATAAATGGAAGCTATATATTTTAATGAAGTTTTGGCAATTTGAAATTAAGATGAGTTTGGCTAAAAGTATAACTAGCTAACGTTAGTATATATATTTCATCTGCATCTGATTTTGTAATTAACTAGTTCAAATCATATATTTTTCATGTCTGAATAATTGATTCAATTAGCCACGGTCAATATATATATATATATTATATTGAGGAGGGTTCCAATACCTCATCATACCTCATATATATATTTTATATTTTTGTTTTCAAATTAATTTGATAAGAAATGGACAACGAATAAAGCTAGCTTGGAAAGCAAGTGGTGATCTCTAGATCTGCATGCATTCATATGCATCTTGCATTGCATTGCATTGCATTGCATTGCATTGCATGCATGCATGATATTAAGATATATACAAGATGCGTGATTACTGCCTTCAATTGTCAGAGTGGCTCTTGGATCACATTAATAGTATTGAAAATCCAAGAAAATGTCCAACTTCATCAAATTGTTGCGGCCGGCTTCACTACTCACTAGGCATGCATGCAGATGCTCATGCTCTCCAGTACTTGCACCTAGCTAGATCTATAATATATAAATCCAGCTTATATATATATATATATATAATTAATTGCATGGTGTGTGATCCATCTAGAGCTTTATTTCACCTTAATGAGGCTAGCTTGTATAATTAATTAAGCCATGTATTTCGAGTACAAGTTTGTGTAGCATGCATGTTGGTTGAAAAAAGATCCACAGGATCAAATTTGGTTATAAAACAGAGAACCATAGACCATAGTATAGTATAGTATAGTATGGTTCCAGTGGAGGCAAATAAATGCATGCATGCATGGAATCTGATCCAGATAAGCATGCAACGTCCTTTCAATCTATGTTAGGGTTGCTTGGCAGAGGAGGTGATGGTGCTGGTGCTGGTTATGGAATTGAGCTCAAGTTGTCTTTATTTCTTATTTTAAAAATAATTTCATGATTGTCCTCCCATATCAAATTGTACATTAGTGTTTTTGTAGTTTGGAACCATAGAAAACTACAAAAATAACATGTTACCTTCAAAATTCCTGTTACTATGATATTATCCATTATTAAAAAAAAAAACAATAAAAAACTTACCCCTTCGGTTACCCTTCTGAAAATGTTATGTGTGCATTCTAGTTAAAAAAATGTACACCATGCATGGTATCAACAAATGCTGATGTTGGAGCAATCGTATAAGAATTGTTAAACGTGTATATATATATATATATATAGGAACATGCTAGCGTGCTATGCATAGCATAGAACCCCTCCATGTAACGGCTTGGATTTTGAGTTTTCAAAATTCTAATGGTCGATCCGAACCATTCATCTTGTTCTCCATATTAATATGTGTTTGGAGACCAAATTTTACATTTTTTGGAATTTTTTTACTATTTTTTTAGATTTATTAAAATTGCTGTTTTTTCATGGTACAGATTTGCTGAAAACAGCGATTTTCAATAAATCTAAAGAAATAGTAAAAAAAATTCCAAAACATATAAAATTTGGTCTCCAAACACATATTAATATGGAGAACAAGATGAACGGTTCGGATCGACCATTAGGATTTTGAAAACTCGAAATCCAAGCCGTTGCATGGAGGAGTTCTATGCTATGCATAGCATGCTAGCATATTCCTATATATATATATATATAGAGAGAGAGAGAGAGAGAGAGAGATGGGCTATGGTGCATTGCAATGCATAGACTCCCTCATGCATTGCACTATAAATCACATATTTAAAGTCCAAACGACCGATCCGAACCGTTAGATATTTAATCCATATTGAAATGTGGTTGGAAACCAAATTTTACATTTTTAAAATTTTTTTACTATTTATTAAGTATTTTTGAAAATTGCTGTTTTGCTGTGAACAGTAAAAAACAGTAAATTTTTCTGGACCATCAGATCAGCGACTTTAAAAATTGCTTAATAAATAGTAAAAAAATTCCAAAAAATATAAAATTTGGTTCTCAAGCACATATTAATATGAAGAACAAGATGAACGGTTCGGATTGGTCATTTGGACTTTAAATCCATGATTTATAATGCAATGCATAAGGAGATTCATGCATTGCAATGCACCATAGCCCATCTCTCTCTCTCTCTATATATATATATATATATAAATAAAATGTATGTCCTAGCTACCTAGTGTTAATAAGTTTCTTGTAACCAATATACGTATGTGTGTATATATATATATATATAGAGAGAGAGAGAGAGAGTTGGGCTATGGTGCATTGCAATGCATGGAGGGGTTTGTACATTGGACTATAAATGTAAAATTCAAAATTGAAATGGCCGATCCAAACCGTTCATCTTGTTCTCCATATTAATATGTGCTTGGAGACCAAATTTTATATTTTTCTGAATTTTTTTACTATTTATTAAGTATTTTACAAAATTGTTGATCCAACGGTAGCTGCTGATTTTACTGTTTTGTTAAGCCACCGTTGGATCAACAATTTTGTAAAATACTTAATAAATAGTAAAAAAATTCAGAAAAATGTAAAATTTAGTCTCCAAACACATATTAATATGGAGAACAAGATGAACGGTTTGGATCGGCCATTTAGATTTTGAATTTTAGATTTATGGTCCAATGCACAAACCTCTCCATACATTGCAATGCACCATAGCCCAACTCTATATATATATATATATATATATATATATATGCTGCCAAAACAATCACTACAGGTACTTTAAAATGTCTGTCAACAATTGTAAAATTGTGTAACGGATGTTTAAAACTGTACGATATATAGTTGTCAAAAAAAGTAAATAAATTTTAGATTTTTTATGAGTGTTTATGTATATATAATTTGGAGTGAGACTATATGATATTATGCATATTACGGATCAATCCATACTATGTATATGTATCTCTATTTTCAAAGTTTTAACACTCGACCCAAACCAAACATAATCATTAATTCCATATATATGACAATGGACTTGATGTAAACAGGAATTGAGATGATGTAAATACTTATTTTTAATACAATTGTTATCAACCGTTGATCTGCTAACCTTAAAAATATCAAATTTTGCATGTTTTTAGAATTTATTTACTTATTTTTTAGATAAGTAGAAAATCACTGCTTTTAGATGGTCCAGAATTTTTAGATCAAGTGATTATCTATTAGTTATCTAAAAGCATACTAAAAAAATTCTAAAAAAGTATAAAATTTGGTCTCCAAGTACATTTCATATGAAGATCATATTTAACGATTTAGATTGATTGTTCGAACTTTGAAAAAAAAAATATGGATTCATAGTATGGTTGATCGATCCATATATAATATATGTATATTACCATAGCTAGTCTCAAGTCATAAGTCACAAGTAGGGGTGTTCAAATGGTTCGGTTTATTTGGTTTTGAACTGAACCGGTAAAATTCGGTTTAAATGGTTCGGTTGTTCGGTTGAATTGGTTCGGTTCGGTTGATTTTTTGACTTAGTTCGGTTTAAATGGTTCAGTTTGGTTTTGATTTCTCAAAACCGGTTAAACCGAACCGACCGATTTTATTGATAGGGTCAAGACTTCTAGTATTATTTTGGTTCATTAATCAAAACCGAAATTTAATTGGTTCATTAATCAAAATCAAAGTTTAAATTGAGTATTATAGATGTATTGAGTTTTGATTTTTGAGAAAGTTCGGTTCAACCGAACAAACCGAAGTTTAAATCGGTTTAAATGGTTCGGTTTTAATTCGGTTTGCTATTTTAGTTCGGTTGGTTCGGTTGGATTTTCAAAGTTCGGTTTGATTATTTTAGTTCGGTTTAAACCGAACCGACCGTTTGAACACCCCTAGTCACAAGTGTGTGTGTGTGTGTGTGTGTGTGTGTGTGTGTGTGTGTGTGTGTCTGAACTTAGTGTGGATTTTGAATTGACAATAAGAGTGTTCATATAGATCTAGTATTTGCAATCCAAAAGGGGAACAGAGGTAATTAGGGGTTGATACTTGATGGGCATGGAATGTTATCACTTATCAGTGCTGTTTAAAATTAATATTCCTCTTTTTCTTGTTTTTCTTCAGTTTTGGATTTACCAACTTCTCAGCGACAGCGGTTTAATATATATATATATAGGCTACGTCTCCCAACTTAGCATGTGACACGTGGTGTTTACCTTTTTCAGTTTCCCACCTCGTGCAGACTTCTGTGTAACCGGGTCACATAAAATAGAAGTTGTAGATACATATAACAGTACTCCCCGCACTAGTGGAAAATATGGAATTAGGATCGGTTATATACACATATCAATATCGGAATCCAACCGATCCTGTTGAAGGCGATACTGATACCATCAGGATCGGTTTTATATTTTTTAAAGAACCGATCCAAATAGAAACTATTAGGATCGGTTTTTTAACAAAACCAATCTTAAAAGTTGTTATCTAGATCGGTTTTTGACTAAGAACCGATCCCGATACATACTATCAAGATCGATTTTTAGATAAAAACCGATCTTGATAGTATTTTCGAATTTTTTAAAAAAAAGTTACATAACAACCGATCCAGATACGTACTATCAAGATCGGTTTTTATATAAAAACCGATCTTGATAGTTTTTTCGAATTTTTTTTAATTAAAAATTACATATCAAGATCGGTTTTTATATAAAAACCAATCTTGATAGTAAGTATCTGGATTGGTTTTTATATAAAAACCGATCTTGATAGTTTTTTCGAATTTTTTTTAATTAAAAATTACATATCAAGATCGGTTTTTATATAAAAGCCGATCCAGATACTTACTATCAAGATCGGTTTTTATATAAAAACCGATCTTGATATGTAATTTTTAATTAAAAAAAATTCGAAAAAACTATCAAGATCGGTTTTTATATAAAAACCGATCCTGATGTTTTATTGAAGCTAAAAAAAATATTTTTATTTATTTGACCAGCTTCCATATATATATTGCTGGCCAGCATTCTAAATTTTTTTTTTGCACAGTAAGAAGCAATAATCAATTAAATATCATATACACATTCTAAATTAATTATCATACACATCTTAAACTATTACAAAAAATTCATGTACTTCATACAAAGTTTTGTGAAGCATTACATATTATAACAAGAAATTTAAATCCAAAAAAAAATTAATTAACAAACATACAAGTGACTAATTGGGCTATTTCTTCAATTAACACACATTTATGCAATATACACATTTATGTAATTAATGTAAAGCACAACAATAAAAAAATCAATAATTACCTCTTTTGCAATCACATCACTTGAGATTAAAAAAGACTCTAAAAACAAACACAAAGGTAACAATTAGATGAAAAAACATTTTCCAATAAAAAATACAAAAAAATGTGTTTTAAAAGTATAATAATGAGAAAATTAGATAAAGTTAATACCATGATAGTTGATCGGCCGGATGATTAAGTAACTTGAGCGAGATGTCCTCAAAATTGTAAAACAATATACAAACACCATTAATTAATTTTTGAAACAATAAAAAAATTAAAAACTTACACAATTGAGCCGGAGTTGCGAGAGGCTCGGCTTTGAGAGGAAGAGACGGAGAGAAAGAGAGAGAGACACACGGAGGAGAGGGAGAGACGGAGACAGAGAGAGAGACACAAAGAGTACAGAGGGAGAGACGGAGACAGAAAGAGAGACGCTAAGTTGAAAATGAGAAGCGCGAAATGAAAATAAGAAGAACCCTAAGCAGGTTATATAGGGAGTTATCATTAGGATCGGTTGTTTATAAAAAACCGATCCTAATAGTATCAGGATCGGTTTTTTATAAAAAAACCGATCCTGATACTATTTTTTTTGGCGAGACCAACTTTGAAAAAAATAGTATCAGGATCGGTTTTTTATAAAGAAACCGATCCTGATACTATTAGGATCGGTTTTTTACATAAAAACCGATCTTGATAATCTTTTTTTTTTTCAAAATGGGTTCTGCAAAAAAAAAAAAAATCAGGGTCAGTTTTTTATAAAAAACCGATCCTGATACTATGAGGATTGATTTTTTATAAAAGACCGACCCTAATAGTTTTTTTTTTTTTACTGCAGAACCAACTTTGAAAAAAAAATAGTATCAAGATCGGGTTTTTATAAAAAACCAATCCTGATACTATATATAAGAAAGATCACTGCGGTAAACCCCACTCATATTGATGGTCTATCAACCATCAAACAGCTACCATTTATTTTCTTTTTTGTTTGGTAATGCATGTACACAGATAAATATTAAGAAAAATGTGAAAAATATAAATTTTATTTATTTGTGTTTGTATGGCCAAATCAACTCTATTATGATCAATTTTGTACAATTTTATTATTATTAATGGCATCAAATTGTTAAATGGAATGCAGACCGTTCATTTCTGCATTATCATCCAACGGTGGGTCTGTAATTAAATGACATGTAATAATTTTTAAAATGATCAAGATATAACATGGAACATTAATAACGTAAAAGTGCTGAAGGCCTGACAACTGTAAGTTTTGATCCAACGTAAATTATTTACGGCCGTGCGATGTTGCTATATTGTTTTGCTTTGATGAACTAGTACTGGAATCCCGAATTGTACCAAATTTTATAATGATGAAATTAATATGACATTCTTTCATTTTAACGGTTCTGATCGACCAAATGCTAATATTCGTATTCGTTCCTTCACAACCTCACACAACAAGGGTTCAACTCCTATGTATATTATTATATGGCACAAGTCATTGATGCATCATGCATGATTGTATAAAAAAATTCAATAGTCAAAATGACTTCAAAATGAAATATCAATGTCAAATAACTAATTATATTATCACATAAATTTTAATAATATAAATTACATTAATTTTCAACAAAAAAATTTTATAATTGAACCATATGCCATATACAACAACCATATATATATATATATATTATATTAATCACCACACTAATTACATATAACACAAATGCCTAATTACATATACTTCTCAATATTAAAATTACAAACATAAATATTTTAAAATATTGAAAAAAAAACTAATTATAAAATGAAATTTGATATCTCAATTTTCAAGCTGTCACTGTGCCAATTTGCTTTCAATCCGAACAGAGATTTTAGACTACATACAGCGCACCACACAGAGTTGGTTCTGCAAACAAAAAAAAAATAGTATTAGAATTGGTTATTTGAAATAACTGATTCTAATACTATTTTTTTTTTCAAAGTTGGTTCTAAAAAATAAAAAAAATAAAAAATTAATTATCAAGATCGGTTTTTAGCAATAAAACCGATCCTGATAGTTTCTAGATCGGTTTTATTGCTAAAAACCGATCCAGATACTATCAGGATCGGTTTTTATGTACATAACCGATCCAGATGCTATTTTCTGATATATTTTAATTTGTTAGATGTATTTAAGTTATCTGGATCGGTTTTTAGCAATAAAACCGATCCAGATACTATCAGGATCGGTTTTTATGTACAGAACCGATCCAGATGCTATTTTCTGATATATTTTAATTTGTTAGATGTATTTAAGTTTTCTAATTTTAATTTGGGTTTTTATATTTCTTTCCAGTTTTACTGGTTAAGTTTTCTAATTTTAAGTTTATTTCCTTTTAATTTTGGACAGCAAATTTGCTGGTTAAGTTTTGTAATTCTATGTTTATTTTCTTTCAATTTCAGCAGCAGATTATAAATACTGTTTCCTCTATTATAATATACAGTTAGCGAATTTTATAAATTTGAGAGAGGTTTTATCTTTACCGTTTTAGACTGTACTTTGAACTTATCATAGGAACATCAACCTTTGTGGCGTTCTTCTTCTCCTTCTTGAATTTATGAAAATCTTCAACGGGTCGAGGGTAAGTTCTTATTATTTAGTTCTTGAAATCAGATTTCAGCGATTGGAGTAAATCTCCTTTAAATTCGCATCACGATTTAAAAAAAAAAAAAATTATCAAGATCGGTTTTTAGCAATAAAACCGATCTTGATAGTTTCTGGATCGATTTTATTGCTAAAAACCGATCGAGATACTATCAGGATCGGTTTTTATGTATATAACTGATCCAGATGCTATTTTCTCATATATTTTAATTTGTTAGATGTATTTAAGTTATCTAGATCGGTTTTTAGCAATAAAACCGATCCAGATACTATCAGGATCGGTTATTATGTACAAAACCGATCCAGATGCTATTTTCTGATATATTTTAATTTGTTAGATGTATTTAAGTTATCTGGATCGGTTATTATGTATAGACCCGATCCAGATGCTATTTTCTGATATATTTCAATTAATAAGATTTATTTGAGATATTTCAATTATCAGGATCGGTTTTTTGTTAGAACCGATCCTGATACTATCAGGATCGGGTTTTATAAACAACCGACACTGTTCAATTATTAAGATCGGTTATTTAGAATAACTAATCCTGATAGTATCAGGATCAGTTCTAACAAAAAACTGATCCTAATAGTTCATAAATTAGGATCGGTTGACAATAAAACCCGATCTGAATAGTTTTTAAGATCGGTTTTTTTAAATAAACCGATCCAGATACTTATTAGGATCGGTTGTTCCATATAACCGATCCTGATTCCTGTTTTTCCACTAGTGCCGCCTCCTTGGTGGCTGGAATAAATTAAACATCTTTTTGTTATTTGAGCGAAAGAACTTCTATATTAATAATTAAGCTAATTAAGATCTATTACTTAGTATCACTTATATGAGTAGAGTTAAAATGCATTATTAATTGATTTATTGATTTGTGATCTAATTATGTCTTATATGTTAATTATCTATATTTTTAAAGTTCAAACAATTTTTTTGGACCACTTAACCAAATTTCATATTTTTTTTTGAAAAAAAAGTTATTATTTTTTAGATAGGTACAAAATCATTGTTTCTGGACCATACAAAAAATAGTGATTTTGTATCTCTCTCAATTAAAAAAATTAGTAAGACAGTTCCAAAAATATAAAATTGGGTCCCTAAACACATTTTAATACGGATATCGTATTAAGCAGTTCATATTGATTGTTTGAGCATTGAAAATAGAAATAAAAATATGAAGTATGAAATCAATGGAAACATTTTACCCTACTCGTATTATATATAGTTACAATATTTTATTAGTTGACTAACACAATCTATTTAATTAATCTATTTTCTTTTGTCTTACAACTAGCCCCTCAAAAATCTTAATATATATCCAACTTTTATTAATTACTTGTTAAGGGACTTGATCATGTCAAGCTGATGGCTTGATGCACAAAAATTTCCATAGTGACTATATATGGTACATAAAAGTAAGAATTATATCTGTTCGCATGTAAATTTAGGAGAAATATAAGAAGTTGACATTTCTGACTGAATTGTGATTATATTCTTTACGGTAATTAATTTGCTATTTTAATTGGGGTGTGTTATTTTGAGTTAAGCTTTTACAATATTGAGCGGTGAGAGAAATTTTTCTCATCAAATATCTATTGTACCCTTTCATTCTTTCTCATCATTGTCTATCTTAAGCAATTCAAAATTAACAAAGAAAACAATTAATAAAGAAAATAACTTTCCAAATAAAACAAATCTGTTTCGATCCCTTATCTCTCTCCTTCCCCAATAAAATATATATTTTTGAAAGTTGGCTAGAAGCCAACAGATATACTAAGTCAGAAAAAAAAAAGTTATTTACAGACCCAATTAGATATAATTCAGTCCCAAATTAAACAAAGTTTTTGTTCAAATTTTTTAGAAACTCGTAGTAAATATATATATTTGCTAATTAAAGAACTTGTCTTTAATCTAGTAGCAAAGACACATGACTTCCATGTGGAAGGTTATGGTTCGAAACCCACAAGTGGAGAAATATTCTATAATATACATAGGAGTTTGAAAATATATTGAGTGGTCTTGACCTTCAACTCATGATTTAAAAAAAAAAAATTACCAAAAAATTATGAATTTTTTTTGGTAGGTGTACGAGTTGCTCCAGCAGAAAAAATTATGAATTTTTTTTATTTATAGAAAAGTTACCAAAAAAAAAGGTATAACTAAATTTTATAGGTGAAAGAACTAGCCAAAGCAATTTAAAATCCCCTCAAGAACTAAATATAGTGTTATCTAAATCTCCTCCTATCTTCGATTATTCTCTCTATCTCTCTCCTCGTCTTTTAAAAAGAGAGATAGAAATAAAAGTGGATGTCAAGGTAATGCTATTCTTCTTAAAATAGCATCAGATTTAAATTTTTCTAAGTCCGTCCCTCACATCTCTTTTGGATCTTACTCCAACACAACTTCTTTATAAGCTCTATCGCTTTGAAATGAGAGGAGAATGAGAAAAGGGGAAGGGGCACCTGGCAGCCACTGCTCGATTTTCAAAAAAGAAAAAGAAAAAGGGAAGGGACTGAAGCCGAGAATATGGTATCGTTGGAACGTAGAATCTCTAACTCCCATCTTGATTGAAGCATGGTAGTTAGTTAATTAAAGGAACTGCAAGATCTTAAAATAAAACAGTTTGATTATAGTATCTCTGTTTTATATATAGAGAGAGAGGTTAGTTATTCTACTTCCATAAACATATGAGAGCATATGCTTATAACTCGTTTTTGCGTTTTCAATATTCAAATAGTCGATCTGAAGTGCTCAACATGTTCTCCATATTAATATGTGTTTGGAGACCAAATTTTACATTTTTTGAAATTTTTTTACTATTTTATCATAATTTTTCAAAACAGGGTTTTTAATTTTTTTATAATATTTTTATGACTGTTTTGAAAATTTCTAAAAAAATAGTAAACAAATTTCAAAAAATATAAAATTTGGTCTCCAAGCACATATTAATATGGAGAACAAGATGAACGGTTTGGATCGGCCATTTGGATTTTAAATTTTAAATTTATAATCCAATGCACAAACCCCTCCATACATTACAATGCACCATAGCCCATCTCTCTCTCTCTCTCTATATATATATATATATTGATATATTTATGTTTTTCTTAGCAAAGGAGATATACTTCAAGATCCACTCCCAAAGTAAAAAAAGGGTCAGAAAAAGAAAAGAAAAGCTAGAGTAGGGGTAAAGGCAGTGGCAGATCTCAGTGAAATGAATGGGGTCAATTCACATCTATTTTTTTTAACTATATATATATAAAAAAAAAAATTAAAATTTTGTAGAATTATAAAATTGATTTTCATTTATATAGAAAAAATTTATATGATTGATTCTGATTGTGTGTTTGATCTCCATGGTTCGAAAATCTAGCTCCGCTCTTGAACAAAGATATTAACAGTATTGATTTGACTTCATACAGTGCATCAGTCATATAGATTTTAATTTCATTTTATCTCTATTGATCGTACATATATATATATATATGTTGCATGTTCTGTCAATAATAAAACCCTTAGATGAGTTTTGGACGAAGCTAGCAATCAGTTGAAACAAGACAAGAGGGGGTCGTTGATGCATTTTGCTAATGGAAGAAATTAAACTAGCATCCGATGTTAATTAAGCTAGCTGGAATATATATATATATGAGTAAGGCTTGGATGCTATGGATAGCATAGAGGTCTCTATGCTACGGCTCAATATTTAAGTTTTTAAAATCTAAACGGTTGATCCGAACCGTTCATCTTATTCTCCATATTAATATCTTCTTGGAAACCAAATTTTATATTTTTCTGAATTTTTTTACTATTTATTAAGTATTTGACAAAATTGTTGATCCAACGGTGGCTGCACAAAACAGTAAAACCGTTGGATTAGCGATTTACAAAGTGGCTTAATAAATAGTAAAAAAATTCAGAAAAATACAAAATTTGGTCTCCAAGCAGATATTAATATAGAGAATAAGATGAACGGTTCGGATCAACTCTTTGGATTTTGAAAACTTGAATATTGAGCCGTAGCATAGAGGCCTCTATGCTATCCATAGCACCCAAGCCTTACTCTATATATATATATATATAATTAATTAAACAAATTTAAATATATATTGAAATAGAAGCAATGTGAGATGTCACATGCAGCGCAGGTGCCAAAATAGCAAGGTATTAAAGTGCACAAAGGATACGACAAAGCCATTCTTTTCTTACCAATGTGGCATTATGTCTCTCAACCCCCAATCTATGACGTCACCATCCTTGTTCTATTCCGGACTAGCAACAAGAACTCGATCGGTATGCAAAGAATATTCTAACATTGAATTGACATCACTAAATCAAATTTGAAAAAGTCTAAAATATCATCATCTATGAATTTCATTATAATGGATTGCTCCTTTGTCCTTTTTTACTAAAATGCCTATAGAATGTTAGCCTAAATAGCCTTTTTTTTAGGCTCAACCGGCTATTGGATTTGGATATATAATGCTTAATTAATTAATTGATTTGTCTTCCACTTAAATTGTGACTAATTAAGGTAAATCTTCACAATAAAAATAAAATAAAATTCATAATATAATATATATAGTTGACCTAATCCGGACAATATATAATATAATTAGTAATCAATGTTATGGGGTGACCCACAAAGAAATTAAAATACGTACCCACCGTTTCGGTGTGTCGTCAAGACTAATTAAACCCCCACCCCCAAACCCAATAGATCCATATATTTATTTATATATATATATATATATATATATATATGAGGAGGGATCGGATTACACCACTATTTTGGTGACATGGTGTGACAATGTCTATTTTTGAAATTTCGAAATCCAAATAGTCGATCGTTCAATATGATAAATATATTAAGAGTAACTTGGAAATCAAATTTTACATTTTTCTGAATTTTTTTACTATTTATTAAGAATTTAACAAAATCGCTATATTCAGACCGTTGAATTTTTGAACCCCTATAAATAAACTAAAAAAAAATTCAGAAAAATGTAAAATTTGATCTGTAAGCACATTTTAACATATCCATCAAGTTGAACGGTTTGGATCGACTGTTTGGACTTTGAAAATGGACGGTGTCATTCCATGTCACCAAAAAATGGTGTCATTTGATCCCTCCTCTATATATATATATATATATATATATATATATATGAGGAGGGATCAAGTTACAACATTTTTTGAGTTACAACAAGTTACAACAAGCTTTTTTTAAATTTTGAAAGTCTAAATCGTCGATCCAAAAACTAGTCAAATTCAGACCATTGAATTTTGTACTCATCTTAATAAATAGTAAAAAAATTTCAAAAAAATATAAAATTTGGTCTCCAAGCACATTTTATTGTAGAGATCACATCTAACGGTTTGGATCGACGATTTGACTTTCAAAATTAAAAAAAAAGCTTGTTGTAACTTGTTGTAACTCAAAAAATGTTGTAACTTGATCCCTCCTATATATATATATATATATATATATAGAGGAGGGATCAAATGACACCATTTTTTGATGACATGGAATGACACCGTCCATTTTCAAAGTTCAAACAGTCGATCCAAACCGTTCAACTTGATGATATGTTAAAATGTGCTTACAGATCAAATTTTACATTTTTCTGAATTTTTTTTTTTTTGGTTTATTTAGAGGGGTTCAAAAATTCAACGGTCTGAATATAGCGATTTTGTTAAATACTTAATAAATAGTAAAAAAATTCAGAAAAATGTAAAATTTGATTTCCAAGTTACTCTTAATATATTCATCATAGTGAATGGTTTGGATCGACTATTTGAATTTTGAAATTTCAAAAATGGACATTGTCACACCATGTCACCAAAATAGTGGTGTAATCCGATCCCTCCTCATATATATATATACATATATATATATATATATATATATATATATATATATATATATATATATATATATATTTATTTATTTATTTATAAGTTCAAACTATCAAGTCTAACCGTTAAACATATATGATATACATATAAAAATATACTCATAAACATATACTCATATACATATATAATATACATATAAAAATATATGATTCTAAGTTAAAAAATATCACTTCTTAATTTCGCATGATTGAGAATTTTTAGATCACATGTTTTTTGCCTATTAAAAAAAATAGTAAACACATCCTATAAAAATATTAACTTTTGTCTACAAGTATATTTTCATTTCAAGATTATATTTAATGATTCATATCAATATATTGTTCGAACTTTGAAACTAAAAATATAAATCCATGGCACAAATCTATCCGTAATATACACATAACAATAGCCTCACTCAAGAATGAAATAAAGATTAAAAAAAAAGAAAGAATTAATGTGATGAAGTTAAAATGGTTCAAATTTTTCTCTCTTTGTTTAGACTTTAGATGCATGTGTTTTAATATATATATATATATATATATATATATATATATATTTGTAGTATATACTGTAATTGGCGGAGTAACTTTAAGCTTTGACAAGCTAACCATCATATTAACTATATTTTTCTGTTACGGCACAACACAGTTAACCAGTTTAATTATATATGTACACGCTTGTTTTAATTTTATTTAATTTTCTTCCTTACTGGCAAAATTAAATGAGAAGTGAATGTCCATTGTAGGTATTTAACATTTATACTATATATATATATTTATGTTAAAATTAATATTATCAACAGGCGGGAAGAGTAGACAAATTAACATCTAATTAGCCATGAGATAGTGAGATTGCACAAGGAAAATACACAGCAAACGACGTCAGAGCAATAATGAAAAGATTTTATGTTTACAAATACAAACATGCCAACTCATCATAGAGAATTTGGCTTTCACAGTAACAGTATACAAATACAAACATGAAACATCGATCCCCTCTAATAATGCTTCTCCTCATTATCCCACTTTTGTCCTTATCTCCTCTCATTAATTAATCCATGATTATCTAATCTAAATCGATCTCTTCTTAAACCTGAACCATTGCATTGAATGTGCACCGAATTACAAATCACAGAAATGAACACCATATCAAACATGCAAGAATCATACACGTCCTTTGGTTACAAAATACCAAATTCATTGTATGACCTCCATTTATATACAAAATGACATGTCAATATCCAGCCAATCACCTAATTACCGAAAGGACACAATTTCCTATTTTCCCTTGGTGGCCAACTTTCCCTCCACAAACCCCATTTCAATCTCTCTTTCCTCCTCACTCCTCTCTATATAAACCCTTCCTTGTATCATACTTGATGTATCCCCTCCCCTTCCTCCCCTTCCTCCCTTTCCTCCCCTTCCTCCCCTTCCTCCCCTTCAAAAAAACAATACATAATTAATTAATTACTCGATCGAAACGATGCCGTCTCTCTCTGAGAAGCCCATCCCTAAAGTCCCCCTCCATTTGCTCCAGCCCAAGAACTTCCAATTCGACTCCGTCCCTGAATCACATGCTTGGCTTGACCTACATGACCACCCAACAGTTAACCCGACGGGACTTGACACTGTTCCACTTATCGACCTGACTGACCCAAAGCTTACGACAAAAATCCGTAAGGCATGTGAAGAATGGGGGGTATTCCAAATTACCGGACATGATATAGCACCGAATCTTCTGACCCGGCTTGAGGAACATATCCACCGTCTATTTGCACTGCCGCCTGAACGCAAGCTTCAAGCCGCCAAATCGCCTGGTGACATGTCCGGTTATGGGCTCGTGCCAATCTCCTCTTTCTTCTCTAAGTTTATGTGGTCTGAGGGGTTCACCATTGCTGGCTCTCCTCTTCACCATGCACAGAAGCTCTGGCCTGATGATTACACTTCTTTCTGGTAAGAGCTATTCATTCCTATATATTTTCTTGCATGCTGTGTGTGTGTGTGTGTGTGTGTGTGTGTTGTGTATATGTGTTTAATGTACATATATATCTCGTTTGCTTTTCTTTTTTCTTTTATTGACATATATATATATATATATATATATATTATGTATTGCATGCAGTGAGGTAGTGGAAGAATTTAACAAGGTGATGAAACAACTTGGCAGCAAGTTGTTAAATGTGATGCTTCTCTCCTTAGGCCTAAGTGAGGAGGAAATAATACGGGCCGGTCCTGTGAGAGATTGGGATGAGATGTCGGCAGCAATCCAGTTAAACTCATATCCGGCATGCCCTGATCCTGACCGGACTGTCGGTCTTGCTGCCCACACTGACTCGAGCCTACTCACGTTATTATACCAGAATGGTGTCAGTGGCCTCCAGGTACTACGGCCGAAAGACCATGTCGGGCCAACGAGATGGGTGACAGTACCACCGGTACCGAACACATTTACAGTTAACATTGGCGATCTGATGCATGTGCTCTCAAATGGAAGATTCCGGAGTGTGATGCACCGGGCCATGGTAAACCCGACCCAGCACAGGATATCGGTGGGGTTTTTCTATGGGCCTCCAGCAGGTGTGAAGGTGGGGCCGATAAATTATAAGGCAACGGGAGCAGGAAGGGGTCCAGTATATAGACCGGTGACATGGCAGGAATACCAGAGGCTGAGAGGGAAGCTTTTTGATAAGGCGCTTGAGGCAATAAAGATAGGAGAAGAAATGGCATGATTATTGATTAATTGATTATGAACCATGCATGATGTAATAGGGGGATTGTGTTAGTTGCGTTTAAGGTTGCATGAAAGGACTTGTAGCAGTTCTCTTGTTCGTTCGTTATCTCTATCTTGCTTGCGCCACTTCTAACGGATGAGAGAGAGAGAGAGAGACTAGAGACGTAGAAGATGTAAATAAATAAAAAATAAAATAAAATAAAATAAAAGTCATCAAATAAGTGTGAGTGAGTGAGAGGAATGCTCATTGCTCAACAGTCTAAGATGATCAATTTAATTACTGTATCAATTTGTCTGCAGTAAAATGTGTAGCGATTCAGTAAAATTAATATTAGCATAAGATTTGTGGGACCCATAAATATGGCATACGCTCAGAGATATCACATCAACTGGGACAAATACGCTCAGTAAATTTCAGTTAAACACACACATATTACATATATATAGTGGGGTGGGGAGATAAATTAGATATGGCATGAGCTAGCACATACCAATAATGTACCAGTACTTTTCTCTGCATACACTTGTTGAACTTTATAATGCATTATTATATTAAAAAGATGGGGGACAGATTTTTCTTTGTTTGCATATATGTATATATATATAATATATATCTATATATATAGGTGAGGTGTTGTCTTGTTTCCAGAATAAAATCAGACCGTGCAAGCGAGATGTGTCGATTGTATAGATTCAAAAATACGGCATGTGAATTGTTGTTCGTACAAATGGCTACATTATATGTATGGTCCCTTTTCGAAGTTGAACCCTTCTCTCTCTTTTTACCTACACAAGAGGGAGAGAGACAAAACGTGTGAGGGATATTATATCGTACAAAAAGCTTGGCATTGTTTATACTTTATAATCAATCTCCTCAAAGTATACTACTTTCTACTTCCTCCAACGAACAAATGCAAGCAAGGCGAAAGAACCAAAAAAACAAATAATACTAAAACATTACTTCCTCAAAGACACGCTTTTTTTTTTTTTCTCATTGGTTTTGGACAAAATTTATTTAAAGTCTCATCGGTGTTAAGATTTACGCCACCATTTAAATTTATCAAGTATGAGATTGTGCGCACAAATCTCAACGCAGATCAAATACTTTATTTTTCTAGAAGAGTTCAAATGCTTCCAATTTGTGTGTTATCATCATGCTTCTATTTTCAAAATATCAATAACTAAATTTTACAATTTAATTGTGTGTTATCACGACATTTCGATTTTGTTTTGATCATTATTAACAACTTGCAAAAATACACCAATGTGTATAAATTTTTGGACATTATTTTTTCTATTTTTTATTTATATAAAATAAAAATAAAAAATTATAATTATTTTTGTACATGTATATAAAAATAATATATATCACCTTTAATAGTTTTATTTTGATATATAAGTTTTAGAATTTTTATTATTAAAAAGTTAAGAAGTGAAGGCGATGAAAGTATGAAAAATAAAATATTTGGGCACCCCTCATAATTTCTTTTAGGTATGATTAACAAATAAGATTAAAATAGACTGATCTAATAAGAATCAATATATAGTCTAGTAGCAAAGATAATGTTTTTTGTTTAAAAAATTGCATGTTTGAAATTCAAAAAAGGCAATCTTTTATGAATATTAAATAGTTTAGTGGCTTGATAAAAAAAAAATCCAATGAGTAACATAGCAGTCCGATTAACAAATAAAGTTAGATTTACAAAAAAAAATTAAGGAAAGTTAGATTAACAAATTAATTTAATAAAACAGGTGTTCATCAGATTCCTGCTTCTTATCCATCCAAGGTGCAAGAATTTAATAACCTATCTTCTTTAACACTTCCATTTCATTATTTAATAGCCTATGTTCTGAATTCCCGATTTTTTTTTAAAATACACAAAAAAAATTATTTTATTAAAAATAACTAGGTTTTGAGTGTAATTTTAAAAATACTCAGGCCATCTATTTTTTCTGCGCTCCAGAATAAAAAATCCGCGCCCCGAATTTTTTTTTTTTTAGAATTTTTTATTCGGAGCATGGATTTTTTTCGCGGCCCTGATTTTTTTTTTATAGTTTGGAGAAAGAAAATATCCATGATTTGATATTTTTTTAATAATATATGTATAATATATGTGTATGTATATATAATATATGTATAATATAAGTACATATAATTTATATATAATTAATATTTTTGTATAATTATATAATATAATATAATTAGAGATGAGCTATGGTGAACTATAGAGTAAAAGAGGTTTATACTCCATGCAATATTTTCATTTTCAAAGTTCAAATAGCTGATCCAAACCGTTAGATGTTTAATCTATAATAAAATATGCTTGGAAACTGAATTTTATAATTTTTGGAATTGTTTTACTATTTATTAAGTCACTTTGAAAATCTGAAAATCCGGATGAACAGTAAAAAACAGTAAAAATTTCTAGACCACCGGATCGGCGATTTTCAAAGTGGCTTAATAAATAGTAAAAAAATTCAAAAAATGTAAAATTTGGTCTCCAAGCACATTTCAATATGGACACCATGTTGAGCGGTTCGGATCGGTTGTTTAGATTTTCAAAATGAAATTTTTTGCCATGGAGTAAAAAACCTCTTTTACTATATAGCTCACTATAGCTCATCTCATATAATTATACAAAAACCTAAATTACTCTACATGCAAACTAAAAAATTCCATAATTAATAATTACACTACAAAAACCTGAATTATACTAAACAAAATACCGATCGTTGTACGTCTACTGTCGAACGAAAACTTAAACTAAGTTTTTGAGGCACTAAACGATGTTTTTTTGAAATTCTGATGCTTCCGATGCTTCTGATACCCGGTGTATGGATGTTTAAAGTTTTTTCTTGCGGTAGAATTTTGAAAATTCATAACTAATTGCAAATAAATTCAAATAAATTAAAATTTGTGTCAATTATGTGTATTTTTGAATGCTCTACATGCTGGTGTATTCTTTATAGATACATATACTAGCATCGTACCCGTGCGTTGCAACGGAAACAAATTATTTCATTGTAAAATATTATAAAATGAAGAAGATCAAGCGTTTCATTATTTCATTATTTGCGTGACCTTTTTGAAAATCAACCGTTCAAATACGTGCTGCACAAATCTCAAAGCAATAATAATATTGATACGATATGGCTATTAATATATATATATATATATATAGACAGCCTAATACGCTTTCGGCAGCACTTCGGCCGAAGTGCTGCCACCCTATTTTTGATTTTTCAAAATCCAAATGGTCAATCCGAACCGTTCATCTTGTTCTCTATATTAATATCTGCTTGGAGACCAAATTTTACATTTTTTTTGAATTTTTTTGCTATTTATTAAGCCACTTTGAAAATCGCTGATCCAACGGTGAACCCCTGATTTTACTGTTTGGCAAGCCACCGTTGGATTAGCGATTTTCAAAGTGGCTTAATAAATAGCAAAAAAATTCCAAAAAATGTAAAATTTGGTCTCCAAGCAGATATTAATATGGAGAACAAGATGAACGGTTCGGATCGACCATTTGGATTTTGAAAAATCAAAAATGAGGTGGCAGCACTTCGGCCGAAGTGCTGCCGAAAGCGTATTAGCCTGTCTCTCTCTCTCTCTCTCTCTATCTATATATATATATATATATATATATATATGTGCTGTGGCTAATTTGCTACCACCCATTTTTCTATTTTGTGATGTCCAAACAACAAATCCAAATCATTAGATGTTTAATATATATTATAATCTACTTGGAGACCAAATTTTACATTTTTTTTGAATTTTTTTACTATATATTAAGCTGGTTTGAAAACTGCTAATTTCAATTCTGCAGAAATTTAATGAAATCAGCGGTTTTCAAACCAGCTTAATATATAGTAAAAAAATTCCAAAAAATGTAAAATTTGGTCTCCAAGTAAATTATAATATATATTAAATATCTAATGGTTTGGATTTGTTGTTTGGACATCACACGACAAAATATAGCCCCGACAGCACCTCTGCTGAAATGCTGCCAACAACAATTTAGACAGACCCTATATATATATATATATATATATATATATATATTAGAGATGGGCTACAGTGAGATGCGAAGTAAAACGCGTTCCTACTTCATGCCGTATTTTTATTTTGAAAGTCCAAACGATCTATCTGAACTGTTAGATGTTTAATCCATATTGAAATGTGCTTGGAGACCAAATTTTACATTTTTTGGAATTGTTTTACTATTTATTAAGTATTTTTGAAAATTGTTGTTTTGCTGTGAACAGTAAAAAAACAGTAAAATTTTGTGGACCATCAGATCGGCGACTTTCAAAATTGGTTAATAAATAGTAAAAAAATTCCAAAAAATATAAAATTTGGTCTTCAAGCACATTTCAATATGGAGAACAAGATGAACGGTTCGAATCGACATTTTGAACTTTAAAATCAAAAAATATGAGCGTGAAGTAAAATAGTCGCTTTACTTCGTAACTCACTGTAGCCCATCTCTATATATTATTTTATATATGATATTTATATAATTATAATTTAAATCAAATTTGTAGAGAAAAATAGTTAAATACTATATTTATTTACAAGATAACACATGTGAATTATAGTGTAGTGGTAAGAATTTTGGCACCAACAAAATCCAACTGAGTTTGAATCCTGCCTTTAGCAGAAAAAAGGGTGCGCGGTGCACAGGTTCGGTCCGCAAGCGCCGTGCGTGGTTCAGAGGCACAGTCCACGGGTGCGGCGCGCGGTCTACGGGCGCTGAGATCATATCCAGCGCGACCAGCGCATGCTTAAGTGTTGAAGCGCATAATTTACAAAATTCGTCTATGTGCGATCTGGAAATTCAATGGCTGAGCATCCTTCCGAAAAAAAAACAATAAATCAGGACCCTTGCAGGATCTAGACATTAAGCTCCTTAATAAAGATGAGAGATTATATATACATATATATAGGCTAATGTGCTTTCAGTAGCATATGAGCCGAAATACACACGGTCCAAATTTGAAATTTTAAAATTCAAAATGTCAAAACTGATTGAGAGCAATTTTATGGGATAATTATACGTATAAATTCTTTTTTCAAACTCTAAAAAAAAAATGCGCGCTCGGAATAAAAAAATCTACAAAAAATAAAAAATCGGGGTACGGAAAAAATCTGCAGTCTGGGTATTTTTAAAATTCTACTCTGGTTATTTTTAATAAAATAATTTTTGGGTTGGGTATTTTTAAAAAAATCGGTCTGAATTCTGCAACACTTTTATTTTGTTTTCTTTGAGGAATTGTGAAGTACGTCCAGTTTAATGGCTAAATCAAATTGCTCTCTATAAAATTAGAAATTTGAAATCTAATGTCCGTAATGGAGGTGATTTGTCGAAATTTTTATCAATAAATTAATTAAAGAAACTGGCATCACATTGAAAAAAAATTAAAATATGATAATTTCGTTGAATATGGAGAAAAATTATGTCTTCTTCTTTTTTCAATTCCACTGGATTTCTATCCTTAAAATAAATATATCTAATTTCGTTGAATAATTCAGCAAAACTGGGCAAAAAATAACAAACAAAACTAATTTCGCTGAATAATCCAGTGAAATTAGTCATGAATTGTGCTAGATTATTCAGCAATAATGTTGTTTCTGGAATTTCCAGAGAAGTGATGCTGTTTTCTTTAATTTATTTATTTTTAAAGTTATTAATAAAAATTTCAGGGTAATTTGAATGCTTTAACGCATAATAATTTTTTTTAAAAATAATCCCTTATTTTTATTCATATCACAATTGGAGTACTTAAAATACACAAAACAATAAAATAAAACTTACAAATAATCATTAATTATTAAAATTTGGCCATTATTTTATTTCGACCGAAATGATCCGGAACCAAAAATACATCGTAAATTTTTTAAACACACATAATTAATCTCTAGTTCCTAATTAATAATGAGAATTGTGAAAACCAATCTTTAATTTAGTAATTAGAATAATATTTATCATACGGAAGGTCGCAGTTACATAATTCAAATAAAAGTATTTTATAAAGAGTAAGGCTACCATACATAGAGGTGCTATCGGGTTGGGTCGGATCTGAATACTATTATATTTGGACCCGTGCCCTAAAAGTGTTCGGTTCTTAATTTCGATCCATATACTTATTTGTTTCAAATCGGGTCAGATTCGGATCTGGATACCTATATACCCATAGATATTTTGGGTCCAGTCTTTCGGTTCCTGATAGATAGATACCCATAACTTGTTTGTGGATTATCGGATCTGGTTAAGATACATGGCAGTTCTGGATCTAGAGCGGGTATATGTCACAACTCTTAAGCATTTGAGAAATCATTTACATTTAAATACAATTATAATTTCTTGGATTATTGGATAGTATTTTCATATTTGATTGTTGATTGGAGTACTCATGATGTAACGAAAAATATTGGAAAGTTTTTTATTTTTTTTGTTAATAGCTTTTGAATTCAGGAGGTCAAAGAAAGATAACTTTGAAAATCAAAATATTGAATAAGAGATATAATATTTAGAAAGTAAAATATTGAAGATGACAGATATTTTTAGAAAGTAAAATATTGATAGACAAAGAGATCAAAGAATGATATATGATAGATATTTGATTTCAATGAGATTTATTGTGAATGACGAATCAATGAGAGCAATAAATTTCTATGATTATGCATAGGATATAGAAGACAAATATTGAAGAATATATTCAAAGCAATAAATTTTATTCAAAAAAAATAATATGCAAAGTACGATTATTGACGTGATATTTGTGGATTTGATTATATACAAAATTGTACTTCCATAGTTATTAATATATGTTTTATAGGGTATTTATATGGGTATCGGGTCGAGTTCGGTTATGGCTCAGATAACTAAATCAAACCCATATCCTATCTATTACAATATTGGTTCCGATTCCGGTTCGGATATTAAATTATTAATTTTATAACCGTACCCATAATTTAAACGGTTATATTTTTTAAACCATACCCTATCCAAATTAACCGGGTATTGGGTCGGTTCCGGATCGGATTCAGGTAATCAGGTAAAAGTAGCACCTCTAATCATACATTGCAATGCATAGACATTTTTATACATTGGACTATAAATCACTGGATTCAAAGTCCAAATAACTGATCCAAACTGTTCATTTTGTTCTCCATATTAATATGTGTTTGGAGACCAAATTTTACATTTTTTGGAAATATTTTACTATTTTTTTTAGATTCATTAAAAAACATTGTCAGACAAATCTGGACCATAAAAAACAGCAATTTTAAATAAATCTAAATAAATCTAAAAAAACACATATTAAATACTTAAACTGAGTGATTTCATACCATTTTTATTTAAAAATAAGAATAATGAGAATTGGGATCTTCTCAGATGTGGGGCAACAATGTGATTTTTTTTTCTAAGCGAGGAATTGGAAGTAAAATAAGTTGTTGCAAATTTTACTAAAAATGTTATTTTCTTTGTGCTAAAAATAAGTGGGACCATAAAAAAAAACAGAGGAAACATTGTGTTTTTTTTTTCTATTGAAACAAAAGGACCAGAAAAGTAAAAATCTTAACCTAATTGTTGGCATTAGTACATTAATTGTCTGTGAGGATTGCTTGGCGTAATTATATTTCTATGGCATATTAGATGATGCGATTGAGACAGTTTTTTTTTTTTAGTAAAGATTGGAGGTCAAGCTACCCAACTATTTAAACAGTATTTAAAATTAAACGATTGAGACAGTATTTGGAAATATGATCATATGATAAACAATATTTAAAATTAGTATGCAGTAAATAATGTGTATTTGAATGTGCAACCTATAATATGCGGTCATGTTCTCACTTGCGGGAAATTAAGTATTTACTACTTAGAAGATGGTAAAATAAAAATTAAGTAGCACATATGAATTTGTATATAAATATGCATAAGCAGTGCTCTTTTGTAAATTTTGAGATTTTTGAGATTTTAATTATGAGAAAATTTAGAAATCTTAAACTGTTACTTGAAAAGTGGGGATGTCTAGTATTGATGCCATGTTTGTTGAACACCTGGAGCAGTGTGGGCCTGTGGGCCTGTGGCCTGTGGGGTTTGCTTGCTAATACCTAACTCTTGTCATCTATGCTGATCTTCTGTTCCTTTTTCTCTAGGTCGGAATGTGTAACAAATTACTGTGGTGGACCCATAGGTGGAGATGGCAGGAATACCGCAGATTTCAAAGATAAAAATGATTGTGGCTCGCATGATTCGCATCGCATCGCATCGCATGCATCACATACTGTTTCACTAAAACTGGCCACACAGAATCAGAAATAGACCGTCACGTCGTGAGCGCCTGGTACCGGAATTATAGCAATCTAAAAGGTGACCTGTAGCGCTATAGTATATGTTTGTCAGCTCACTTGCATGGCCGACAAATGGGCCACGTAGAAAGGTATGCGGGCCCACAATGACCAGGCTCTGGGCCTTACTTGCCCCTTATCCAGCCCTTCATGTCAGATTTCATTTCCCCTTTCTTTCATATTCATATTTCATATTTCAATCCCTTATGGTTTGCAAATTTATTGTCTTTGCTGTTGCCTTTTCACATCTTTCTCTTTCTCTTTCTCTTTCTCTTTCTCTCTCTCTCTCTCTCTCTCTCTCTCTCTCTTTCTCTTTCCAGCCTTCTGCTTAGTGATAGTGATCCTTTGAGTTTTGTGTAACACATGCACATGTGATTCAAAAAAGGAGAAAATTGGCTACATGCATATATCCATCACATAATATTTACCTATCAGAACCCAATAGAATATATTTATAGATCAAAGTTTCCATGCTTAATTCAAATTTACTCAGTCCAATATGTCTATAGTAAAAAAATTACATCTAAAATTAAAAGTAGATTAACAATGTTAATATCTTTTTTTCAAGATTAAAATTACAAAATAAAAAAAATATATATAGTGCAAAATAATTGTTTTACTAGGTAAAATCGCAAATAAAAAAATATTGATATAATAACAATAATAACAATAATAATAAAAGTAATAATAGTATTAATAATAGTATTAATAGTAATATTAATAATAATATTTTTAATTGTTATACAAATTGGACGAATAAAAAGTGTAGTTAGCGTGTCCTATGTTCACTAAGAGGTCTCGGTAAGTTTTACTTGAAAATCTATCGGATTAACTTCAAATGACGAATCCAAATCGTTGAAACCGATCTACTTTACGACTGATGTGTGTACATGCAAAATGTATTTATTTTTGAATTTATTTAGTATATAGTCAAGCGATAAAAGAAATGAAATTTGATAAGTTATTTTAATACATTCAATTTTTCATACCTAATTTTAATTGCCGTTAATTATAACTTGTAAGTATCATTGTTTAGTAGTCAAGAAAGTGATGTTCAAAACTTTCTAAATAAATACAAAGAGAAGTTATGCCAGATATAAGAGAACAAAGTTAGACACGTAGTCAAGATAAGAGAAAGTTATCCTGAGAAATGTAGCAGAGAGAGAGAGAGAGAGAGAGATAGAGATTGAAAAATTCAAAATAAAATAAAAGATGGTGAAAACCATGTATGTGTGCTTATTAATCCCCAACTTTTCATTTTCAACTGTTGAAACCGCAGCCAATAAAATTCATTAAAGCAGAGGTTACCTCGAAGTTGAATTCATCACAAACGGCCAAAAGTGCACCAAAAAGTTGGTTCTAAATTGCAAAGCGACAAGTCTAGCTACGCACCTATCATGAAATTGTCATCCTCTATCAATTTTTGAAATTTTGTTTGTATAAAAATGGAAAATATGAAATTAGTAGGAAAAAGTTTGGATATCTCCGTACGGATTTAGGATGATTTTAGTGGTTCAGATTTCTCCACCGATGCCAAGTCTTAATCAATAATCAATAATCAAATAAAATAAACTTTTCGTAATAAATGATCTGCGCCTCCCATTTTTCTATCCGTATTTATTTTTGCACTGTCGGTGTGATAACTAAATCATCTATCTAACAATGTTATTTTTGCAAGAGGCAAGAGCAAAGCAAAATTGAAATTAAATAAATAGTACTCTAACAAATATCTAATATTCCATCATGAAAACCTAGGTAGCTAGCTAGCTACAATTAATATCTTAATTTGTGTGCATACAGCATACTGCATAGCTAGCTAGCAGCCATGGAATTAAAGAAAAGAAATTGAATGATGTTAGCTAAAATCCAAAGGCTAATAAAGGACCACATTATTAGATCTCCCTCTTTAATTTTGTTGGCACCTAAATTCATATATATCATATCATGATATCATACCAATCTGCCAGAAGTTATCCGGCACAATCGAAGGTACACTATAAATGTGTTTCCTTTTAATTATTGCATGCCTCACATCATATCAGATCAGATCTGGTCCATCACCTACTACTACTACTACTACTTTTTTTAGTCTTTTACTATACTCATTTCAATTGCTTCATGTAACAAAACTGCTGCCAATAATATTTATTACAAATTATATATGTTACTATCTAGCTAGCTAGCTACAGCTTTAGCCATAAACAATTAATTAATTGTAGTTGTTTCTCAAATTGTTTCTAATTAACAAGTATACATATGATTATGATATATCCATCACTGTCTTGACCATATTCCATATATAATTAATTAATTTATAAAAATTGTGACAAACTTTTTGGCAGGATATCAGTTTCCAAAAAGCCATAAATGTTGGTACAGAAACCCACAAGAAGCTGGAAAAGTCTAATCAGGCATGTTATACTGCCATAACACTGTAGACTGTAGTTCATTTTCATCCCATCTGTCAAGTGTCAATCTCTACACCTGACAGCTAAGCTAGCATTCACCGTTGCAATATTGCATTGCGGCTCATTGCTGAATTAGCTAGTGGAGTGAATATATTGTTTTCTGACCCCGTACGCATCCCTTTTTATTTAATTAATCAAGTCAAGATAATCTGGTACTGTTATTGCATTCAGTTTTAATTACATGCATGACAAAACGAAAATGTACTACAAGATACATATCAGACACGTTCAGATAATTGGACCACATCAAAATGTTTTCAAAGTTAAGTTCAAATATTCTCAAGTCCAATTGGATCCATTACAATGCACAATGCACACAAACAGGGACGAGTCCAGTACTTAACAGGGGTAGGCACTTGCCTATCCCTGAATTTTTTTTTTCTTTCTGAACCAGGCTCTTATTATGGGCTTACCTATCCCAGAAATCAAATTTGCCTACCCCCAGACTCAGAACCCTCTCCTACGCGAAGGAAAAGAAGAAAGAAACGCTCCGCTGATCAGCCGCTCTGTCCTGCGCGAAGGAAAAGAAGAAAGAAAGAAACGCTGAGCGCCGCTCTCTCCTGTGCGAAGGAAAAGAAAAATAAAGAAAGAAACCCGTCCCCTGCACAAAGGAGAAGAAATCCTCTGCGGCTCCGCCTGTGCCAGCCGCGCCTGCACTGCACAAAGGAGAAGAAATTCGCTCCGCCTCTATTGCAATACTGCTATTCGGTAAATCCCCTTTTTCTTTTGTTCTTTGCTTCTTGATGTGATCATGTGATTGGTCAATTTCATAATCCAATTGGGCTGATTCAGACGAACTGGTACAACGAAGGGAAAAACCAGGGGCCTCCTTCTGTCCTTCATAAAATTTACAGTTCTTAATTTTCTTTATTTAATTTTTTTAATTCTCGTACTTTACTACCATTTTCCAATTTTCTTTTTGTAATCTGCTATCTTTGGTACCATATGAGCAATTGGGGCTATTATCTGGATTGATATTTCATCAAAATGAGGTGGCATCAACTTTTGCAATGAGATCCTTGAACTTTTGATCAATTGCATCTGCCCAAAAAGGAATTACATAACAAATGAGTTTCACTAAATACCTTGTCAATTTAAGAGTACTTTTGTCATAAATTAAGAGATGAGCATACAATGATAAAAATCATATATATGATTAATTAGTTTTTCGGTAAAAAGGAGCATTTAGTTTTTGTCCTTTGTCAATGTTTTTAATACCATATTATTATAATTAGTTACATTGTCTATTGATAATATACCAAAAATTTAGAATTGCTTAGACTCTTGATTTTGGCTTTGGACAATTAAATGATTGAATTGAATTGGATAATTAGAAATTTAGAATTGCTTACTCTTGCTTAACTCTAATTTTTTCTTTGAATTTGTTCATAGAGAATGGACATATACTACACAACGGCACCTAAATTTTCAATTGATTCATCTTCACAAGGATCACAACAAATAGGACCTAGCTCAGGCCCTAGTAGTTCTTCATCTTCACTTAGTTGAAACCTTTGATGTTCATTTATGTTAAAAAAATTTTTTTACAACTATTTATATAGTTATTCTTGCCTATTCTTGATTGAATTCCTAGCCTCGCCACTGCACACAAACATATATATGAATAGTGATATCATTCATGGCTATACCACCAGATGCAACTACCATAATCAGACAAACTACTTCTATTGCTAAGAACATGTTTGTACAATATTGTCATATTTATACTGGTACCAGTTGTCATTCTGACTCTTCTGAATATATATATATGTTCTATAATTAAGCATGATACATTTCTTCACATTATTTATAACTTTGTAATTAGTATAGTATATATGGTGGAAATTTTGAGACATAAATAGCTAGCGAGATTACAAATAATTCTTAGGGAGTTTAATTTAATGCTTATTATATATGTTTACTTATTTGGTAGAGTTTGAATAAGCTTGTTTTCTTCTTAGTTCGTTTGATTACATCGCAAGTACTTAAATAGCACATCTATTTATATACTACTCTTAAATTTTTTTCTAGATTTATGAGGCATCATATAAAATATATAAACATTTTTACTTCCAACTCTTATTATTATTATTATTATTATTGTTATTATTATTATTATTATTATTATTATTATTATTATTATTATTAGAATAATAATTTTAGTACCTGCGCTATAGTACCCACACAGTACCCGCCTTACAGTAATCATGCTAAAGTATCCGCACTTAGAGAAATAATATATTATGATCATCACTAATTATATAGTCTCAACTAGTATTATTCTAAAATCCAGTAGTATCATTTCTCTATAGTTCTCACTAATTATATAGTTTTTTTTTTACAATCTCCGCACTCGTTCTCGCATCAACCTTTCTATAACAAAAATAGTTGACTTTATAGAAATAAATATTTCAATGCATAAATATAAATACTTTTAGTACTTAAATATTAATACTTTCAATATCATATGTAAAAAATACTTAGATATGTATACCTTCGTAGTTATAAAATACTTTAAGTGTCATATGTAAAAAATACATAGATATGTATATCTTCGTAGTTATAAATACTTAAAAAATAATATATTAACACTTAAAAAAATATTAATACTTTGATGCATGACTTGTTATGATTATTCTTTTTGGAGTTCTCCAATCATCTTCGCGTCAGCCTTCTTTTAACAAAAATAATTGACATCGTACGTATAAATACTTCAATGTATAAGTATAAATACTTTCAGTGTTATATGTAAAAAATACTTGCAAGTATAGGTATAAATACTTGTACGGCGAGATATAAATACTTGCGCGACGACGAGTCTAAAAATACATCATCATAAATCTCATTTGAAAGAAAATATTACGTAGATATTAATAATATGGAAAAAAAAATTGTGGAGATTTTGCAGTCCCTCCAGGAAGTTATCTTTCTGCATTTAATTTCCGGTGGTCCCTCCGAGGGTACAGTGATGCAGGTACTATTATTTTCGCGCTAGAGTATTTGCACATTAAATAATTGTTCACCTCATATCTATAAATACTTCCATACATAGGTATAAATACTTCAGTGCATAGATATTTATACTTAAGGAAAAAAAAACTCAAATTGTGGAGTTTTTGCGATCTCCACAAAAAGTTATTTTTTCACATTTAATTTTCGGTGGTTCTCCCTACGGGTGTAGTGCGGGTACTGTTATTATTATTATTATTATTATTATTATTATTATTATTATTATTATTATTATTATTATTATTATTATCTTTTTTATAGATATTTCTCAAAAACACTCTAGACTTAAATTAATATTTACTGACTTTCAAGAATACTATTTATTTATATTTTTATATACATTTATAGACATTAAAATATTTTCTTATAACATTAATTTGGAAACTCTATATGTAACAAAAAAAAAAAGTTTTGTCATATATATTTAAGTTAGTGCTCGTAGTTTTATTCTGAATCAGGTATATATATATATAGTTTTGGGGAAGAAGTTAAAGCCAAAACAATTGCATGATTAATTAATGGTGTGTCTATACAGCGGATTTCATGCGAGAACAAGAAAACATTGAACAGATGACAACAAAATTAAAACAACTCAAAAGTATAAGAGTAAGGCTAGGTGCTATGGGTTGCATAGAGGGCTATGGTGCTACGGCTCAATATTTGAGTTTTGAAAATCTTAACAGTCGATCCGAACCGTTTATCTTGTTATCTATATTAAGATGTGTTTGGAAACCAAATTTTACATTTTTTTGAAAATTTTTTATTATTTTTTTAGATAGGTAGAAAATCAAATATCTGAATAGTGTAAAATTTTTTAGATCAAGTGATTTTCTACCTATCTAAAAAAATAGTAAATTTTTTTTCAAAAAGTATAAAATTTGGTCTCCAAATACATATTAATATGAATAATAAGATGAACGGTTCGAATCGATCGTTAGAATTTTGAAAACTCAAATATTGAGCCGTAATACCATAACTCTCTATGCAACCTATAGCACCATTGCCTTACTACTCAAAGTGAGTATAAATATCATAAGAGAAGAGAAGACAGATCAATAGACAATCTAGCTTAGAGGGCTAGACAACTAGCTAGCACTTGTCTGCTTGCTTATATACTGATACAGAATTTTTTTCATAAATCATAATTAGTAAAATAAATTTTACAGAATCAATATGATTGGTTTTTTTTTTTTTTCAAAAACCATAAGGACCGTGGGAATCCCATGGTCTCAACTCATTTTTTTTTTTAAAAAGATATATAATTGTTTTCCAGACCGTGGGTTCCCACGGTTTGAATTTTTTTTTTTTTAAAACAGATTTTTTTAAAATTTTTTTTTTTTGTATTAAAATATTAGAAATGTTGAATATATTTCTTTGAAAATAGATGAAATACAATATAATTTGATTTATTAGAAATACTGCAGTAAATAACCCGGATCAATATTTTTCAGGTCGGGTTTTTCGTGGCTGTAAGAAAAATTAATATATATCTTTATGTGTTATTAGAAAAAAATAAAAATGCTTAGATTCCGAGTTATTGATCTCGGTTCAAAAGTCACTTCTAGGTAATTCAGAAAATATTGTGATCCTTCTAGTACATTTAATTTATAAAAAGTTGTATCTATTATGAGAATTTTTTTGAATAACAATCATTAAATAACTTAAAAGTTTTTATTTTTTTTCAAAAATAGATACAACTTTTCATAAATTAAATGTACTAGAAGGATCACAATATTTTCTGGATTACCTAGAAGTGACTTTTGAACCGGAATCAATAACTCAGAATCTAAGCATTTTTATTTTTTTCTAATAACACATAAAGATATATATTAATTTTTCTTACAGCCACAAAAAACCCGACTTGAAAAATATTGATCCGGGTTATTTACTGCAGTATTTCTAATAAATCAAATTATATCGTATTTCATCTATTTTCAAAGAAATATATTCAACATTTCTAATATTTTAATACAGAAAATATTTTTTTTAAAAAAAAATCTGTTTTATAAATATATATATATATATATTCAGGCTGGGAACCCATAGTCTGGAAAAAAAATTCTGTTTTTTTTATTAAAAAAACAAATTGAGATGAGACCATGAGCTTTCCACAGTCTTTATAATTTTTAAAAAAAGAAAATCAATCATATTGGTTCTGTAAAATTCATTTTATTAATTATAGTTTATGAAAAAAATTCACTTATACATGCTGAGACGTCGCTTAAACCAACCGATAGGTGATTAGACATCTGAGATGCTACTTATGCATGATATAATGGGGGGACACCCCTAGCTACTTGAAATCTCTCATCTCGTGCAGCTAGATTGCTGCCTAAACTAAATATGCAGGTAGTGATGGAAATTATAAATAGAGTTACCGGTTTTGTCACGACGCGACTTCACGTCAAATAACTTGGTCATGTGACGGGACTTACATATTTCATACTATTCCCATTAGCAAGACACGTCAGCTTTTAATAAAAAATGATATGTCACACTCCGTCATACTAACTAATTTGGTCACGTTTAGAGGTTGAATAAAACCCGTTAAGGGTATATCCGCCCGTACCCGCCCGTACCCGCCCGTAACCGCCAGTTAGGGTACCCGTGTCCGAATCCGAGTATGGGTCGGGTACTCGGGTACGCGGGTACGGGCAAAAATCAGACCGGACCCGTTATTTTAGACCAATACCCGAGTTTACCCTACCCGAGTTAACCCGTACCCGACTACCTGAGTAACTGTATCCGTATACCCGAGTTACTGTTCATCCATTTCAAAATTCAAAAAATCTGATTTTTTTTCCCCCCAAACCAGCAAAAAAAACAGTAAAAAAAAACAAAAAACAGCAAAAAAAAAAAACCAACAAAAAAACCAAAAAAAATAACAGCAAAAAAAAAAAAAAATACCCTACCCGCCCTACCCGTACCCGTACCCGCCTTACCCGTCTAGTGTACACGGGTAAGGGTATAACTCGGGTAGGGTATGGGTTTTGAAAATTATACCCGCCATACCCGTACCCGAATACCCTTGTACCCGAGTTATACCCGTACCCGAGACGGATATACCCGGGATACCCGTACCCGCCCGAGTATAAATACTCTAGTCACTTTACATGATACATACGTTTTGTGACCAACTTCTTCAGTAGTAATTTTTATTTTTTATTTACAATTTTTGATACTTTTTTAACATTCTTTCTGATTTTTTTTAATGAACTAATTTAAAATTCAAACAAAATAATTATACATGACTAGTCAAGTTTGATTACACTACACATGGTCATGACATCACCACCCGTACGTGGAACAACTATTCATGTGACGTGATGGTCCTCAATGGCGAAGTGCCAAGATCTGAGTCAGAGGTGGGCAGAACAATTTAACAGAGGCAAATCAGCGAGCAAGCATAATCGTTGTGATTTTTTCGAAATACGCTGCAGCTACTCCCATAGCAAAATAATAAGAATTGTGATGTTTTTTGTAATGGACTACTTTGTGGGCTAAAACAGAGGCAGAAGGTAAATCAAAGATAGGCAAAAGGTTGAATCACTATAGTCAATAAAAAAAAAAAATTCAATAACTGTCCACCCCTGAAATGAATTGACTCTTCCTCTAACGATCCTTCATCATTTTAAACATGTTACATCACGTCACGTAAATTTTATTTAGTAATGTGGCTTGACGTGAGTATATATTACTTTTTTGTATACCTGTAGGTAAAGACTTAATTACATCATTTTTCATAATAAACTGTAAATAGAAAGCATCAAGAAATTTGAAATTGACAAGTTATAATAAGGCTTGGAAAGAAAGCCCCGATTTAGAGTTTTGCATAAATCAACAAAAATACCTAGATTAAAATGGTTTTTTCAGGGATGAAAGAGAAAGCCCCGAATTAAGTTCAATTATTAATTATGGGTTTGAATAAATTCAGTGGGATTGGGATTTTCCAGGCCTACTGAACCCAATTTGCTGCTCTTGAATTTGTATGTAGGTTGACATCAAATAAGTTATTCAAATTTTTGAATGCAGTTGTTTACATCAGTGTCATAAAATACAGTTTTATGTGTTGCATATGCAACTACATATATATGTGTGTATGTAGCATGGTGCCACATAAAATATACTATGCGGACTGCATATGTAATCTAGACTAAAAACAGGTTTAAAAATATTGAAAATCAATTACCGAATTCATTATTTGAGTCTAAAGATCCAAAAAATATACATAACCCATTCTAGTATTTTTCATTTCAAATCTGCATGTATAAGTCCGATAAAACTCCATATATGTAGCCGCATACGGCATATGCGATATGTGAAAAGCCACCTTCTGCATACTGCCTGAAAACCGCATTTAAAAATATTGGTTTGTAGAGTGAGATGCCAGTAGATTTCTTGTCAGTATACGAGCAATTTATCAAAAGTAGATTGGGGGTGTTGTTGGGTTTTATGGAGGATTAGCCGGACTGAACAAACAACCAACCCAGTAAGTTAATAAATGGCCCAAATCCAAATGCGCTTCACACAATCACCTAAAAAATTATTTTTCATACTCTTACAGGATGATTGCCAGCCCAGAAAATGAAATAGGAACTGATTGTTTTCTAGGCCTTTAAGGCGACAGAGAGAGAGAGTGAGAGAGAGAACTATATATGAAGCAAAAGTCAAATTCTGCATATTATAATTAAGAAGTTCAATTTTACCTTTTCTACCTTCAATCGGTACAAAATCTGTACAATTAGACCAAGCAAATGGTTGCACTAACATTCATCTGTCTTGATCATTTTCTCAGTACAGTTTTTGCATATATATATATATATATAATAATAATAATAATAATAATAATAATAATAATAATAATAAAACTTACTATCAGCTTCATTGTAATTATGATGTAATCATGTAATTGTAAATAATTGGAATGCACTTGCATCAAGTTTCTAAATAACTAGCTATAGTTGTCTATAGCTACACTATAACTTTTTTATACTATAAAAACTAAGCTGTATGATAAAAGTGCATTAATTCAGGTATAGACTCTATAACTACAATAAATGATGGCTATTACCGCTATGTTACATGGGATTTTTTTTTTTTGGCAATTTACATGAACTTTTGTGTTTCTGTTCTTATTTGTGATGCTACACAGTCCACTATGTTATGTATACTGAACCAAACTCTGTGCTTCTATTTGTAATTGTGAATTTACTTAGTCTCTCGTTCTATATCAGAAAATATTCAAATATTAATTCTTTATTTTGCTTACTCTTTGTATAGTATTTACTTGTAAAATTATTGCACTTTGTTTCAATTGAAAACTGATGTTGATTATTATAACATGTAAAATGATCAAATAGATATATACCAATTTTGTTTCACTTGTAAAATTAATTGCTCCTCGTCTATTATAATCTATAATACCATGAACTATTAAAGATGTCATCTTGTAGGTTTTTTTTTTTTTTTTCTTACTTGTATAATTGGACAAAATATAGAGTTAGATTAATTGTCATTTGATTGTCAGTTCAATTTTCAATGTTGATAATGTTGACAATTATTAGAAATATAGAATATAATTTTTGAAAGGAAAAAAAAAATGTATGATAACTTCCGCTATAGCGTAGCTATTCGCGATAGGTTTTTTAAGCCTATCTTGCTATTTAGAACCTTGATCGACTTGCATGTTTATTAATTTGTTGCTCGGGGACCTTTCCTATATAATCAAATAAAATTGGATGTTTCCTGAAGTTGGTCTTAATCCATTTTAATTTTTATGGCATTTTCTAAATCTCTGGTTTTCTGACAATTAAATCGGACCACTCCATATATAATGGTAAAGCCTCCCTTCTTCTGTTTGTTTAGTGAGAGGATGAAATAATTTTTTAATTGACGTACTTAACCTAATCATGTTTAATTTTGTCCGTTGTTCTTCTGGATTATACTGTCATTACCTAATTCACTGGAATTGATACGTACACTGTCTTTTTCAAGATAACTGTTAAAAATTGAGTTGCCTATATATATATATATATGCAGGAAATTGCTCTCCTTCGTTATTAAACCAAAGTTGAAGTGACAGTCGGACAGTCGTCCGGCCTTAATTATTCAAAGCATCTAATATATAATTGCACAATGTGCTAACAAACAATAGGAAATTCAAACTTGAGAAAATAAACATGAAATGAGCATTTACATTTATTAAGCAACCCTTTTTTAGCATTTTCTCCACCATTGCCTCAACGGGAATTAACCGAGTAACCTCCTCCATTTCGATATGGCGGCCTTGGTCCCGAATGATCATACGAACCCTCTACGATTTCACTTGCATGAACCTCTTCCTGAACTTGACCATACACTCCCTGTACCGGTACAGCTGCTTCATGAACTGCTCCAACTGTCCCGACAGCCTCCACCGTCTCAACTGTCTCGCATTCCTCGTGCTTCCTGTACCTTTTCTTGCAACAGAGTAGAGCAGCCACAAGAAAGGCAAGGAAGAAGAACCCACCAACCGAACATGCAGTGATAATTATAGTGCGGTGGTGATGGGATGATGACGGGGGCGGTGTGTATGGTGAGTATGGTGTGTTTGGTGTGTATGGGGTTAGTGGGGGCGTGAATGGTGAGTATGGAGGACCTGAAGATATATGTGGTGGCGAATAATAGTTCGAAGGTGGTGATGCATGTGTAGGTGGGGAGAATGCCGGTACTGTAGGTTGAGATGGAGGTGTTAGTGTCATAGGCTGTGGCGGTGGAGTAAATGTTTGAGGCGGCGGTGCAAAAGGCTGCAGTGATGGCGTGATAGGTTGTGGTGGTGGTGGTTGCGGTGTATTAGTATTAGGCTGAGATGGTGGTGTGGCTGAATGTTGAGGTGGGGGGAATGGGGATTCGGGTGGTGGAAAATAGTGATCGGATGGTGGCGGTGGGCATGGCAGCGGCCATTGTGCCGGGGGTGGTGGAGGCGGGGCGTAATGGTAAGTTCTAAGAACTTGACGCATGGTTGAGACTATGAGTTAATTGTAAGGAAAGGGTTGTGGAGTAGCTAAATCTTGCTATTGGAGGTGGGATTTAATAGCGAGAGTAGTTGGTGAATAAGAGCATAGTTGCATGTGCAAAGAGCAAAGAGCAATGTGGGAAGTTGCATATTATGATTTCTTTTTGTTATAGCAACGTGATCGATGAATCCAATACAAATGTGCTTATTTTCAGAGACTTGACTTTGTATATATCCCTCGTTAAATATTACCTTATTCATGGTCTCATGGAGCATTACTTTTATCTGTACTCTTATCATAAGAGTACGTCTGGATGTATCAAGAATAGAGATTATTTTAAAATAGTAATGTGCATTTAAACACTATTTTTGTTATTTGAAATATTTAATTGCTGTTATTCTTTATTTTTTTGTAAATGTTGAAATAGTTACTATTTGAAAATGTGAAAAGAAAAAAAAATTATTCTTTCCTGAATTTTTGTTAATACACTTTCAAAATGACAAAATTGATACTACTTTATATTATCTTCACGTTGTGACAATTCGTTTAAGATCCTACTTGTCTATATTTTCTCTTAAGTATGACAATGTTAATATTATTATTTATTGGTTACAACTATTTCTAAAATACCCTTGAAGATCAAATTTTTTTTTTTTGAAAATTTATTATTATTTATTTAGAATTTTTTAAAATTGAAGTTTTTCAATAGTTCAAAATTACTTGAAAACAACAATTTTGTATATATCTTAATAAATACTAAAAAAAATTTAAAAAAATGTAAAATTTGGTCTCCAAGGACATTTTAATATAGAGATCACGTTGAACGGTTCGGATCGTCTGTTTGAATTTTAAAATCACAAAAATAACTTATAAAAATATGGTGTCAAGATGTGTCATCATAAAATAGTGTAATTTGATCCCTCCTCGTATATATATATAGAGAGAGAAGGGTTGGCTACTCTACTTACATAAGTATATGAGGATATATGCTTATAGATCATTTTTTTTCATTTTTAAAATTCAAAAAGTCGATCTAAACTATTAGATATGATCTCTATATTGAAATGTGATTGGAGACCAAATTTTACATTTTCTGATTTTTTTTACTATTCATTAAGCCACTTTGAAAATCACTGATCCAATAGTGGTTTCTGATTTTACTGTTTTGTTAAGTCACCGTTGGATCAATTATTTTCAAAATAGCTTAATAAATAGTAAAAAAAATCAGAAAAATATAAAATTTGGTCTCCAACCACATTTCAATATAGAGATTACATCTAACGGTTCAGATTTACTTTTTGGATATTAAAAACGAAAATGATTTATAAACATATACCCTCATATGTTTATATAAGTAGAGTAGCCAACCTCTCTCTCTCTATATATAGTAGAACTAGGGTGTTCTTAACTCACCAAAGTGTTTGGTGAACTTAACTCCAAAACCCATCAAATCGGTTTCAAATGACAAATCTAAACTGTTGGAACCCGCCTACCTTATAAGTGATGCGTCTACATGTGAAAATTTTAAACATTCGAATTAATTTAGTATAAAGTCAATCGGTCAAAATTAGAAAGTTAATAAAGTACTTTTAGTGAATTCATTTTTTGAATGTTTTTTGACCACTTGATTTTATACTAAATTAATTCTAATGTTTAAAATTTTCACATGTAGACGCATCACTCGTAAGGTAGGCGGATTTCAACGGTTTGGATTCGTTATTTCAAACCGATTTTATGGATTTTAAAGTTAAGCTCACTAAACACTTTGGTGAGCTTAAAAACACTCTAGTTCTAATATATATATATATATATATATATATATATAGGCTGTGGCTAATTTGCTGCCGGCAGCATTTCTGCCGGTGGTGCTGCCACTGTTTTTTCTATTTTTTAATGTTCAAACGATAAATCTAAACCGTTAGATGTTTAATATATATTATAATCTACTTGGAGACCAAATTTTACATTTTTTGGAATTTTTTTACTATATATTAAGCTGGTTTGAAAACTGCTGATTTCAATGCTGCAGAAATTTACTGAAATTAGCGGTTTTCAAACCAGCTTAAGATATAGTAAAAAAATTCCAAAAAATATAAAATTTGGTCTCCAAGTAGATTATAATATACATTAAACATATAACGGTTTGGATTTGTTGTTTAGACATCACACGGCTAAATATAGCCCCGGCAGCACCTCTGCCGAAATGCTGCCAGCAGCAATTTAGACAGACCATATATATATATATATATATCCTTCTTATTAAGGAGCTTAATGTCTATATCCTGCAAGGGTCCTGATTTACTGTTTTTTTGTTGAAATGATGCTCAACCTTTGAATTTTCAGATCGCACATAGATGAATTTTCCAAATTATGAGCTTCAACACTTAAGTATGCATTGGTCGTGCCGCATATGATCCCAGTGCTACGCCGCATATGATCCCAGTGCCCGTAGACAGAGCGTCGCACACATGGACCGCGGCTCTAAACCACACACATCACCTACAGACCGAGCCTGTGCACCGCGTACCCTTTTTCTTTTCTTTTTTTTTTTGCTGAAGGCGGGTGATACCTCGCATATTTAGCCTATATTTGACTTGATTTCGTACCAAATTCACGTTCTAAATTGTCAAAATCACGTGCATTTCATTGATATATCCTTAGAATTTGGTACTGCTGAGAGTTTGTTTGTTTTCTGTAGGATTGGAGCAAAATACACGAAGAAACGATGTTTTTGGACTCTCTGGTACGGCCCTTACCAGACTTGGTACGACCCTTACCATATTTGGTACGGCCCTTACCAGGCTTAGCCGATCCAGCCTCCCTTCCATCTTGTACGGCGTAGCCGTACCACTTTGGTACGGGCCGTACATAGATGCCGCCTGACAGAATTCAAATCTTGGCATAGGCTATTTAAAGCGAGGGATCTCTCCATTTTCGGAGGATTCCATTCCATTCCAGATTGAGAGCTCAGAGAAAGGGAGAAAGAGAGCAAAGGAGCAAGGAGAGAAGAAGAAGGAAGAGGAAGAGGCAAAAATCGACGGATCAACCTCTTCTCCACATCCGATCTTCGATCTAGTTCTATCATGCCTCTTTTTATCACTTTACTTGTATTTCTGGACAGATCCATGACTTGTGAATAGTAGATCATTGTTTCTAGGGTTTGTAGATGGATTTTCTTGATTTGTGTTGCTTTTCTTGATTTGGATCTTGTATGAACTCTTTTGATTGAATTGATTGTGTATTTGCTTGTCTTGATTGCTTTGTCTTTCTGTGATTGCATATGGTGTGCCTATAGTGGTAGATCAACCCTAACAAGGTCATGTGACCATTGCCTTCTCTCAACCAAACCAATCCCTTTAGGTAGACTTGTTCGAATTGAAACCGAAAGGTTGAATTCTCCCCTAATTGACAGATTAGAGGATACCTTAGATCTCCAATCAATCAACTAGAGGATCTGGACCAAAACACGAGAGTTGAGGTTTAGAAACCCTAGAAGGTAAAGAATTGACTCCAAAACCTAGATCTTGAACCAACAAACGAGAGTTGAGGTTTAGGAACCTTAGGTATGGTCAATTGAACATTTCTGAAGAGTTTAATACGAGGTACCAGCAAGAAATGCATCAACTCGAACTTGTAAGCTCTGTACTGGTACATCAGTACGGGTCTTACAAGAGTGGTGCGGCCTACCCGTACCAAGCTCCATTCGGCTTGGTCGGACCAGGTTGGTGCGGCCTAGCCGTACCAACTTGGTAAGACCCGTACCACTAGAGGCAAATCAGAGATGAAGTCTGAAACCCTTGAAACATCTTTTATCCCAAATCAAAACACAGTTTATACCTTTCCTTGCACATTTACTATTCTGTTACATTGTTTGATTGCTTGAGTTGATTCTTTAGGAAAACTAAGTACCAAAACTCCATCTTTCTCACTTCTAGTTTTTAGTCGAGATAAGTAAATATCTAGATAAAGGAACCGTCCTTGTGGATCGATACCCGATTATACTCCTCGATAGGGTTGTGCACTTGCAACCCTAATCGGAAGGTGTAACCGCGGTTTTAAAAGGTACGCTCCCAAGCGTACCGAAACTTGCGTTGCGCTTTCACGCGAACAGCGGGATTCGAACCCAGTTGAGTTCTGTTGGTGCCAAAATTCGTACTACTACACTAGAGTTCACATGTGTTATTTTGTAGATAAATATAGTATTTAATTATTATTTTCTACAAATTTGATTTAAATTATCTCTCCTCCTTATTAAGGAGCTTAATATTTTCTACTACATAATTTGCTCCCGTTGCTGTGCACGGGCACGATTACTAATATATATATATATATATATATATATATATATATATAGGAACATGCTAGCGTGCTATGCATAGCATAAAACCCCTCCATGCAACGGCTTGGATTTTGAGTTTTCAAAATCCTAATGGTCCATCCGAACCGTTCATCTTGTTCTCCATATTAATATGTGTTTGGAGACCAAATTTTACATTTTTTGGAATTTTTTTACTATTTCTTTAGATTTATTGAAAATCGCTGTTTTTTATGGTACAGATTTGCTGAAAACAGCGATTTTCAACAAATCTAAAGAAATAATAAAAAAATATAAAATTTGGTCTCCAAACACATATTAATATGGAGAACAAGATGAACGGTTCGGATCGACCATTAGGATTTTGAAAACTCAAAATCCAAGCCGTTGCATGGAGGGGTTCTATGCTATGCATAACATGCTAGCATATTCCTATATATATATATATATATATATAGAGAGAGAGAGAGAGAGAGAGAGAGAGTGTGACTAATATGCTTTCGTAGCACATGGGCCGAAGTTCTACCAGTCCAAATTTAAAATTTTAAAATTCAAAAAGTCGATCCGAACCATTCATCTTGTTCTCCATATTAATATGTGCTTGGAGACCAAATTCTACATTTTTCTAAATTTTTTTACTATTTATTAAGCCACTTTGAAAATTGTTGATCCAACGGTGACATAAGAAAATAGTAAAATTAGAAACCACCATTGAATCAGCAATTTTTAAAGTGGCTTAATAAATAGTAAAATAATTTAGAAAAATGTAAAATTTAGTTTCTAAGCACATATTAATATGGAGAACAAGATGAACAATTCGGATCGATCTTTTAAATTTTGAAATTTCAAATTTAGACCGGTAATATTTCGGTTCATATGCTACCGAAAGCTTAATAAATAGTAAAATAATTTAGAAAAATGTAAAATTTAGTTTCTAAGCACATATTAATATGGAGAACAAAATGAACAATTCGGATCAATCTTTTAAATTTTAAAATTTCAAATTTAGACCGATAATATTTCGGTTCATATGCTACTGAAAGCATATTAGTTACACTCTCACTCTCTGTATATGTGTGTGTATTTGTAAACCTAATTGGCATCGGCTGGCGGCTGGCGGCTGCCACAGTGCCAAGTATAAACAGCGCACCTGACCTATATTTATATTCATTGAAATCCTTGTTATAAACCTAGTGGCTAATTGAGCTGCCCACTGTGCATTGTAAAAGGCTAATAACAGTAGTATAGTACCATTGAAATTTAAAATATATATTTAGGACATAGAGGCTTGTGTTGACTGACTCAAATTCACCAATACCAATTACCAACCGCACCTTCATGGCAAGTTCAAAATTGATCATGTCCCTACGGCACCAATATATATATATATATATATATATATATATATATATATATATATATATATAGAGTGGGGTTAAAATGCACCCTCTTTTTTGTGCTCCAAACGTGCACCCTTCCCTCGTTTCTTCATTTTTAAAGTTCAAATAGTTGATTTGAATCTACCAACGTGTTCTACATATTAAAATGTGCTTGGAGACCAAATTTTACATTTTTTGAAAATTTTTTACTATTTTTTCAGAATTTTTTATTAAACTTAACAATAATAAAAAATTCAGCACAGTGATGATTTTCAAAAATTCTGAAAAAATAGTAAAAAATTTCCAAAAAATGTAAAATTTGGTCTCCAAGCACATTTTAATATGTAGAACACGTTGGTAGATTCAAATCAACTATTTGAGTTTTAAAAATGAAGAAACAAGATGAGGGTGCACGTTTGGAGCACAAAAAGGAGGGTGCATTTTAACCCCACTCATATATATATATATATATATAGACTAATGTGTATTCGTAAGCACTTCAACCGAAGTGCTTACGGTTCAAATTTAATTTTTCAAAATTCAAACGGTCGATCCGAACCGTTCATCTTCTTCTCTATCTTAATATCTGTCTGGAGACCAACTTTTATATTTTTCTGAATTTTTTTACTATTTATTAAGTATTTTACAAAATTGTTGATCCAACGGTAGCTGCTGATTTTACTGTTTTGTTAAGCTACCGTTGGATCAACAATTTTGTAAAATACTTAATAAATAGTAAAAAAATTCAGAAAAATGTAAAATTTGGTCTCCAAACAGATATTAATATGGAGAAGAAGATGAACGGTTCGGATCGACCGTTTGGATTTTGAAAAATTAAATTTGGACCGTAAGCACTTCGCCCGAAGTGCTTACGAATGCATATTAGTCACTCTCTCTCCATATATATATGTAGATAGATAGATAGATAGACTAATATATAATAGATTGTTTCTAAGGTCCCATACAATTAAGTCATTTTCCAATTTTATAAGTTCAAATGATCGATCTAAACTGTTAATCTTGTTCTCCATATTAATATGTGCTTGGAGACCAAATTTTACATTTTTCTGATTTTTTTTTACTATTTATTAAGCCACTTTGAAAATTGCTGATCCAACGGTGACTTCTGATTTTACTGTTTTGTCAAGCCACAGTTGGATTAGCAGTTTTCAAAGTGGCTTAATAAATAGTTTAAAAATTCAGAAAAATATAAAATTTGGTCTCCAAACACATATTAATATAGAAAACAAGATGAATGGTTTGGATCGATTATTTGGACTTTAAAATTCGGAAAATGACTTGATTGTACGGGACCTCAGAAACAATCGATTGTATATTAACCTACCTCTATATATATATATATTGAGTAAAGCTAGGGTGTGATGTGCTCACCAAGAGAGTTTGGTGAGCACAACTCCAAAAGTATATCAGATCGACTTCAAACGTCAAATCCAAATCGTTGAAATCCTTGTACTTCATGAGTGATGCATGTACATATAAAATTTTAAAAGTTTCGAGTTTATTTGCTACATGGTCAAGCGGTCAAAGAAATGATAAAAATTGAATATATAAAATAACTTATAAATTAAGTTATAAAAAGTTTCTTCTTTGACCACTTGACCGTGTAGCAAATAAACTCGAAACTTTCAAAATTTTATATATACATGCATCACTCATGAAGTACAAGGATTTCAACGGTTTGGATTCGGCATTTGAAGTCAATCTGATATACTTTTGGAGTTGTGCTCACCAAACCCTCTTGGTGAGCACATCACACACTAGCTTTACTCTCTCTCTCTCTCTCTCTCTCTCTCTCTCTCTCTCTCTCTATATATATATATATATATATATATATATATATATATATATATAGAAGAGGGTTCAAATGCCTCCATTTTTTGTGCCTCCACCATGCCTCTGTTTTTTAAAACTTTAATAATTCAAAATTTAAAACTTAAAAATCAAAATAAAACCGTTGGACATGATCTACATCATTTTATCTATGCACATGTAAAAAATTATGACATTTCAATTTTATTTTGATTGTTATCAAGAGCTTGTAAAAAATGCACTAATTTGGATGATTTCTAGACGTTGATTTTTGAACTTATTGATTCACATGAAAACAAAATTAAAATGTGATAATTTTTTATGAGCACATAGATAAAATGATGTAGATCATATCCAACGATTTTATTTTGAGTTTTTAAGTTTTAAATCTTGAGTTATTAAAGTTTTTAAAAATGGAGGCATGATGGAGGCATTTGAAACCTCCTCATATATATATATATATATATATATATATAAACATGCTAGCGTGCTATGCATAGCATAGAACCCCTCCATGCAACGGCTTGGATTTCGAGTTTTCAAAATCCTAATGGTCGATCCGAACCGTTCATCTTGTTCTCCATATTAATATGTGTTTGGAGACCAAATTTTATATTTTTTGGAATTTTTTTACTATTTATTTAGATTTATTGAAAATCGCTGTTTTCAGCAAATCTGTACCACAAAAAAACAGCGATTTTCAATAAATCTAAATAAATAGTAAAAAAATTCCAAAAAATATAAAATTTGGTCTCCAAACACATATTAATATGGAGAACAAAATGAACGGTTCGGATCGACCATTAAAATTTTGAAAACTCAAAATCCAAACCGTTGCATAGAGGGGTTCTATGCTATGCATAACATGCTAGCATGTTCCTATATATATATCAGTCCAAATGCTCTGGCGATTTAACATTCAAACCTAAGCACAGCTTTTAGAAACCAAATAACCTATATATATTTATTTTCTAAAGAGATCAGCTCATCGGTCTGTATTCTTTAATTTGGAATATATTTTATTAGTCACATGTAAACGCAATTTGACATGTCATTACTTGCCATAAGATATCCACGTTGCTACACGGGGCAATTATTAATTTATTATTTTTGTCTATAGGTTTTAGTTTTTTAGTTAGGTGGGAACATACTATAATATATCACTATTAGAATTCTAATTTATTGTATGCTCTAAAAAATAGCTTATTACATGCGTTTACTCTTGCAACTATATCCTTATAACAACTTTCTTCACAACTATCAAGTAGTTGTAAGGACTCCCTTGCAACAGACTTGTTGCAAGCCTATACCCTTGGAACAAAGGCGCATGCAACTACTTTCAGAGTTGACTCCTATTTAGTATTTGCAAGGGGAGACCGCATGGGCCTCATCTGATTATTTGTAAGGGGAACTTTAGCGGGTCCACCTGACTATTTACAAGGATAGGAATCGTGAATCCTACTAGACTATTTGAAAGGCTAACACACGTGGGTCTCACCTAACTATATGCAAGGCAAGAGAATATGGGTCCCACCTATTTATTAGTATGGGAAGATTATTAGCTTATTGCATGGGTGATCATTGACATGCTTTGAATGCAGTTTAACCGTTTAAATACATTCTGCATAAATCTCAAAGCACACATAATACTGACCTCCTATATCACCCCCAAATAGGCATTGAATACGTCGGTCACACAAAAGTTGAGATATCTCAGAGGATACACACGCAATAGTACGTACAGAGGTGAGTCCACATTGCCTCAACTGACTCAACTGTATATCGATGCTAACAAATTTGTATCCTCTGCATTAACGAAACGTGCATTAATAGATCTGGACCATTCAATTGAGATATGAATTAATATTAAAAGGTCTTATGCGTTATAGGTATGGGCCGGTCGGATTGATTCTAATTATGATCAAATGGTCGAGATTTATTAAACTCAAAAAATGTTCTTTTGAATTAATGCAGAGATGTGAACTCGATGCTAACTGGATTTATGGTGCTAAGAACTAGTCATAAAAATAGCACCTGGTATAATGCTACTCTTAGTGTATTAAAATGCAATTTATGCAGCCACATTAAGAACTAGTCATAAAAATAGTGTCTACAATGGTACTCTGGAGTAGTACTCCAATACGTGGCCTGATACCAAGTTACAAAAAAATTATCCTTTTTGAAAATTGTTCAGTTAAGGTTGAATGCATGGAATTCGTATCCTTTGCATTAACGGAACGTGCATTAATCGCGATTAATTGAGATCCACAATAATATTAAAGGACGACCTCATGCGTCATAGGCGTGAGCCGGATTAGCTCCAATTCTGATCAGACAGAAGATATATGCATTAAACTCAACAGATGCTCTTTTGAGTTCAAGCAGAACAGACTCGGATCCTTAGTGGTTATTTTGTTGATTCATTTGCGTGTGTATCAGTTTAATTCAATTAAACGGATAGAATACCAATACCTTTTTTAATAATTACATTGATTATATAAGAGTAGAATTAGGGTGTTCCCAAAATTTTTTTATGAACTCAACTTTAAAATCTATTAGATTGGATTCAAATAACGAATTCAAATTGTTGAAATTATTTTACCTTACGAGTGATGCATCTACATATAAAAATTTTAAAGTTTCAAATTAATTTAATATAAAGTCAAGTAGTCAAAATTAGAAGGTGTATAAATTAATTTTAATGCATTCATTTTTTGGACGTCTTTTGACCACTTGACTCTAGAGTGTAAACAGTCGGATACGGATTGGATAGTGGTCTTACCGTATCTGTATCCGTTATAATTTTTTGGATACGGATACGGATACGGATACGGATATGAATACGGATCGGATATTAAATGTTACGGATACGGATCAGATATCGAAAGGATACAGATATTTTTTATAATTAGCTTGTTGATTACAAAATATCTATTATATTATTAAAATATTAGTTACTAATTATGTCATAGTGTTACCTTATTCATCAAAATATATAGCTATATGCAATTTAATAAATCAATTTAAGAACATATAGCACATTGTTGTGGTTTAAAAATATAAACGGTCGGATACGGATAGTTAAATGTCTTATCGTATCTTTGTCCGTTATAATTATACTTATATAGACAAAAGTATGTGGACAATTATACTTGTGTCAATATTTTATTTGATTTTCTTAATATGCTAGATTTAAAAGACTTTAATATTCTAGATTAAAAAACTTGCATGCACGATCTAGCGACAGTTGTATATGCACTAGCGATTTTCTAAAAGATGGTTTTGATGTGAAGTAGTCGAGAGTTAAAAAAAAATTGATTGGAGATTGAATATGGGATAAGGTTGCACTTAATTTAATTTTGGGCCTGTATATCGATCGGTTCGTAATTTTTGATTTATTTAAATTTTGGGCTGCTTGAAAAAGCAGCCTTTGGTACTGCGACTTGCGACTTGTGACTTGTGATATGAAATTAACCGAGTATGTGGAAGTGCGTGGAAGTGCGATATATATCTCCATCTTGCCTTTCCTCTCCAAATCATCGACATATTTAACCATCCATTGGCAATAATATAATTCACCCCTTTAACGATGATGGATTTTTTAACAGAGAAATATGTTGTCCTCACTTCTCGATCGATCATCCCCGGTGATATTACCAAGATACCAACCATGCACGCATAATTAATATATATTACCATGCATAGAGGATCCAGTTGGTAAATCAGCAAAATCATGCTATATATTACCAATAGCTACTACTAATTGATTTGAAGTTGAAGATCCTTAATTTCTTTATCCACATTTTCTTTAACAAATTAATTAATTTATCTTTGCTTGGGAATTAATTTAATTAGGAATGTAAATTAAACTCTTAGCTAGGTACCAGATAACAGAGAGCCAAGCGCCACAAAAGAACCAGACTGTATTTTAATTAATTTCCATTAACCTTACTTTTACACTACATATATATATACATGCACATATTTAAGACCTGATCACCACTCAGTCACTCACCAGTAAGGCAGTCAAATTCATCAATTTCTGTTTCTCCCAAAAATCAATCAGGCGCTTCCTAGCTAGCTACGAATTAATTAATTAATTAATTAATTAAGGATGAACATGAAATCAACCATGGTGATTTCAACCGTGTCTCTTCTACTAGTAACATTAATCCCACAGATGCTAGCAACGAAGCAGGATTTGGATAGTCCATGTGCACAGTTGCCGGAGTACATGATTGAGTCGTGCGCGGCAGCGGAGGCGGTGTATGAAGCCTTTGTTGCATGTTATGAGTTTTTAAATTATGCTGATTTGAGATGCACCAGACAGTATCAGAGTTTGATTAGTAATATGCATGCCAGTATTTAGTGCATAAATTAATGTGTGTGTGTGTGTGTGTGTCTCTAACAGAGTAACAGACATTGGGATATTTTTGGTATATATAGCATATGATATATGACGCTGAGGATTTTGATTTAGAATTTTCTTACAAAATGCTTTTAGAAGTGGCATGGTGTTCTGAGTTTTCATCTACTCTTAATGGCTGTCTTGTCATTATATATTGCTTTATTGCTTCTTCTTTTCTTTTCTCTCTCTCTCTCTCTCTCTCTCTCTCTTTTTTTTAATTTTTTTTTTTAATTTTGGCATAAGATTTAGAACGAAATTAATTAGGAAAGGCAATTAAGTTCTTGGCTTTAATCTGAACTGTTGTACATGCTTTAGCTAGAGCCTAGAGGCTAGAGGTTTTCTTAGCTATGTTTTGCATTGGGAATTCTTATGTAAATTAAGCGGCCCCCAATTAATTAACATTATTAATTATGTAATGATAATCTGAGTACTAGCGTCTAGGACAGAATTTGGAGCGATTATTTTTTCGGGAGAAATGAAAAGTTTTCTGAACATTCCGAAAAGGTCCCATTGTCGGGCTCTTTTTGCAATTTTAACAAATGGAAATTCCGAATTGCTTACGCGGTCGCGGGGTCAACTAACCACAACACAGTTGTCAACTAACAAATCTCTCTTTCACAGCACAGAGACAGAGTATATTGTTGGGAATTTACACATAAACAATTCAATTCTATATGCCACTATTGATCTACCTATGTCAAAATGGCCATCATGCAAAATTCATTAATTCTTAGGGAGCAGACGCAATACCTAACTCCATTAGAGTATTTATGCACAGCTTCTCTCAAAAGCGGTTGATGAACTTGTAAGACAGCGACAAGAAAAAACTCCATGCCGATGTAGAAGTTGAAGCGTCGGCAGCCTCCTTAGTGTTAGGATAAAGCCTTCCAAAGCTACAAGACTGCCCTTGTGAGATAGTGTTCACAATTTCTTAATAATCTCACCTCTCTATTCTTTAATGGAGAAGAAGTAGAGAAGGCTACAGAATTGACTAGATGACGGCTATAAAATTCTGCAACTTTTCGTATATCCTTGTACTTTGGGGACCAACCTATTTATACAGATGTAGAGTCGGCATATTGCCAAACCCTAACCCTAACCCTAAACTAATTTTCTGCCACATGCCAACTTAAAAAACGTGCAACTGCATCAAAATTCGTGCAGCAGCTGAAAATTTGGTTTCCTTAATTGCAAATTTTAGAATCAGTCCATCAATGATTTGATTTTTGCCTAAATTGTTCTACACATTTGTGGACCACATCCTAATGAATATATTGATTGTCTATTTCCTTATTTGATCACTTTAATTGACAATCATATATGACAATAAACAATGCATAATTAGATTACATATATGCTCAATGTTGGCATAAAATCCAACGAGGTTGGCAATAAATCCAACAATCTCCCACTTGAGCAATATGTCATGACTTTTTAATTATGTATTGTGTTCCTTATGTGCGCACATTTCTTTACTGTCTTCCTCATATATTCCCGAACCAATTCGGTCCATCAACTATACCAGTAAAGGACTAAAGCGGCATTCGTCGCATTTATTCGCAACTAAACCCTCAATAATCACATCACTAATATAGCTGAATGACATGAATCATGATGTGGATGTGTAGCATAGAAATTACATGCAATTGTGATCTTCACATGCCTATTTCTAACTTGGTCTCCCACTTAAATCTTGAAACTGAATTTCATAAATTAACTGAATATTCAAACATAAACCAGAAACAGAATGTCAAAACTTCATAATATATATAACACTTATTACATGTCACAAGTTACATATCCAAAATTACAACGAAAATAGAACATTAAATTTCAAATAACAAACTCCCACTAAAACTGAATATTCTCGATAGAGATTACACCCATATGAGCAACATGCTCTTGAAACTTAACCGGTGTCAATCTCTTAGTAAGAGAATATTATAACGTAGAGTCTGTTCCTACATGTTCTATTTTCAATTCACCATTATGTATTATTTCCTTTATTTTAGCATTGTTTCATTAACTGAATAATAATTGGGGAATTTGTTGAGACTAGATTTGTCTCCTTTCGCTATTGAGATTTATTTTCTAGTTTACTGTTTTCTTAGTTTCTTGCAACATATTTATATCAATATTGGCAAGCAATATCATATCCATATATAAAACCAGAAATATAAACTCACTCCCACAGAACTTAAGGTATACAAAATCATTCAATAAATTTATCTCAAAACCAAACGAGATAATCTCACTATGATTTTACAATACCATTGTTGAGACACTTTCTTTAATTCATAGATGGATTTCTTAAATTTGCACACTACAGACTTTGTGTCTCTTGACACATAGGTTTCTAGTTGCACCACATATATTGTTTCATTAATGTCACCATTTAGAAACGTTGTCTTAATATCCATCTGCTAAACCTCCAAACTAAAATGCGTAACCAATACCAATATAATCTTTAAATAGACTTTCAAAAAATAGAGTATTGATGATTCAAATAACATATCAATCAATATGCATTCCTTTGGGCCGACAATATTAATTATATGTAAACATAATAATCATCACTATATTCTATGTGCACATAATTTTAACAATCATTAACCTTCCTTTGGGCTGGTTAATGCTTGCATTCAATAAATAAAATCAAATAGAAAATCTCTTAAATCTTTGACGACAAGACGGGCTTTATATTACTCCTCATTACTAATGAGTTTCGCATCTTTAGATAATGGGGGTAATTTCCTAATGTCATTGTCAGTTAATGATTATATTTCTTTATTGACACTTCTGAATTTTCTTGAGGATTTCCAGCATTGTCTGAAACAATCTGGCTTACAACAACATCTTCCAAAACTTCATGCAGCCTTGAGTGGCCTGCACCCGTCTCTGGATTTTTATTTTATGTTGTTTCATCTTGTTGAGTTTGAGTTTCAATAATGATTTCGTCCATACAGGTGTTTTGAGTAAAACTCGGATCTATATCCACAAAACTCGCAACACCTAATGGAATATTTGCATATTCCTCTTCGAAATCAATTATTTTCTCACCCCCACAAACTCAGCATCCTCCAAAATTTTTTGCATTTCTTGTCTCAAATACATTATGTTCTGCAGGACTATAAAATTTATAACCCCTTGAGAGCTTATTAATGCCTCTTCATGAACCTCTTCATTATCATAAGACACATGCGATTAGACCTGTTTCACTTTTCCTTTTCCTTCTTTTGATCAGAAGTACTTGTATCCGTAATAGTGGGACAAGTTTCTCTAAACGCACGGTCCAGATCCATGACACTGAGAACTATTACTATGTTCTCATGTCAAAATTTGAAATTGGTTCTATTCAACATAAAAATGTTGTTTAGGCCTTTAACAATGCTAACTGAAAAATCGCGAACTAAAAAATCACAAAGAACAACACGAATAAAAAATATGAATTTATAAATTACATTCAAATAAAGGCCCAACTTGCTCAAAATATATGAGATGATTTTCTCTTTTGTTACTATACACACGAATTTCATAACCAGGTAAGTTCCCAGGTAAGTCAGGGATCCCTAAGGATACACTTCGAATTCCAACTTGCCTAGACAGAACTTGCCTTGACATTGTTACGTTCATAGTGTTGCAACTTGTCTTAATAAATCACAAAATATTTTATGAGTCTTAATATCATCATAGAACCAAAGTATCGTTTTTCATTAAGCGGCTACCTTTGGGTAACGGGTCAATTTCTTATGATACTTTGGCGCAATAATAAAGTACTGATAACCTAGAACATACCGAACAACATGCCTTCCTTTGGGCCGACAATGTTGACATATGTGTAAAATTTTTGATCATCACTATACTTTATTATTACTCACTTGCACAAATAATTTTTTTATTTTTTTTATTTTTTTTTATAATCATTATCTTCCTTTGGGCCGATAATAATTACATCCATTAATTGCATCTTAACTTCATTCATAAAATGCATTTGAATTAACCTCATCAAAAGAGGTACCTTTGGGTACAATTAGGAATCAATTAATTCAAATCCAAATTACACATCCCTTTGCCTTTAAAAGAACAATAATTTATACCCTAATTATATAATCTAAATGTGTAATCAAACTAACGCAAAAGGAAAAATTTAATTGCATTACAATAATCTATAGTTTCCAAAATTTGCCTTTAACGCTATAATCAAATTATTGCATACTTGTTGTGGTCTAAAAAAAAAAATAGCAGCGGAATACTTAAAAAACTTGATATAACATAATTAGTTTACTATGTTATAATCAAAATAGAAATTTCAATAGAATTTGACCCGAATATAATTCCAAAACTAATCCAGCTGAATCATATAATCCAGAATATCCATAGTAATCAATAAATCAATAAATCCAGAATAGCCAGTCGAATCTAATAAATCAACAAATTCATAATTATTGCATATTCTGGTTTAGTAATAAAATTATCCGAATTATTGATTATAACATAGTAAAGTATTTTTGTGATTATTACTAAGATAGCATAGTAATAAAAAATAAACAATTTCAAAGCAATTGAAAAATCAACAATCAATTGTTTATTCTCTAGATCAATCCTAAACAAATAATCCAAATTGGCATAGGAGTGGCTCTGATACCACTTGTTGGGAACCTTACTGTTACACATAAACAATTCAATTCTATATGCCACTATTGATCTACCTATGCCAAGATGGCCATCATGCAAAATTCATCAATTCTTAGGGAGCAGACGCAATACCTGACTCCATTAGAGTATTTATGCACAGCTTCTCTCAAAAGCGGTTGATGAACTTGTAAGACAGCGGCAAGAAAAAACTCCGTGCCGATGTAGAGGTTGAAGCGTCGGCAGCCTCCTTAGTGTTAGGATAAAGCCTTCCAAAGCTACAAGATTGCCCTTGTGAGATCGTGTTCACAATTTCTTAATGATCTCACCTCTCTATTCTTTAATGGAGAAGAAGTAGAGAAGGCTACAGAATTGACTAGATGACGGCTATAAAATTTTGCAACTTTTCGTATATCCTTGTGCTTTGGGGACCAACCTATTTATACAGATGTAGAGTCGGCATATTGCCAAACCCTAACCCTAACCCTAAACCATTTTTCTGCCACATGTCAACTTAAAAAACGTGCATAAAAAAACGTGCAACTGCATCAAAATTCGTGCAGCAGCTGAAAATTTGGTTTCCTTAATTGCAAATTTCAGAATCAGTCCATCAATGATTTGATTTTTGCCTAAATTGTTCTACACATTTGTGGACCACATCCTAATGAATATATTGATTGTCTATTTCCTTATTTGATCACTTTAATTGACAATCATATATGACAATAAACAATGCATATTTAGATTACATATATGCTCAATGTTGACATAAAATCCAACGAGGTTGATAATAAATCCAACATATATACGTTGTAGGCGTAACAAAAGAAACATGATCGTCGATCGCTTCTTCAATTCGACCTAGCTGCATGGCTAGGCTAGTTCACCGGTTTGTTAGGAAAGACGATTATAAATTATATATATTTAAATTAAATTGAGGTCTTAATTAGATTACTTGTCATCCAATTAAGTACAAATGGATTTCAACAAAATCAGAAGAAATTAAGCTGGGGTGTCATGTACTCATAAAAAAACATTGGCAAGCACAACTTTAAAAATCTATCGAATTTGTTTTAAACGATGAATTGAAACTATTGAAATTTATTTACTTCATGACCATATTACGTCACACCTTATGCTAACTATTCAATGTACTTCTCTCTCCTTATATCTTGTCGGAAAGAAATATAGTCTTACTTTCTTTCTTAATTAAATGTGTTTGATGTGTCTAAGGTGTGTTTTTTTTTTTTAAGGTTGATGTATCTAAGGTGTTATGAAAATTTTAAAATGATATGATCTTTTTGCAATCCTATTTATTTATAGGTTCTTGTGCAATTAATTACGTTGTTCTTTATTTTATAGATTTTAAGCATTTGAAGAAAAAATACTTATAAAACGTTTCAAAATTTTCACATTTTGAATTGATATTAATTGTATTATTTGTCATAAACTTTTTCTTAATAATTTTATTTTGGATGAAGTTGGAGAAATAGGTTTTTATTGTGTAAAAAATCTTTATATTTGTTTTGAACTGTTGAGTTGAGAGCGTGAACTCAATTGACTTTGACGTCCTTTGTTGCATTAGTTGGATTGTTTTTGTGGCTACAAATTCGGAAGCACTGTACTATTTCTTCTAATAAATCTTCATCTTCAATCCAATCTGGCAGTACGTACGTACCAGAAATTAAATTCCAATCTCCACTGTAAAAAACATGTCATGTGAAGAAAACCAAAATTTCAGAATGGACTCAAATCCGGATTCCAACTCGGATTCAGACTCGGTACGGATTAATTATTCTTCAATCTTCTTCAAAGACTAGGAACAAATCTGAAGAAGAATTCATTTTTTATGATAATTAATTGTAATATTAAATTATATTGTGTTTTTATGAGACATTATTATGTTACTATTTTTAAAATTTGACTATTTATATTTTTTATGTCATTTTATTATGTTAGAATTTTCAAGAATTGATTAGAACTTCTAAGTTTATTATGTGGTGTTAGTTTCTAAGTTGGACTTTTAGTTTTTTTTTTAAAGTTATTTATTATGTGATGAATTTATTATAAGAAGATATAACATGTCATCTTTTTTTTAGACTTTGATTAATATATAATTTTTTTTTATCTTCTCTTGTGATTTTTCTATTTTTTGTTTAAATTTTTTATTTTATTTTATTGTTCAATATTTTACAAAATCAAACAAGACATGTACATATATGTGAAGTGGAGTTTGAAACGTGTTGTCATGAAGTGATATGAAAGCAACTTATTCTCTTTTTAACAAAATTGGTTCTAATTTCACTAAATTATTTCAAAACCCATAACTAGTGGAGTTGATATCTAGGGGTTTAATAGGCGGGCAGGTACGAGTACCCCGGGTATACCCGGGATGGGTACGGGTACGGGTATGTCGGGTATTTTTTTTCAAAAACCATACCCTACCCGTTCTATACCCGTACCCGTGTACCCTTGACGGGTAAGACGGGTACGGGTGTATTTTTTTTTCTGTTTTTTTTGTTTTTGTTTTTTTGTTGGTTTTTTTTTTGCTGTTTTTTTTCTAGTTTTTTTGTTGGTTTTTTGTTTCTGTTTTTTTGTTGATTTTTTTTTTTGCTATTTTTTTTAACAGTGTCGTATAAATGTTATTATATGTTTATAATTCGACTTTTAAAATATGAATAATTCAATATCAAATAGTGTGTATATATATACATAAAATTATCAAGTCACATCTTTATAATTCCTAAATAATTAAAATTTGTAACTTATATATATAAATTATTCTTGCCAAAATTTGTATGTTTAGTCGGCTAAGTACAAATGTATTTATTTATTTCTTTACACGAGTCATTTTATTTTATTTTTAAATTCTCGTTCTAATTATATAGTTTCATAATTTATTTATATCTCGAAATTTTTAAAACAATAGAAGTTACCCTCCTCCTTTATTCCGGGTTTGGGACCGGCTATGTAAAATAACATAGGCGGAGTTCTAACTTGTTTTTTGTTAGTAATTCTTCTATAAAATGAATAATTTAAAAACTAATTGAAATATTTAGAAATTTATAATTTAAAAAATAACGATAAAGACTAAAAGAGGTTAGAAATTTATACCGACACCACCTATCTAGAAGTTCTCATTCTTATACCATTCTTCGCTCTCTTCCGCACCGTTTGAATCCGAATTAGCCTGGTGCCGCGCCTCAGTATCGCTTTCTTCAGTATCGACTTCGGATGATGATGCTTCAGGCACATGTTGCCTACGCTATTCAGCTTGAATCCAATCTTTTAAGCACACAAGTCTTTCAAAAATATGTGGACCCAACTTACTGCGTTTATCGGAGAGGATCCTGTTCGCCAAACTGAAACAACTTTCGAAAGGGACGGTTGACACGGGCACGACAAATACATCACGGGCTATCATCGCCAGTGTTGGAAAGGCCTTTGATGCTTCCTCCACCATGCCATGACGTCAAGTTCATGTTCATTTTCGTTCATCATCAATACATAGGTCACTAGCTCGCTTGTTGTTTGTGGTTCGATCTTCGACTGAAAATCTGCTAACAAACCGCCACTGTTAATGCTCCTGGAAGTTAAACTATTAAAAAATTTAAAAAAGTTAGTGGACAAATAATGTATATATTATGAATAATAAAGATTAAAAAACACATGTATATTTATATTCATACCTAGGGGTGGCACGGGATGGGTTTTGGTTAGCACTCATTCTTGAGTTGTATATGTTAAACATCTCTTCGAATTTCGAATCCACGTGTGCCTCCACCCTAGTACTGTCTCAACGTAGATTATCTTTGTACCTTTGAACTACTTTGATCATGTAAAACTTCTTGTATGCCGGGTTGAGGCAGTTCGCGATAATCACGACGAGCGGTACATCTTCCCAATATTTGAGAAACTTTTGTTTCATGGCATCTACAATTGTCGTGAGAGATTTATCGTGGATTTCAGCTTGTTCCAAATGACAATACACCTTGGAGATGTCATAGAGATGTCTGAGCAACTGAAATGACATCGGTGAGTACGAGCATAATAGTTGTACGGTTGCTGTAAAAAAGGTTTGAAGGAAATTGCATAGCCTTTGTAGTTGCTCCCATTCTCCGTCGGTGAGTTCCAATTATAGTGTCTCGGGGGTGGAGCTTCTCAAAAACTCCCCTATGACAGCTTTGTAAGGAATGCATCGGTTCAACAACCTATAGGTAAAGTTTCAACGGGTATCTATATCCTAAGGTACTTTCAACTTGTCAAATCCATATTGGACACACATAGACCCAAACTTTTATTTTCTTTCTTGGTTTGAAACAACGTGGTTGAGAGCATTTTTAAATTTAATTATCAATAGTTTTATGGCTTCTGTTTTAAGACCCGCCTTCACGACGAGATTAAGTATGTGACATGCACACTTTTGGTGAAACATTTCACCATTCATGATCGGGTTTAGTGACTGTTTAAAAATCTCAATGGAAGCTATGTTGTTGCTCGCATTATCGAATGAGATAGAAAAAACCTTGTTAGCCATATCCCTCTTAAGGTTATATTATTCTAAAACGGAAATAATGTATTTGAAAATTGCATTTGCAGTGTACGGAGAATCTAGCACTCCAAAACTTAATATCATTTTTTGTAATAACCAATGATCATCGATCCAATGCCCGATAACATAAGAGTACCCCAGTCCATGTTTACGGGCAGTCCATATATCGGATGTAATCGAGACCTTATTATTTTGGTATGCCAATAGAGCTTTAAGAACATTTTTTTTTAGAGAGAAACTGTTTTTTTATTTCACTAACCATCTTTTTATGATACATCATCTTGTACATTGGTTGGCCTAACCCCCGAATGCATAACCGGGAAAAACTCATGCAACTACCCATACTTATTGGTTGTTCTTTGTGGGTAATGTACCGAGCCAATTCACTAAGTATTTTTTATTCATTGAATTTTGGGTTGGTTCTGGTACCATCCACGTTAGTAAGGGTCTGGATTATTTTCGGTTCAGCATCTTCACTTGGTTCCTCATGATTTTTTTCATGCATTTCGGCATGTCTTTTAAAGCTACTTATACCACTACCTAATTTATACTCAAAATGTCTATTGCAATTTTTTACCTTATAATTTAGAAATTGCATAATACCTTTGTTATTTTTGGTAATGTCATAAAATCTCGCCTATAGTTGATTGTAATCGGGAGGAGCTCTTCCTCTTTTAGTCTTCTTTTCTGCTGATTCTTCTGGGGGTTTACTTGTTGAAGGAGAGATACCTTCTTCTTGAATTTCAGGTTCAGCTGTCGAAGGAGTACCTACTGTAGGGGTAGTGTCAGTGAATTGACTCGATGCTACATAAGAGCCCATGCCTCCATATGTATACGATGGTGTCTGTTGAAGTGATTCTTGTGGAATGAATACATTTGGATCGTTTGAAGTATAATACGGTGGCAGTGCACTAATTTGTGGGGGTTGTTGATAATTTGTTTGTAGCATTTGGTCCATTCTTTGATAATTTAGTGGATAATTTAGTGGATAATTAGGTGGTGGCATTTGAGAGGAAGAACTATCAAGATAATTAGGCGGATAATTTTGTGGATAATGAGATCGTGGCATATTGGGGCCAAAAAGTGAGGTCGACAATCTCGAGGCAAAATCTTCATCCCGTCGCGAGGAGTTATCATATTTTAAACCTATTAAAAAACAGAAATAAAAAAAAAACAGAAATTAAAAAACCAGAAATAAAAAAACAGAAATAAAAAAAACAGAAATTAAAAAACAGAAACAAAAAACAGAAATTGAAAAAACAAAATTAAAGAAACAAAATAAAAAAAAAGAAATTAAAAAACAGAAATTAAAAAAAACAGAAATTAAATCTAACCTATTCAAAATAAATCTAACATTTTCAAAAATAAATCTAACATATTCAAAATAAATCTAACATTTTCAAAAATAAATCTAACATATTCAAAATAAATCTAACATTTTCAAAAATAAATCTAACATATTCAAAATAAATCTAACATTTTTAAAAATAAATCTAACAGTTACAAAAATAAATATAAAAAACAGAAATTAAAAAACAGAAATTAAAAAACAGAAATTAAAAAAATAGAAACAAAAAACAGAAATTAAAAAACAGAAATAAAAAAATAGAAATAAAAAAACAGAAACAAAAAAACAAAAATTCAAAAACAGAAACGAAAAAACAGAAATAAAAAGACAGAAATCTAAATCTAACCTATTCAAAATAAATCTAAAATTTTAGAAAATAAATCTAACCTATTCAAAATAAATCTAAAATTTACAAAAATAAATCTAAAAACAGAAAATAAATCTAACATATTCAAAATAAATCTAACATTTTCAAAAATAAATCTAACCTATTTAAAATAATTCTAACATTTTTAAAAATAAATCTAACCTATTCAAAATAAATCTAACATTTACAAAAATAAATCTAAAACACGGAAATAAAAAAACAGAAATAAAAAAAAAGGAATTTAAAAACAGAAATTAAATCTAACATATTCAAAATAAATCTAACATTTTCAAAAATAAATATAACCTATTCAAATTAATTCTAGCATTTTTAAAAATAAATCTAACCTATTCAAAATAAATCTAACATTTAAAAAAATAAAATCTAAACTATTCAAAACAAATCTAATTACTTCACATAATTTCAAAAATAAATATAACCTATTTTTTAAACCTATGAAAAATAAATCCGAATTTTGAAAAATAAAATCTAGCATCAAAACAAATTTAATTACTTTACATCTAATAAATCTAACATAAACTAAATAAATCTAACATATTCAATTGTCACACCCCAAATCCCGGGTCTGATAGCCTACCGCGTATATTTATTAAGTGTCACATATACACGCAAGGCAGTTGATCTTTTATATGCATTACCAATATCCTCATTTGCTGTATCCGTAATAAACCTGAAAATGACCCAAAGGGAGGGAATGAGAATAAATTCTCAATGCGAAATTTGCCACAGTTTAGATTATTGGACTTGCAATTAGACTCCATATTCAAAAATGAAACTCATTCAATAACAATTCAAATCAATTCATATTCATAATAAAAAGGAATGCATATGCTCGACAACAATTAATCAGATGAATCACAGTTAACGAAATTTCCAAGATGAATTTCAAACACAACACATATTTTGGCTTAACTCGATTCATTAGGGCTTGTAGCAATTACAGATATTCTTTCGAGCTAGACCCTTTATCAAACCCACATATGTAGGGTTACTAATACCTACAAATGGCCCACCAAGCTAGACCCTTTATCTGACACCCATCTGTAATCGCTTGACTTAACCGTTTATTAAGGTCTGGTTCAAGTCACATAAAGAAAATTCTCTTTAAAATTATTTCCAATATTCGTAATATTCAATTGACCTTTCAAATGCATTCACACGTAGGAGAATGCCATCGAGCCACAGACGTTACACATGTCACCCACGATTCCAATTCACACCTCATAACATAATCACCCTCCCTCGTCCCAACCGGTATTGGGAAACATTGAGGGCCATTCACCTAAGACCATTACGATCATGGGAATCAAAGTCAGTATACAGCCCGACTTTGCAAATTCATTAAAGTGCTTAACTTCGTAAATCCATTCATATACATATCAAATCAAATCGTGGTGACTTTCAATCAAATCAGATCATAATAGATCAACACAACCTACAACCATATTGTTCGCACAAAAGTATGTTACAAAGTTTCAGGTACAGCTAGCTGTACCAGTTTAAACCTTGAATCTACTCTCGTCTAAGGTTGCAAGTGCACAATCCTATCCGTATAGTATAATAAGGTATCGATCCTCAGGGACGGTATAATTCGACTCTAAATTCTTACTAATCTGAGTTAGGTACTAGAAGTGTGAAAAGTTTGGATTTGATTTGTTTATATTTCCTAATTTCAAGTGACAATTCAATTAACAATAAATGAAAGCAATTAAAGGTTTTGATTTTGAACAATGATAAAAGACGTTCTCAGGATTTCAGGTTTCATCTCAAACTTTACCCTCTCTGGACTTATCATACAACTCGCATAATCTCTGATGCGGGTCGCATTGCCCTCAAGCTGAGCTGACATGTGTTCGTATCTAAGTTGATTTCTTGTGCGAGGCTTCAACCTGTAGCTCTCACCTACTAGTATCTAACATAAATTGATTGTTTGGTTTACTAGAGGTATCCACAACCTTTCGATAATGGAAAGTTCATCTCTCGACTACTATTGATCTTAGATCTACCTCAAATGCTCAATTACAATTTCAAGATACATCAAGGTCAAATTACTAGAAGAGATGCTATAGACATCTAACAGTAGACAATCAAGAATCAATCAAGCAATCAAAATCAAGCAATCAAATGAATACTCAAACAAAGAATCACACAAGTTCAAACTTAGATCAAAACAACATGCAATTCAAAGACAAAGTTTAGAGACTACATCATAACCCTAGGAACTAATGATCTACTCAAACATAGTAAAAGAAAGCATAAAAGAGAGAGAGAATAAGCATATCATGATGAAGATTGAAGATCCAAGGTGGATTGGAGAGGATCTTGCAATCTTCTCTTCTTCTCCAAGCAATCTCCAATCTTTCTTTCTTGATCAATACTCCAACTCTTGAGGTTTTGAATCTTCAAATTTAGAACTCCCTCTCTGGTGGCAGGGGTGATCTATTTATAGACCTCCCAAAACGAGAACTTCAATTCTGGGTCTTTATTGGGCCTTTGCTGTCTGCTCTAGAAACTCGCGATGCGACCAGCATCGACTTTGATGAGGGTCGCGTCAGATGTGATGAGGGTCGCATCAGATGTGATGAGGGTCGCATCAGATATGATGAGGGTCGCGTGCAGAGTCTCAGAATTAAGTAACTTCCCTGATTTCGCTCGTTTTCTGCAAAATAAGAATGAAATCGCAGCAGTACCACATTCTATGGATATTCAATGTAAAATACGCGATTTGGTGGTTTTAAAACGCAGATTTTGGTACAGGAATTGGTCGGAACAATAGATCAAATATGGAGATATCACATACCAGCATGAAAATCACTCAAGTCACATCAATTCGAGTTTAATTTGATTGGGCTATGCAAATGCTTTACACAATTCAATTATGCAATCAATGATATTCAACATGACAAACGTATACATAGTTTAATTCCTGAAAATAAAGTATCAAACAAGTCTAAGAATCCCGCACCTGTTTAAGACGAGCGTACCGCTTAATTAAGGATCAGACGTCTCGAAGTGTCTCGCAAGGTCTTGCTCGACCGAATCTACGCCTATATCAACATGTATACTTAACTTAAATCATTGTTCGACAATTTATCTACTTACTTGAGTGATATTATTTTCTTTATACTTTCGTTATCATAATTTTATTTCAAAAGCCAAATCAACTTTCAGTTTCTTTTACATTCTAGCATTGGACCCAAGTATGCTCATATATATATATATATATAATGTCGTTAATCAAACCAATTCGAGTATAGCCCAATAGCAAACTATTTCATTTAAAATTTTTAATTCAAGTATAGCCCAATAGCAAAGTCACGGCCATCATTCCATATAAATTCACATCTTTTTCATATTGATCCTTAATCAATATAATTTCACACAATGGTGTCTACTTTGCAATTATACCCCTTTACTTTAAACATTTGCAATTCGATCCTAATAGTTTTTAAAATCATCACATCTACTTACTTTAATTAAAGGACCATAATTTAGCAAGGGTTTAAGCCTCTAATTAACAATTCACAAATTTACTCCAAGTCCATTTATAACATTTCTAATGCATAGGCCGACCATTAATTCAAAACCTCACATTTTCCCATCTAGGCTCTTAATTTATACTACTCTACATAAGGCCTTATATTTTACAATTCAGACCCCTAATAAATTTATTTTGCTATAAGGTCCCTGCCAGTTCAATATTCTAGTATACACACAAAAATTCAACACAGTACCAGTGGTATCACTGGGCCAGTACCGACTGGTACCAGCAACAAGCACCACATTCTCAACACAAACCAGCAAAACAGAAACAAGCCACAGGTCAGATCAGAACAGGCACACAAGCAACCAGCGAACCAGAAACAGCCAACAGGTCAAGCAAACCAGCACAACAGAACAGGCAAGCAACAAATCAGAGGCAAACACCCATCCAAACAACACAAGCAAGGAAAACAGGTCAAGGCAACCAGACCCGGAACAGAGCTAGCACAGGTCAGAAAGCACGGCAACACAGCCAAGTGCATCGGCTTGTCGGAAAAATCAACAACCCGAACAAGCCGTCAAATTCACCTTTCAAAGCACCATCACAGAAAATAGACAAGGTGCTAAAGCTTACCCGATTAGAGCAAGCACAAAGGGAGGATAACAAAGCGGCCGTCAGGAAATTGAACACCAGAACATCACAAAGCCAGCACCAGAAAGGCAACAACCAGCACTAGAACGGCACCAAGCAAGCACCAGGACAGTAAACACCCCTCAACCCTAATTTCTAGGGTTTCATGGGAGGGGAGGGGAGGCAGAAAAAGAGAGAGAGAGAGGGCGGGTGCTGCTGGGGCTCACGGTTAGAGAAAGAGGAGAGAGTGGGGTGGCCGTTGTAGCGACGGAAGGGGAGAGGGGCGGAGCCCCTGTTTTTTTTTTGGCGTAGAAGAGAGGAAGGGGACGGGCTTGGGGGGGGGGGCTCTCACGTACAGGGAGGGAGAGGAGAGAAAGAGAGGAAATGGGGTTTTAATAATGGGGATGCTTTAAGATTCATGGTGGATGGAATCCAATGGTCCAAATAATTCAAAACTTCAATATAGTTTCATTTAATTGGTTTAAATTATGTTCCTTTCATAAATTCAAATCGAAAGTTCGTAAATTTTTGTAACTATATTCACACATAAAATTCGTATATTTATTTCTCAATTTAAAATTCGAATAATTTGATTTCCTTTTATATAATTATGTATATTCAATTAATTATCTAAAAGTTCTAAATGAACGAGTTTTATAAATTCTATATTTTATTTGTACGAATATTTTCATATAATTATACTTTTATTTGGAATTCAATTACTTATTTATTCACAAGAATCTAATTAAATTAATTTCTTCTTTTCTAAAAATTCAAAGAAATTGTAACAGATTTTCTAAATTTCTAATTTACCGAATAATTATAATTTTATTCCTAGTGCTATATTTTATTTTATTTCTAAATCTCTAAATTTTATTATACATAATTCATACATTATTTATATTTTGAAATTTCAGTTTTATTTTAGTTGGTCAGAAAATTTCTGAACGATCGTTAAGTTAATTAAATTTTTTATTTAAGCCAAATGATCGATTTAGCAATTTAATCATGTTTTAGAATTTCGGAATGTAACATCAATAAATCTAACAAATCTAATTACTTAACAAATCTAACATAAAATAAATCTAACAAATCTAAATATCTAACTTAACATCTAATAAATAAACTAAATTTACTCTACAATAATAAACTAATCTAACATGAAATAAATATAACCTTTAAATCTCGCGGAAAATTTTTGCGGAAGGTCCCGAACTTCGTAATTTTGATACCTTTGTAATTCCGTTTGCGTATTTGTAGAAGGAATTAAATGTACAACTATATATTTTTTTAACAATAAATTTGAAATTTGAGAATATTAGAAATTTAGATTAAGAGAATGAGAAAATGAGAATTGAGATGGAGATGTGAAAATGAAGGGAGAAAGAGGGATATTTAAAGAAATTTTGATTGGAGGGATAAAATTTAAATTTTTAAAGAATAACAGAAAAAAAATCTCATCCGATCGGTCCGGGTGGGTCTGTCCGGTCGGGTCCGGATGGGATAGCACCGGGTGGGAGGAAAAAATGAGTTTTTTGAATTTCGAATTAAAGTGAACAGTAGACGGATATCGGGTACGGGTATAGTCGGGTACTCGGGTAGGGTATGGCCAAATATTTGTCCAAAAAAATCGGTCCGGTCTGATTTTTGCCCATACCCGTGTATCCGAGTATCCGACCCATACCCGGGCTCGGACATGGGCGGGTATGGTCGGATATACCCGTTAAGGGTATAATTAATACTCTATTGATATCTACTTCGTGCCACTGTCAGGCCTAGTTTTTAATGTTTTAGCTTCTTAAGCGTCATCACTAAAAACTCAGTCCGTCATCTCTTGTTGCAGAAACTGGACTGGAGGGATATAAATGTCATTTGCTTTTCTCTTCTTTTTTTTCTCTCCCGGTCACCGACAACCGGAGGATAGCTATCAATTCTTTATAATTCCATTTATCCTCTTGGAATACTTTTAGGTAGGAATAATGCATTGTTAACCTCTACTTTATCAATTGTGAAACTTAATTTATGTACCCAATCATGTAATTTATGGATAAAATCTAAAAATCATAATTTAAATTAAGATAATTTTATAAAAATCTTACATGCAACAACTTAAAATATATTTTTTAAAGTAAAATTATGTATCATGGATAACAATATAATAAGTTACTTGAGAATTGTTGCAAAGTAATACAGTTTAATATGTAACTCTTGCGGAGAAAAAATAATATTTAAAACTTTAAATAATTTACTCTTTAGAAAATTATAATTTGTAACTGAAGTAAAAAATATATTCCAAAGAAAATTCATTTCAGCTGAGTGGTTCACGGATACACAGAGAACCGAGTCTAGGGATGAACCTCACCTACCCGACAGACAGAACCTGGTCCTCCTCCTTTTGAGCAACACTGAATTCACATCCTCTGAGTTATCTCAAACTTTAAGTGTTTTGTTGCAAAATTCTAACCGTTCAAATATGTTTTACGAGAATCTCTAAGCACAAATAATACTGCCGCCTGTGATATCCCCAAATAGTCACCGTACACGTCGGTCACGCAAAAGTTGAGATATCCTAGAGGATAGCAACCCAGCAGACTTGGGTGATGAAATGTGTCCTATTCTTCTGAAATAACTCAAATTTTAAGTTTATATCTAGATCATCTGATCAAAATCTGAGCCAATCCGTTTCGAGGTGGAATATTCGTGCAAAAGCAGATCGAACGATCTCAATCTAAACTCAAAATGTAAGCTACTTTAGGTGATATGAATTGTTGATGAAATTCCACATTTGCCCATGTCTCTATCTCTGGAATTTTACTCCGACTCCACTCATTCTTCTAATCCTGTTCAAGCTTTTGCCAGAAATTTCTACTTCAAATTCGATCGGTCAAAATAAAATAAGAGATAAACAACAGCGAGGTAGAGAGAGATTCTTCTTCAATGATTCGCACAATTGCCAAATGGCTGATCTTAATTAGGTATGCTTTCTCTCTCTCTCTCTCTCTCTTTTTCTTTTAAATTATATGTTTCCTTTGGCAACAAGAAACCCTAGGTTCTTTTAGGGTTTTGTCAAAAAAAAAAAATCGTTTATTTTTTGTTTTGTTTACTGATTGGAGGTGTAGGTCGGCTTGTGAATTAGCTCCCTTTGAGAAATTGGGGCGTTTTGGTACCTTCACTGAAGTTTTGGTTGATGTTAAAAAGGTTTATTTGAAATTCCAGCTCAATTGGAGTAGTTGAAACGCAACCACGTTTTATTTTGTTTGTACTTTCAGAGACTGAAGTATAAGCTCAAAATTGGGAAATCAACCAGCGCCAAACCTGACAAACACGCGCATCTGTTCTTCCCCTATCTATAACTGGTAAATTTCTTGCAGATTTAATTCCTTTCTATTGGTTTTTGGTTCTACAAATCCACATCTCTTTTTTACTACATTGGTAGAGGTTGAGCTTATATCTCATATAATTTGCGCTGTAGAGAAGTGTTGGTTTGGGGTATCGGGTAATTTTTTTACTCTATGAAGTTAAATAAGAAGCACATGAAAAATCTTAAAAAAAAAGTACCCAAATATGCCATTTGATTTGAAAAGGGGAAAAGTTCATTCATTATTAGTTTGTTTTAATTACTTAAATATTCTTAAGTTTGTTTTTAGTTGTTAAATTTTCAAACTGGTTGGTTTTTTTCCATTCTTATACTTTTCAGGTTTGTTAGGGTTTATCCAATTTGATTTGGAACTGAAAGTCAACCATTTCTTGTTCACAAGTTTAGAAAAGTATCAGTGCCAGAATACTGCTACTTCTGTATCCTTACCTCGATTTTCACTTTTTATGGGAATAATATTGCCCATTGACCAACAAATCTGAAGTTCAACTCAAACCCAAACCCTGGATCGGATCCAAAATTGAACCTGTGCCCAAACTGACCACTAGTCTTTTACTAATGGAACCCACAATTTCAAATCGTACTACCACAATCCATGAGCACATAATTGACATATCAAGAGATCACAATGGTGCCTCCTCTTCCAATTCAAACTCTCACAGCAGTAACAACTGTGAAGAACAAGAAGAACTCTCTAATGGGAACGGGGAACGGGGCCCACCTTCCTCATCCTCCTATTCCTCATCGGATAACCCCGTCTCCAATTTGCGAAACACAACCCTTTTAAGAACAGGGGAGGGCCTTCAAAGGAGGCACCGCTCCCCCTTGAATTCTGGCCTCTGGATTTCAGCCGAGTTGGTGGTGAATTTGTTCCAGATTGTGGCAGCAATAGTGGTGTTGTCTCTATCAAAGCACGAGCACCCTCATGCCCCACTATTCGAATGGGTCATCGGGTACACAGCAGGGTGTGTCGCAACCTTGCCGCATTTGTATTGGAGATATGTGCATAGAAACCGTCACGGCTCTGAGCAGGAGGGGAGACCTGCGCGTCTAAACTCCAGTAACAGTAACAATCAGATGGAGACAAATTCTTACACTGTGGTTACTACAACCAATAGCAGGTTGCAAGGTGCTTGGAGAAACAATGTTATAACCAGAAATCCTAGGTAAGAACAGTATTTAAGAAAACAGGCTTTCTTTTTGAAATTTTGTAATAATACTTTTTTTGTCTTATTCAAGTAAACACAATGCTGTTTTTGTCAATAAAATGAATGTTAAGTTAATTAACAAGACTAAGTTTCCCCCCAACATTTTCATTATAAATTATAATACAAGAAAAATTACTTACAACCAGTTTGTGCAAATTTCGACCTAATTTTTAAATCAACATGTTGGATTTAATTTGGCTTCTTGTAACAAAAAAAATAAGGGAAGCCTGTAATAGCACGGTAGAATTGTCAGCTTTTCATGCGATGTGCATATTTCACTAGCATTGGCCAATTGTTTCCATTATAATATTCAATATCAATCAAGTTGGTGTTAGTTGCATTTTGCAATAACGACCTGCTTGAAATTAAGAATTCCAAAATGCTACCTTAATTGTTAGTCCAGCCACACCAGGCGTACTGGGTCTAAAAGTGTATACTGGACCAGAGATTGCTAGACCAAACAAACTTATCCTATAGAAGAAGTTTACACTATATACAATTCAAAAATGGTCTGAATTTGCAAATGTTCTTAAACATTGGATGACCACAATTTTATTGCAATTTGTTCTAATATTCAGAAATTCAATCTAAAAATGGCAGGATTCATGCATTAGTAGATCATTTCAAGATGGCACTTGATTGCTTCTTTGCCGTCTGGTTTGTCGTTGGTAATGTGTGGATTTTCGGTGGTCGCTCGTCTTTTTCTGACGCACCCAAATTATACAGGTAAAGATTTATTGTTACCATCTTAGCTATCATCCATGTTAACATTGTATCATGAAATTAGAATGAGTTGCTAATAATTTGGTCTGTATCTATGTTGGCATGATAGGGAGATTGTCAAGTTTTGCATGCTTTTTTTAACTGGCTAATTGCTATATAAGCTGTTCTTTCATCTTTCTTTCTTTTATTTTAGGTTATGTATAGCCTTTCTTACCTTTAGTTGCATTGGGTATGCAATGCCATTCATCCTATGTGCCATGATATGCTGTTGTCTACCATGCATAATATCTCTGATGGGATTCAGAGAGGATCTCAATCACATCAGAGGTGCCAATCAAGAGTCAATCAATGCCTTGCCAATATATAAATTCAGAGTGAAGAGGATAAATACCAACAGCAATAGGGAAAATAGTGAGATCCCTTTAGACAGCCAAGGTGCTGATGGTGCTGGTATAATTGGTGCTGGTACTGACAAGGAGCGCATGATCTCTGGTGAAGATGCGGTGAGTGCTTTATTTCTTTTCTGATTGGTGTTGAAGGTAATTTATATATACCCATCATGCTAGTTAGGAATCTATACATGTCCCCCATGCAAAACACATAAATGTTGAGGAAGCATCTTTTTTCTTCTTCTCATTTTCTGTAAAAAGTGAGGAAAAAAGGAGGGTTTGTTTGGGTACTTTTAATTTTTAAAAGGGAATAGGTGCAAGTCCAAATTAGGTGTATGCCATATGCATAATGTCTTCTGGGGTCTCTAATGCAAGGACAATCTTGTAAAAAGTGGTGAAAGTGTTGCTCCAACCTTCTATTTATTCTCCCGTGTTAAAGGAGGGGTTATTTTGGGTCCTTTTTAAAGAGGAGAGGGTATTGCCAACTTGTTTGTACCGTATAACTTGATATATTCTTGGGTCAATATTATGAGAATACTCTTGTACTTCTTCTTCTTCTTCTCTTTTTTTTTGCTATTTGTCAAGCTAAAAGTGTTTCACATTGGCCATTATCTTCTCAAGTTTAACTCATTTTCTTCACCTTCACCCACCTTTTGTTTTTAATCTGCATGCTAAAACTTTTTTTTGTTCAGGTTTGTTGCATTTGCTTAGCAAAATATGCTGATAATGATGAACTGCGCGAGCTTACATGCACTCATTTTTTTCACAAGGAGTGCGTAGACAAATGGCTCAAAATAAATGCACTATGCCCCCTTTGCAAGGCCGAGGTGCCTATCTCCCCTAGTGGACCTTTGGGCCTTAATTTTGGCCGACGCCATATTGACCGACGAGTCAGCAATGACATGGAATCTCAATCTTAGGTGCAACGAAATGCTATCTTTTTGCTGCTCATGTAAATAGTTTTTTAAGTTAGAGAATATGTAATACACTGCTACCCTTTTTTAACGAGTTTCCTCAGGTGCAGTGGCCTCTTTATATACTGTGTATTGTATGTATTGATCTATACATTATTGTGCCAGGTAGTAATTTCTGAAACATCTTGTGTTGTTTTAAGAAAAACTGAAACTGCTCTGATGCTGTTGGGGTGTTTGACATTCAGAATTCTCAAGGGCGGAACTAGAAAATTTATACAGAGGGAGCTGAAAACTTGAAAATGCATAATTATTTAATTTGTAGTAAGTGGGATTTGAAATCAAGACTTCTCAAGTATAAAATTGAGTCCTAACCACTAGACTGATTGCAAGTGCACATCTATCCGCTTTGTATCCACTCTGTTTTCACTCCTAGACCTTTAGCTTCAGCATAGTGTATGAATTTGTATCCTGCGAGTCAAGATATTGACCGTCTGAATTATATTCGTACTAATGGAATTCTAATCAGGGGTGGATCCAAAATTTTAATCAGGGATAGGCATAAATTATTGACAATAATGCAATTCTTTTTCCTGGCAAATAAGAGCGGAGTAGCGGATGAAAATTTTAAAAAAATCATGGTGTGATCGGATTCGTCATGACACAACACATGTCGTGACTCGCATGCCCTATGTCTTATGACGTGACTATCTTTCAAAAATTTGACACGATACGTTATGCGAAAGATTTAATCGCGGCACGTTATGTTGTCACGTGAGTCACGTGTAATTAGGATTGTTAAATCTCGATAAAATAGTGAATCTTGAATAAACTAACATAAATTATAAAAAAATTAGTTAAATTTGATGAAATGTGACAAACCGGTCACGTGTGGTCAAAGTGTAACTAACGTGCCATAACCATTCTTCTAAATTTGATCACAGCACCTCATGATACGTAAAAATCTGATTTGATCACAGCACAACACGTAAATAAGAGGTAGGAACAAGTCCTTCAAGTGATAGGCACAAGTCCATCAAGTGGTAGATACAAGTTTAATTCACCACTAAATTTAACAATTTCAAATTTAGAGATAGATAAGTGTCTATCCCTCTAGGTCCGCTAATTCAAATTCTGATTAGATGGTTGAAAAAATTAACTCAAACAGTAAGTGAGTTAATGCAGAGAATATGGATTCCAGCCGTATCGCATTAGACTGGGAGCCCGTGCAGTGACAACTTAGACCTGTAATACAACAAAAAGTGAAAAAAGAAAAATCCTAGATACCCAACAAATAAATTAAAATGCAGATGTCGAAAGATAAATTTTTTAGATTGATCAAAGGAACACAGCAAAAAGGAAAATATATATTTTTTTCCTCCTTTTTTCCCAAATGAAGAGGGGATAAGGTATCTTGATTTTAGACTATGAAAATCGCAAAATCGAGTTGTTTGTAAGATGTTGTAACTTTTAAATATTGTAAGTGGATCCCTTCTCTAATTTAAAAGTCAACAATCTGAGACAGGAATTTCAATGTTTCCAATCAAGATCAACAACAGTTGAAACGATACAAGTTCGACACACTGTTAAATGCTATTTAAGACATACTTCTTTCTCTGAACATTAAAAGTTAACAAATCTAAAGTGAAAAAAAAAACAGAGAAGGCAAATGTAATGATAAGTTTCTAAGTTGACATGCATGCATTAAGGATCAATGTAACAGTTAGGATTTCTAAGCACCGACACTTGGCCCATGACCCCCTTGCGAGCACCAATAAGCATATCACACCTCACATAAAGTGGGACCCACCTTCTGTAAAATGGCCCTAACTGAAATCTAATCCTCCCTTACACCACTAACCGCAACCCAATAAGGCCATACGTCTCATCAGTCATCAACCCCTCCATCACATCATACGACATAGGAACGGTTGCACCACCACCAACCACAGGCGACAAATGTTAGTTTGTAATAATCTAAAAGTCAATAATACGATAAGTTAATTATAAAGCTTTGTTCATGAATTGAATGTTTATTTATATATCATTTTGTTGCCTTGAATATTATTGCATTTGTGGATCATTTCGAGTTCATGACTAAAATTGTGAAACTCCATAATATAGATAATATATACTCTTAAAAAGTCACTGACCAAGGTAATTAGCAGGAATACTAATTACTGCTATAAGGTTAGTATGTGGATTAAAAGATGGTTAAGTTTTACAAACCACCTGACACGAGATGTCATTTTAATCACATAGATACATGTTCTAGGAACATGGTATTTGACAGACCCCGAATGAAACATTAAATAGAATTGTGTTCGTGTCATTTATGTTTTCATTCAGTGTCAAAGTTCTACAGTATGAGGTATTTATTGTTCCCACTAAGAAATATATATGAGTGAGTGTTATCTAACACTGTCCGTAAAAAGCAGCCATAACGGTAGCATTTTCATATGTATAACTTAGCTGAGGAAGTGATAGTCTACCAAGAATACTACTTGTCCCTCGTATCTCTATACGAGCTATAGCATCACTGGGCCCCTTGGTAGAGTTAGATTATCTGCATGCAGTATAATTACAAGAGTAATTATATTTGATAATCTACTCAAGATCAAGAAAAGATACAGTTAACAAGGATGACACATATCTACCTTAAAACTGATCTGATAGCTATGAGACAGAAGAACTGACACAAGAAAATTGTTTACTGGATCGTGATATTGTACAGTACAGTACAGCATCATCTGTGTAATTGGATGGTCATGATGTGTTGCCAGATGCCACCCATGACTAACAGAAGTTAAAACAGTTTTAACTCTGTTTACCAACATAACACAGATCCTATTGGGTCACACCATATAGGAGCTACTCGGAGAATCTTACTGATTAATTATAAATTGATTATAATTAATATTAAGATGGTTATAATTAATTATACGTGATATAATTAAATTATAAATGTCATTAAGAATGACAAGCAGAAACAACGGTTAATTTATAAACGTACATGTTACGTTGTATAAAAGTTACCGAACAATAACCGAAAAGAAATATAATTGTACATGACAATTATATATATATATGATTTGGAATTTTAATTGTTAATTATGGGTTTGAATTATGGATTTAAAAGCCCAAAATAATCAAAGCCTTAATTAAAATTAAAGGCCCAAAGTCAAAGCCCAAAATCAAAGCCCAACACTATTCATGCCTTAATGGGCCAAGGGCAAAATGGTCCTTTTCCCTTGGTGCCGACTTCCCATGTGTTGACATGTGTCATGTGAGGTGGCAAGGGTATTTTGGTCATTTCACATGATAAAAGGATGAGGTGTCAAGGGCTTTTGGTAAATAGATTTGTTTTGAGGGGTATTTTGATCTTTTGCAAACCTCCTCAAAAGTCTATAAATAGAGGGGTAGGGGTAGAGAGAAAGACTCACTAATTCACGTGTTAATCTGATTACTTCGTTAATCGGTTTTTCTCTCTTCCTTGATTTCGGTTATTTCGAGATTAGGAAAATAATATATTTTGTGAAATCCTGCGGTTTAGCTTTTAAGCGATACCAAGTAACCTCGGGACATAAATATATTTATTTCGTCCTTTTCTCGGTGAATAGTGTTTCTGCATAATTTCGCGGTTTACGGTATTTCTGGCAGAAGAAATAAACCGCTCTCTGGTTAGTCCTGGTGGATAACCAATAGAGGTATCACACGTGTGATACTGCGAGTTGATTCCTTCCTTGGTGTAGCTCTTCTCGCTTATTTTGCATTCCAACTGTGATTTGGAAACAAGGTATAAATCATGTTATATTAATCTATTTAATGGTGAAAAAACTTCGTACACATAAATTCCTAGACAAAAATTTACAGAGAACACGTCGTCCATATTTAGTGGTAGAAAGTTACAACGTATAATGATCCTCTTATAGTAAATACAAAATACTTTGTAAATTACATTGGTCCATTATGTAGTGATCATTTTGTATTTATTGCGGGTGCTCCTAGTGTATTGTCATATGAAAAAATGGAAAATGAATTAGGTATGGGCGTAAGGAAAATTATATTGGTACTGCACGCCTTAATTTGGCATTTAGTTCATCGACATCGAACGAAGTGAAGTACAAACTTTAATTTCGAGGGTTGGAAATGGAGAGAAAATTGAAGAGAGATGACTTGAAAGTCGCAAAATTTATCTTCTTTTGTCATTTTCAATGGACAGGCGAAAAGCTGCAAGTTTGCACTCTTTTTCAATTATAAGTGCAGCAAGTGGTACAAAAAAAAGTGAAAAATAAAAATTCTAGATATCCTACAAATAAATTAAAATGTAGATGTCGAAATATAAATTTCTTAGATCTATCAAAGTAACACAGCAAAAAGAAAATGTATGTTTTCTTTTTTCCTTCTTTTTGTCAAATGAAATTGAGGTAAGGTGGAGTGGTGAAATGAGAATGACTAATGGTGGAAAAACTTCGTACACATAAATTTTTAGACAAAAATTTACGGAGAACACGTGGTCCATATTTAGTGGTAGAAAGTTTCAACGTGTCACCAGTTACAACGTATAGTGGCCCTCTTATAGTAAATACTTTGTAAATTATATTGGTACATTATGTTGTGATCCTTTTGTATTTATTGCGAGTTCTCCCAGTGTATTGTCATATGAAAAAATGAAAAAAGAATTAGATATGGGTGTAAGGAAAACTATACTGGTACTGCGCACCTTAATTAGACATGTAGTTCATCGACGTCGAACGAAGTGAAGTACAAACTTTAATTTGGAGGGTTGAAAATGGAGAGGAAAATAAAGAGAGATGACTTAAAAGTTGGGAAATTTATCATCTTCTGTCATTTTCAATGGTCAGGCGGAAAGCTACAACTTTGCACATTTTTTATATTTATAAGTGCGGCAAGTGGTACAAAACAAAGCCAAAAAGAAAAATCCTAGATGCCCTACAAATAAATTAAAGTGCAGATTCCGAAAGATAAAATTTCTTAGATCTATCAAAAGAACACAGCAAAAGGAAAATATATGTTTTATTTTTCCTCTTTTTTACCAAATGAAGAGGGTAAGGTGGAGTGGTAAAATAGGAGTGACTGATGGTGAAAAAACTTTGTGCACATAAATTTTTAGACAAAAATTTTCGGAAAACACGTGGTCCATATTTATTGGTAGAAAGTTCCAACGTGTCAGCAGTTACAACGTATAGTGGTCCTCTTACAATAAATACTTTGTAAATTATATTGGTGCATTATGTAGTGATTATTTTGTATTATTGCGGGTGCTCCCAGTGTATTGTCATCTGAAAAAATGGAAAAATGATTAGATATGGACTTAAGGAAAACTATACTGGTACTGCGCGCCTTAATTAAGCATTTAGTTTGTTAGGATTTTGGATGAGTATGGTGACTTGGTTTGATGTGGAGACGCAGGCAAATGGTGAGCTAGAGTTGGAGAGAGAGAGAGAGTATGTCAAAAGAGGTGACAGAGAAATGGACATGTGTTGGGCGGTAAACAAGGTAGAGCATTAGAGCAATGATGCCCAAAAGGTCAAAAAATGCAACGAGAGCAATGCATAGCCGATCAGTACCAGAAGATGTTTTTGCAAAAGATTGGCGATACGAGCGAGATAATGGCTTTGGATCAGGGTGATACACCTTAACATCTTGGTGGTATGATTTTCAAGCATCTCATGATTTTTGGAGAGTGTGTGCATTTCGTACTGCTCCACACCAAACCTTTTTCACTTGTTCACGCCCTTCTTTTGTAATTGACCTTAGTCCTACTTGAAATTCAAAATATACATTACAAAAGTGTTGTTGAATACGCAAGTGAAATATAACAAATAGAAGTAATAAGTAGATTTTAATTGCTTTATTTCTCACATTACCAAAGTACCATTGGGTCCCAATCCTAGCTTGAACTAATGGTATAGAATTAGGTTCACAATCCTTGACTCGAACTGACCTATGTAAGACTGACACAATGCTTAGTTACTTGGACTAGGTTGGGTCTAGATCCAGTATTTATTAACACACTGTAGGTTAGGTCAAGAATGAGTTAAACAAGTCATGATTAAGCCCATCTACTTTTCTTATACCTTTCTTTATTGCATGTGTACAACACTTGGATTCAAACTCATCAGCTTTCATTCTTAAAAAAAACATCTTACCACCTCATTAATTAAATCTTTTGTGCCAACAATTATCAATAATTTAAAAATTCTCATAAAAATTATATTTATAAGGTAGGATATTGGTCAGGTTATATTCACCTGACAGTGAGTCATGTCCAAGTGTGGTTTTCTAGTTATAATATACTTTTAACCCTACTTGATCAAACCCAACATATTGCCACTACTATATAAATACAAATTTCTCAAAACTTGAGCAAAAGAGAAACAATTAAACAAAAATCGCATTGAGGAGCTGTGGGTTGGGTCATCTTGACTTGCTGGTAGGTGAAGTACAACCCAATATTATTGGAACTAGCCAAACCCATCCTAATCTACCGCCACCCTATATAATAAATTATACTATTCACAAACTTGAGAAATGAGAAACTACAAAACAAAACTCACCTGGAGGAGCCGTCTTGCATAGCCTCCTTCCATTATACAAGCAAAAGATGAGGCATGTGAGTACTTATTTCCTTCAAATGCATCATAAATGTTAGGATGTGTATCCAAGTGAAGTATGTCCACGAGCCTGCCGAGCTTTTCTGAGACAGCTCTGACTACTGGGTATGAAATTGAGTGATCCCCTCCCAGCACCAGTGGTCTAAGAGGTTCCTGCAGAATTAACTCCATTAACTCCATTAATTTTTCAGTACCATACAATAACAGGTACCAGGTACGCAAGTCATGAACAGTAAAATATAAAATAGTGACTTTATGCATGAAAATTGAAAAATAAAAATATCATGAGTACCTCCACAACATCATAATATATAATGTACCCCTTTAGTAACATAGTAACATACAAAATGTTGCACAATATGCAAGGTTTTTCAGTACTATGCAACAAAAGGTACCATGTACACAATTCATGAATAGTAAAATATGATATGCGGATTTTATGCATGAATCTTGAAAATTGAAAATCTCATGGGTACCTCCACACTATTAGAAATATATATTGTGGCCTTTTAGTAAAATAGTAACATACAAAATGTTGCACACGGCCATCATCTACTAATTTCTTCAAAATTTTAGAAAAGAAAATTCTATTTTTGCAATTGATGCAGATATATAATCTCCATAAGTAAATGAGAATAGGTTTAGCCATTACATTAAAAGTTTTTTTTGTTGAGATAAGCTTTATATTCTTAAAACTGCATAAAGGCATTCATGACAATTCCCTATGTAACGTCTAAGGGAATAATCTGATATTTTGCACAATATAACGAATAGGCAATTACCTCTTCCATTACAATTTTTACAGATTCGCTGACAATATTCATTTGCCGGTCATCGTTTACGCCACAATCACGTATCTCTTGTTTCGGCACATCTCCTACATCTATCAGCACACGTGGATCGTTCAGCTCCTTCCCTGTACATTATAAGTGCACCGATAAATCAAATCAAGTAGTTCCTTTCGCTTTTGTGTATTTGTGTTATCTGTGTTGTTCGTACAATAATCTTTTACGTCTATTTGACTAATTTGCAAAAACATACAATTATTGAATTTTACGATTTCTTTTATTTTTGAGAACATATAGGTCCAAGAAGAGTAAGAACTGCGATATAATAAGCTTGGACTGAAGAAATCACGAATACTTTTATCAAGAATACAAATTGTAAAATCAAAAGCTTGGTAAAGTATGTTTGAGGTTGATTAAATTGGGATAAAACATTATGAACGTTTTCAAAACGTTGGTAACATTTTATAATAATCAGTAGCAACAAACTGATCAAAAGAAGAATCAAGTTATAACGTTATACAAACGTTGTGTTTTACAAACGTTGTGACGTTTTACAAACGTTGTAACGATTAATAGCTTTAGAACTGCTGAAGCACAGCTGAACTGTACCAACATGAAACGTTGTAACGTTTATAAAACGTTACAACGTTTCAGGAATAATTAAGCTTCAAATAACTTCTATTTTGATCAAGTTTTTACAGGTTAAAACGTTGTAACGTTTTATAAAACGTTAGTAACGTTTTACTAAGCTGTCAGAGATTTAAAACCCTAAAATCGCATTTGCAGAAAACATTGGTAACGTTTTATGTCAAACAGCTCATTTTTGAGCTGCCACTATAAATAGACTGAAGGGATCACTTTCAAATTAAACCTAGCCGTCCCTAAACTTTAAAAGATGCGATTTTCTGAGAGGTTGGTTCCACCATTGTTGATTGAGCTTAAAACTTCAATATCTCTCAATCAATCTCAAACAACCTCAAATCCACTTTACTAATCTCTAATTAGATTAGGTTAGAGTGATCTATTGAGTGTTTCTCTTGTTCTTGAGTAGCTTGTGTGACTTCCCTTGTTTGTAAGGGCTCGTCGGCTCAAACCTCGAGTTGCTCGTGTGACTTCCCTTGATTGTAAGGGCTCGCCGGCGCTCATCTCTTGTTGGCCGTGACTTCCCATTTTGTAAGGGCTCACGGTTCACAATTGTAATCCTTTCATATTGGGTAATAGAAAGGCGCACCTAGAAAGAGGTTGCGACGCCCCGGAGATGTAGGCCATTGTTTTGCCGAACTCCGTTATCATTCCGCGTGTCAATTTCTCTTAACTCATCTATTTACTTTCAATTGCAATTTATTTTCAGTTTTTGTTCAATTAGAGATGCCCCTTTAGTACAACAAAGTGGTATCAGAGCAAGTTACTCGAATTAAGACACACTTAATTAGAGTTAGATCAACTTGTCAAATGGCACCCTATAGACCCGTGAAGGAACCCCTAATTTTTGGCAATTCGACCAAAAATTTTATGCATTGGAAGAAAACCATGATCAATTATCTAAACATTCTTGAGTTATGGGATGTGGTTAACAAGGGGTATACACCAATATTCACTACCACTACCACCGACATTAAAATTGAGACTCCCGAATCTAAACAAACCAAGAAAGACAATGATCTTGCAATTAATGCCATAATTAACTTAGTTAGTGAATCAGTTGCCTTGATCTTTGGTAGCTCTTCAACCGCAAAAGAAATGTGGGATGCCCTTGTAAACCGGTATGAGGGAAATACCCAAATTAAACGAACCAAATTAACCGGTTTAGAAGCCAAATTAGAAACCTTTAAGGTTGAAGATGACGAAAGCATTGAGAATATGTATAATAGACTTATGCATATCCAAAATGAATTTACCGAATTGGGAGAACCACTTTCTAACAATAAAATTGTAGGGAAGCTATTGAGGATCATGCTCATGAGAGACAAATGGTCCGGCTTGGTGAGTGCGCTAGAAGCAATTCAAGGCACACATGACTCACTCACACCGGATGACCTCTATGCACACTTACGAAGCTTCGAAGAGAAACTTCGGCAATCCGGAAATCCAAAGCAAAGTTCAAAATTCAAAACCATGGCCTTTCCGGCTCAAAACCGAAAACCTTCTAGCTCCTCAAACACTTGTCTCTCAAATGATCAATTTGTAAATAAAATTGATCATGAAACCTCCAAAAACACCCTTCTCCTATCCAAAATGTTTCAAGACATGCTAGATCTCGAAAGAAATTACAACAAGGAACGAGAAGAGAAGAACAAAAGAGTGATGTGCTTCGCATGTCATAGAAAAGGGCACACCACTCAAACTTGCTTCCAATTCGACGGATACAAGGCCAAGAAAAAGGCTAAAGCCTTGCAAGCCTTATTCTCGAATCAGAGCGAGGCTGAGCAATCCGACACGGAGTTAGAAAATGAACAAGAGACAAACCTTGCATTGATGGAATGTGTAGATGAAGGTCTCTCGGCAATTGATGTCGACTCGATTATTGCAAGCAAGAATATCACCGATAAGACCACCATTGAATTCCTTAAAGACCTTGTCAAATCAAGAAACATCAATAAGGAAGGTGATGAAATTGAAGCCTCAACTAGCTCCACTAATGAGGTACATTTAAATTTTTGGTCTTAATGATCTTGATACCGAAGATGAATTGACCGATGAGAAAGAAGGTGGTGAAGAATATAATGATTCAATTGATGAGACCAAACATGACTTGTGTACCAATCGATTAGAAACCAATGATACAAGCAATTTCACAAATGAGACTCTAACACGGTATGATGATGAACTTAGGTGGCAATCTCTCCTTGATAAGTCCAATAGAATCTTGGTTGAAAATGAAGGTATTATTCAAAAATTGATTGCTAAAAATGACATGTTAGAATGTGAAGTTAAGAATTTAAAAGCATCGCACATAGGTGAAATAGGCATATTAAAGGTTAAAGTTCAAACCTTAGAGACCGAAAATAGGGCATTAAGGTCTCCTAGTGAATTTTCAAATGTCACTAGTCTAGATCCTTATTATGTGGATAGTTTGATCAATGAGAAATCTTATCGCAAAATGGATAAAATTGGTCTTGAATTCGAGAAGGGTCAATCCTCATTCGAATCTAACCACATACAAGGCCCGAAAGGAAAAGGGGAACATATACAAACTTCAAACACCAAAAATTATAAACTTAAGTTTAATTGTGATAAGTATTCTACTTATTAATTTTTTACCAAAAAGGGTAATAATTCCTTGCAAAAGGAGTAAAACAAAAGGAATACCTCTCAAACCTCAAATGCTAAACAAAATCATGCATTTAGGTATAAGTATAATCATAAAAATTATAAGAACAAAAATTTTCAAAATAGTGATAGGAACACATTTAATCCAAAATGGTCAAACAAAACTTATTTCAAAGGACCGGATGGATGGTTTTATGAACTCAAAAATAAAAATGTTTTACAAAATCAAACTCAAAGAAATAGTTTAACAAAAGATGTTCCCCAACATCACAATAGAATTGAGTCTAACAACACCAAAAGTGTCACATCTAGAGTTACAAATATGTCATTTGTTAATCCAAAGAACAAAATTCATGAAGTGAAAACAAAATACCATGCCACTTTCAAACAAGGTTCTATTGCTCAAAAGCCATCAATTACATTTTGTAATTATTGTTGCAAAATTGGTCATACCTCCTTAAAGTGTAGGTTTAGGAATGAAGACAACAACCCAAATGTTGTTTGGATTCCTAAAGCTAAACTAGTTTAAATTCATACAAAATCTCCCCTAATTTATTCAAATTGCTAAAAACAAAGGGGGAGATTAAACAAGGTAGGAGTGTTTGATTAAATCTCATAATGAATACTTTGATCATTGATAGTTGTTGTACACAAATTTTATGGATTATCCAAACTCTGAATGATTATGAAATTCGCTTCCGCAACATACCAATTATGTGTGACAATACTAGTGCCATAATGATATTCAAAAATTCGGTGCTTCATTATAGAACCAAGCACATAGAGATAAGGCATCATTTTATTAGGGATCATATAGAAAAAGATGAAATTGAACTCATACATATCGACACCAAAGAACAAATTGTCATATATTCACAAAACCCCTAAATACTCAACAACACAATGAATTACGATTTAAATTAGGCATGCTTGAACTTAGAGAATAGACATATTCATAGCTTATTTCAATATAATTAATTGCAATCAAAATAGTTCATTTAAAGACTGTCCTGCAGGAACAAAACGTTATAACATTTTTGAAAACGTTGGTAACGCTTTGTGAATCTCCAAAAGTCCGAAAGAACAATAAAAACGTTATGTAACGATTTGAAATCGTTGTAACGTTTTGCATCCAATACTTAGCCAAAATTCTGAGATAAATTATACTCCATAAACGTTGTAACGATTTGGAAACGTTGCAACGTTTATCTGACAAGGGGCTACCATTGTAAAAGTTTCATTCAAAACGTTGGTAACGTTTTTAAAGCGTTACAACAGTTATCTGACAAGGGATCAAAATTGCAAAAGTACAAATGAAAACGTTGTAATGATTTCCAAACATTGGTAACGTTTTGTGAGACTTCAAAAGTCCGAGAGCTTCACAAAAACGTTACACAAACGTTATAACGTTTTAAGTAAAAACACAGTATTCTCACCAAACGTTGGCTAGTGTTCATTGTTATGTGCATTATGATATACATGAATCAATTTGTCAAATTGACAATCATTTTTATTACTAATTGAAATGAACTTGTAAATTGTCGTATAAAATGCTAGAGTAATCCCTCAATTTTATTTCATTTGGGCTTTATCGGTATCATATTACTAAATTGAGGGGGAGTGCATAATTTGAGGGGGAGCACTTTAAATTAGTGCTAATTTTTTCACCCTTTCGTCGATTTCCAAAAGGGGGAGAAATTGGTACAAATAGCTTGACATGCAAAATCAAAATTGGGTAACTAATTTTTGAAAATTTTCGATTTATGCACTTACTCACATTGTATGTTTTTGCAAATCGCCAAAAGGAGGAGATTGTTGTTCGTACAATAATCTTTTACGTCTATTTGACTAATTTGCAAAAACATACAATTATTGAATTTTACGATTTCTTCTATTTTTGAGAACATATAGGTCCAAGAAGAGTAAAAACTGCGATATAATAAGCTTGGACTGAAGAAATCACGAAGACTTTTATCAAGAATACAAATTGTAAAATCAAAAGCTTGGTAAAGTATGTTTGAGGTTGATTAAATTAGGATAAAACGTTATGAACGTTTTCAAAACGTTGGTAACGTTTTATAATAATCAGTAGCAACAAACTGATCAAAAGAAGAATCAAGTTATAACGTTATACAAACGTTGTGATGTTTTACAAACGTTGTAACGATTAATAGCTTTAGAACTGCTGAAGCACAGCTGAACTGTACCAACATGAAACGTTTTAACGTTTATAAAACGTTACAACGTTTCAGGATTAATTAAGTTTCAAATAACTTCTATTTTGATCAAGTTTTTACAGGTTAAAACGTTGGTAACGTTTTATAAAACGTTGGTAACGTTTTATAAAACGTTGGTAACGTTTTACTAAGCTGTCAGAGATTTAAAACCCTAAAATCGCATTTGCATAAAATGTTGGTAACGTTTTATGTCAAACAGCTCATTTTTGAGCTGCCACTATAAATAGACTGAAGGGATCACTTTCAAATTAAACCTAGCCGTCCCTAAACTTTAAAAAAGGCGATTTTCTGAGAGCTTGGTTCCACCATTGTTGATTGAGCTTAAAACTTCAATATCTCTCAATCAATCTCAAACAACCTCAAATCCACTTCACTAATATCTAATTAGATTATGTTAGAGTGATCTATTGAGTGTTTCTCTTGTTCTTGAGTAGCTTGTGTGACTTCCCTTGTTTGTAAGGGCTCGCCGGCTCAAACCTCGAGTTGCTCGTGTGACTTCCCTTGGTTGTAAGGGCTCGCCGGCGCTCATCTCCCGTTGGCCGTGACTTCCCATTTTGTAAGGGCTCACAGTTCACAATTGTAATCCTTTCATATTGGGTAATAGAAAGGCGCACCTAGAAAGAGGTTGCGACGCCCCGGAGACGTAGGCCATTGTTTTGCCGAACTCCGTTATCATTCCGCGTGTTAATTTCTCTTAACTCATCTATTTACTTTCAATTGCAATTTATTTTCAGTTTTTGTTCAATTAGAGGTGCCCCTTTAGTACAACAATCTGCAGTCTAAATAAATGACTTCTCAATTTTTTCATACAAGAATAAAAATGGTCATGCCAAGCTTGTCATGCAAGTATCTTTGGGTTATATGGTTTGTGATTTAATTGCATGGTGTTTGGACGAGGTCTGTTAATGACATGTTAGAACTCTGTGATGGTATAATCAGGTCAATAATCAACGCAAATTAGCCAAATTCAAAGTTTCTTGATTAACAATGGAATTTTAGTAATAGGTACCTTCTTCTGTGGAAGAATTGGTGCTGCCACACCAAATAGCCTCTCTAATATGAGGTGGCGCAAAAGCGGGACCTTGAAGAAAAGATGAATTGTGTCCCAAAGGAACTCCTAATAGTGATGCTGAGGCCTTGGCACCACCTAGTGCCTTTAGTAGTTCTCCCTGTTTGGACATAAAACATGACGAAATTAACCATTTACTATATTAGTATATTGAAACTGGTAACTTACACTCCTAGGAGGACATGTTTAGTGCTGAATCCATGGTGCAACCATAATTAGAAAGAAAGAATTGAAACCTTGATCTTGGCGCGCTCGCGAATAAGTGTAAGAGAGGCATCGATTACACGATTATGACCTTTCTCGATTAAAGAGGCTGGGATGGTAGCCGCACTCAATTTTCTTACGTGGTGAATCCACATTCTCATCCCTCTATAATTCCACAATCAACCATTCCTTCTCAATACAAAACAAAGCGAAAAAGAAAAATCCTAGATACCCTACAAATAAATTAAAGTACAAATTTCGAAAGATAAATTTCTTAGATCGATCAAATGAACACAGCAAAAAGAAAATGTATGATTTTTTTTTCTCCTTTTTGCCAAATGAAGAGGGGGTAAGGTGGAGTGGTGAAATGAGAGTGATTGATGGTGGAAAAATTTCGTACACATAAATTTCTAGACAAAAATTTACTGATAACACGTGGTCCATATTTATTGGTAGAAAGTTCCAACTTGTCATCAGTTACAACGTATAGTGGTCCTCTTACAGTAAATACTTTGTAAATTATATTGGTGCATTATGTAGTGATTATTTTGTATTTATTGCGGGTGCTCCCAGTGTATTGTCATCTGAAAATATGGAAAAATGATTAGATATGGACTTAAGGAAAACTATACTGGTACTGCGTGCCTTAATTTGGCATTTAGTTCATCGACGTTGAACGAAGTGAAGTATAAACTTTAATTTGAAGGGTTAAAAATGAAGAGAAAAATAAAGAGAGGTGACTTGAAAGTCGTGAAATTTATCCTCTTCTGTTATTTTCGATAGCCATGCAGAAAGCTGAAACTTTGCACGTTTTTCCATTTATAAGTGCGGCAAGTGGGTCCTGCTTGGCAAGCAATTGGGCTGGGCCTAATTTTACTAGCCTAATCAAAAGAGAATCTTTTGAGTTAATGTATCTAGGCCGTCTGTTTGTAAACGAAATCCATCCGGCCTCAGTAATATAGGGGTCTTTAATATTAGTGCGAATTTAATCTGCACGAATTTTAAAGCTGATCTGAATGTTCATGAAAAGGTTGTAGAGGATACAAATTTTAATTTTACTTGGTTCTCGCTAGTAGAGAAATGGTGACGTTGTTGATTTAATCGGGATAATTATTTGGTGAGAAAAAAAAATTCAATAATAATATTTTGTGTTTTACAATAAAAGTGAGAGAAAAAAAAAAAACAGAGAGAGAGAGAGAGAGAGAGAGAGAGAGAGAGAGATCTGAAGGACTTGTAGCAGATGAGAGTTATAATTTGGAGCGAGTATGTGTGTCATTGCTTGCAGTGAAACACGGCTGCCGATTTTACATTTTATAAGAGTTATACAGTAATTTATACAATAAATCAAAGGTTTAAATAACGTTTAAATCAAAGGTTTAGAAAAACAGCGCTATCTCCAAATAGGACTGCTATAGTGCGAAATAGCGCGCTCTAGCGCTGATAGCGGCATAGTTTTTATGGTTTGAAAATACTATAGCGCTGCTATTTAGAACCTTGCAATAAATAGTTCATTAATGAATAAATTTCATTATGTCTAAATTTTTAAAATTGCCAGGTGATTGATTGTTCATTTTATAATATCTTGGTTAGACACTGGTGCCTAACGCCCCACCCCCAAGGTTGTGGTGTTTCACAACAAAAGAAGAAACATAGACTAATAAATTTTCAAAACGAAGTAATAACTTGATAATTGTGTCCATAATCAGAATTTTCATAGGAGATAAAAGGAAATAGTTAATGGGTTCTAGATTTAAAAAAAAAAAAAAAACAATACTCTTGACTTCTAACTTTTAATGATTCTAATTAATTACTAATCAGAATTTAAGAAATTTATTTAAATTATAACTCTAAATTTAATCTTAATTACAAATCAAACTTCTGGATACATAAAATTCCGAAAGGAGAAAGCAAAGTTGATAAAAAAACCTATAAATCTCTATAAATTTTCAGATTCTCTTGTTGGCACTTATTGGATCCGTCCATGATTGTGCGGATCATTGCATGTAAAATTTGGAATCGAACATTAAAAGTGTGGTTAATATGATGCATTTATTAGAATAATGATATTTGTTTGTGTGTGCTATTATTTCTCAAATAATTTGGAATATTTTTTTTATAAAAACTTAACAAAACTCAAGTTGTCCTTAAGCATCAATTATTTTTCACCATGCCCCTTAAATTTAAAAAAAAAAAATACTCAATTATTTTTAGAATCAAATATAGAAAGAAATAGATACTATAAAAAAACATTTATGTAATACTATGAGAAGGAAAGTGCAAGTGCAACTATAGAATAGCAACATCAGTGCTAATATGTAATTACATCAACCATCGTCATATCAGATCTCGAATCGAATCAGTACCATTGTACCAATAATATAAAGCTCAGAAATTGATTGTATCTAATTTTCAAATGATTCTATTATTATACTTGTACCGCATCGCATATATGAGTAAGCTGATTAAATTGAATGTTTTGTATCAGGTCACAATTTTTGAAACTTGATTTTAATCTTGTCAATATCATAATTACTACGATGAAATAATAATTGTATGTCTGTGTAAATTCAATGAGATAACTGTTGTCAAATAATACATGAATAATTTAGTAATTCTTAAACCTAATAAACAAATAAGAGAGGATAAGTCAAAAAGATAGTTTTAAGCACCTTTTAACTATTTTTAGCCAACTTAAAAATATAAAATTAATAAGCAGGGGTGTATTTTCTCATTATACAAAATTAAGCTGCATTATACAATATGTAGATATGTATTTTTTAAGTCGAGTGTGCATTATAATATAGTCATATGTATAATTTAAGCGTGTGAGTAATAAGTTTGGAATATTATTAAGATAACATTTGACATCTATAGAAATATAATTTTACTTGACCAAAATGTTATCTAACAGTTATAAGTTTGGAATATTAAGTTTGCAAAAGCTGGTTCTCTCTAAAATGTTTATACTTATATATGCAAAATGTATATTACAATACACAGGTCGTAGAATAATAATTAAATATATTGGAAAATAAAGTATGAAATATTTAGGAAGTGAGAATAATTGCGACTCCCTAATTCTATCAATCATTGGTAAATCGTAATCCAGTTACCCAATTGCAGATTTGCAGAGGATATACGCCCGAATAAAGAAATGAAAGGAGATAACACTTGGGATGTTATATTATCTTGAGAGAGAGAGAGAGAGAGAGAGGATATGGCCTCCGCCTCACTACAAGCTGCCTCAGCTCTATTTTGCTCTTCTTCTCCCCGTTTTAACTCGAATTTAAAGAGACTAAACCCAACGAAGAGAAGCAGCATCAAAATTCAATGCGTCGGTTGGTAATGCCCGCTCCTCTCTTCTCCATTTTCTCGTTGTAACATAACTAACACCTTATTATTTCAGTATTTCGCATAAACCCCCCTCCCTTTAGATGAATTTTTATTTACGCCCTCAAAATTGGCTGTAACCTCTTGCATAGCTTCTCTTTCTCCATGCATGTAATTTAGTGGTTGAATCAGTGTACCGCTGCTGCTACATACCCTAAGGCCTAAAGAGCTACTGGCTGCCTTTCAATTTGCCATTTAAGATAAACAGAAGCATTCTGTGGTGACTGTGTAATGCGTACAACTAAATCATAAGAGATTTACTTATCCTCATTTAAGGTAAACACAACATTTTTTTTTTTTGGTTAATTTTGAGAATTATGTATGGTAGGATCCTGAGGGAATATCGGGCCCACCACAAGGGGGCCACATAGCGAAAATGGAATTCAAAAGGAGACTGGATAAGGATTCTGAGGCTCGTGAAGCTTTCGAGCGCCAGGTGCGAGAGGAACAGGAGCGGCATCGTGCCCAAAGAGAGGTGCTATTTCTCTCTGAAACAATTTTGGGACAACTCAGAATACCATAATAATCGCTACTTTTGTTCTTTTTGAGGATAGGCAAGAATTGTGCCCAAAACAATCGAAGGACTTATAGAATATTTTCTCGACACAGAGGCACGTGAGATCGAGGTCGAGATTGCTCGACTGAGACCCAGGTCAATTAGTCACTTAATTAGATATGTTATTTCGTTGCAGAACATTAACATAATTTTTTTAATATATAGTTTTTTCTTGCTACTATTTACAGGTTAGACAAAGCATTCTTTGATCATATACAGCGCGAAATCGCAGAAATTCAATTCTCATTGAACAAAACCCAGGTAAGCGTAGGGAATTTGTGCTCTCGCAAATGATCTGGGTATATGACAAAGAGAACTAAAATTACTGTTTCCTCTTTAGGCTATGGAGAATAGATTATGTGAGTTGGAAGCAATGCAAAAGGTTTTGCTTGAGGGATCTGGTCAGTTCTCTCCTTTGTTTATGTGCAATTTGTTAAATTTTATTGTTTTTTTTATATAAAATGTAAATTGATGTTGTGTGGGCCCAGGATTTATGAGGCATTTTTAGTACCAAAATTTATATTTAGGGGCCATATATAATACTTTGAGTGTTGTTTTTAATCCCCAATTCATAGCTTTTTCTGTTTTGTGATATAATTCTGTGTTGTTCTAAGCAGTACCATACTTAAAAGGGAAAATTTCCTCCATGCCACCCCAAAACTTGAAAAACACCAAATTGCCACCTCAAAACTTGGAATTATCAAATTGCCACCCCAAAACCATTCAAATTATGAAATTGCCCCATTTATACATCTAATATACATAATTAATTAAATTTATTCTGAAAAGTGTTGTATAAAAAATGTATTTTCATATTTCCCAAATTACCCTTCATTTCATCAGAGATAATTAGAAACAGAGAACTCCAGTCCCCTTCCCTGTCTTCCTCCCGTAACCCCTAGCACCCTTCATTTTCGTTTCTCCCTTTCTCTAATTTTTCTTCACCTCTTTCTCTTTTTCACCCTTCTCTTCGCACAACCCCGATTCCTTCCCATTCCCTTCACCTAACCCTAAACCTGATTCCTTCCCATTCCCGTCGTAGCACCACCTAGGCCGCGGAAGCACCACCTGGGCCGCGGAAGCACAACCTGAGTCGCCATTTCTGAAGAAGAATCCATCGCCTCTGCCTCTGAAGAGGTCTGGCTTGCTCTCTGTGTGTGTTTCTTAATTTAAACACTGGTATCTTTACAAAACAATAATTAAATATTTGAAATTCTCCTTTTTTTTCAAGCCAATTGTATTTCTCAGTAAATGATGCGGTTTAACGAATCATTATTGACCAGATGCGTGAATCTCAATTCAAGATGCTTTTGAGGCTCTAATTTTTTCTGGTACAGTTCTTGGTAGTCGGTACTGGTACAGTTCCTGGTAGTCGGTAGATGCAGCATTTTATCATGAAGATACATTGTGGTGAATTACTTCACTATGAGTTTATTGACCTGATATGTACGTAGATGCAGCATTTTAATCAAGATTTGAGAATGTATCTATGCATCTGTCCAAAAACTTTGTACTTCGTACTGCATATGAACCTATTCTTTTAAGCTTACTTTGGATTACTTGGTGAATTTATATCACTATATGACCAACGTGAGTCAGAACTTGAGTACTCAAGTAATTTTTTTTTTCCTAACCTAACAGAACCTAAATTCTGAAACTTTTAGTCATATTAACTTAGGCCCAGCCTTCCACCATGCATCGCTATTGGCCACCGGTGGAGAATAACACGACGTTCTCAGAGAACTCGACAGCTTCGGCCCAGCCAAGCCGCTCCTCTTCGATGGTGCCATGCCCCAACTGTGGCCACAAAGTTATCAAGCTCGTGAGCCAAACTCCGTCAAATCGAAACAAAGTTTTTTACAAGTGTCAAAAAAACACAACGGTATGTAATTTTAGCTAATTTTATTTAGATTAAGTACTAAAATTAGCAAATGTGTTGTAGTCGGTACTGGTACCATTGATTGTGACTCATGCTTAAATTTGTCAAAAGAGAAGCATTTATCAGAATCAACTTTTATTTGGATTATAGATAATGAACTTTTTTTTTGTTAATTGCAGTGGAATTATAGTTGCAATTTCTTCATGTGGGAGGAGTACGAGGAATTTCTTCACGAATTAGGAATTGTGAAACAACGGAGTGATGTTGAACACATGGTATCAGACGTTTGTAGAAATGAAACTCGATATGATGTTGAGATGGGAGAATGGAAGGAACAAAACTCTCGCCTTGTTAAATTAGTGGAGCAAATCAAATTTCTTGTTGCTATCATTGTCTTTGTGATGATTGGTGTTTTAATTGTAATGATATGCAAGTAGCGTTGATGTTTGGATGTTAAAATTTTAAGATTTTGTTAGACTTTTTAGTTATGTTTTAAATTTAGCTACTTTGTTGGATGCTATTTTGTTCAATTATAATTCCAACTATTGGGTATTTTAACTAACTATGGTTTGTTCAATTCTAATTCCAACTGTTGTTCAATTCTACCTTGTCGAAGGGTGCTATATATTATTTCGAAGGGTGCTATATATGTGATTATGAGACATTTGGGTTTCCTGGTTCCTATCAAGCATGTATATCACACAGAATAATAAAAAAAAAACTGCATATGAAACAATATGAAATCAGTCCCATAATTCAACTTTAGCATACAAAATAAGTGTTTCGCATACTGAGAACAAAGGCAAAAAAAACTGCATATGAAACAATATGAAATCAGTCCCATAACATAGGTGCATAAGACAGGCAAAAATCCACACAATTCTACCACAATAAATTGATAAAGCAAAAACAACAAATAAATGATAAAGCACTCTCAACTCTCCGTGTCCATCGGAGTCTTCCTTGTTCTCTTCCTGCACATAAGAAAACATCAAGCTTATTATTTAAGGGTAAAAAATATTAAATGTTAAATCAATATGAGACAAGGAAACTTTGCAAACCTTGCAAACTTTGTCAATAGAAAGCAATACATTTGTTGAATTATGGGACTTAAAACAATATAGGACCAGTAGGTAATTAACTCTGATTATGCAATCAAACCCATAATGAGAACAATAAGAAAGAGACAAAATACCTTTTGTTGGTGCTTGGTCCAGAATTGGCTATCTCTTCTGTATCACCAGGAAGTGGAGCTTTGCATGTTCTTTCTTGGTGCCCATACTACTTGCATCTCTTACATTGGTGTTGTTTTTTGGACCTCTTCTCAAGACAACTAGGGATCCTTTCTTTTCTAGGCCTCCCGGGTGGTCTCTTCGTCTTGGGTGGATGAACCATGAACCCCGGATCATACTTGATCCATTGTGATTTGTCGGTCATGGGTCTAATCACACCAGCATATGCAACTCTGAATCTGTGAAGTGAATAATAGTCGTGTACATAATCCTCAAGACGGGCTCCTCGAAGTGAGCAAATAAATGCAATAGCATGAATGCATGGTGCTCCACTAATCTGCCACTCTCTACAAGTGCACTCTTTTCTATCCAACTCCACCGCATGCCTCCAAGGATTGCCATCCGAGTCCATTCCACTCACTTCTGCACACTTATCACCACCTCTACTGATGCTCACCTTCCCGACATTCTTGCTTTTTGCATTCAATTGCTTGATCACATTTTGGAGAATCACACCTTGCAGCTTGGCACCAACAATCCTCCTCTTGTCAAATGTCACCATTAATCGTTGCCTAATCTGATCAACGAGATCAACGATATGCAATTCTTTCAAGTCTTTTATCCAACTATTGAAGCTCTCTGATATGTTATTATTGACATACTCACATTTTGGTAGCTCCGAGAACTTACTTCTACACCATAGTTGCTTGTGATTCTTCTCGAGATATGTAATAGCCTCGGGTGATACTTTCTTCATCTCATTCAAATGGTGCTAGCACTTTTCTATGGTGTATGCCTTCGCTGCAGGCCACATATGAGTAGTAAAGACATCACCACGGTACCTTTTTTTGAAGTTCTCCATCAAATGCCTCATGCATTCCCTATGCTCTGAATCGGGAAATACACTTGCAATAGCAGCTGCTAATCCCTTGCATGCATCCGAAGAGATAGCCAACCCCAGCGGCGTTCCTATTGCATTCCTCAATTGACTCATAAACCACGTCCAATTCTCTGTTGTTTCTGTATCAAAAACTGCATATGCAACTGGGAACAACCAATTATGCCCATCAATGCCGGCAGCAGCTGCTAGTTGTCTCTTCTATTTGCCAGTCAAATGAGTCGAATCAACACCTAAATATGGTCTACAACCTTGTACAAACCTGTCTATGCAAGGTTTTAGAGCCACAAAAATCTTGCTAAAAAACATCTTATTGTCATGACTTTTGCAATCTATCTCGACAATGCTACCGGGACATCTCTTCTCCAACTCCGCCTTAAAATTATACAGTGATTGGAAGCTCTCCTCCCACTTCCCGTGAATTTGATCAAGAGCAACTTGCCTTCCCAACCAAGCTTTCCTATAAGTCACCTTGACATTGAACTCCTCCTCTAACTTATTCTTTACTTCCTTTGCTCCAGGTGAGGAATGCTTTCGTAACCAATTGCCCACCCTATCAGAAACCCAAGACTTAGAAGCCATCTTCCCGTCAACCATGGCAGTGGTTGGACATGTATGTTCGGCCGGTAATAACTTCACCTACAGTTATAAAAATTCAAATTTATCATTACAGGGTACATTACAAATTTGAATTACACTTACATATACCTAAATTTTGCTTACATACCATGAAGGTTTTTTTATCTTGGAGTATAGAAGCACGGATTCTCCAAAGACAATCAGGATGTTTGCACCTTCCTATGAATCTTTTCTTGTCCGACTTCAGTGTATGGATTTCAAACTCATTTTTAATGGCAAAATGCCTTAATGCCTTTCTAAAGGCATCGACATCGGGAAATAATGCATTAACCTCTATTTTAGGATTTTTAGGGTCAAACGCAATGATAGGTTCGCACTGCACAATATCATCTACCGCTGGCTCCTCGTCCACATTATCCTCAATAGCCTCTACTGTTGGCTCCTCGTCCATATTATCCTCCTCTGAATCAATGTGTACCCCCTCGATAGCATGGTTAGCACCCTCATGAGCAAGATCCCCCTCAACATCGGAACTATACAAGCCCTCCTCATTGAATCCCACATATTCGTCAAGGTTATTAGATTGATCAAGTTGCTCTGACATATTACATCCCTAGGAGCTGCCTATATGACTTTGACTACCAAGTGCTATGGTTGGTGATGGTTGGGATGGAGTGCATGGATAAGTGAAATTCGTACCACTACATTTCGAGCTTCCATCCAAATCACAAATTACTACAAGAAGTGAGATTTTTCTTTCATTTTGAAACATTCTAAACATCTCTAATATTTGTGACTCAAACACTATTTCCACTTCTCTACCCTCATTTTTGTCAAACATCCATATCTTTGGTGTTTGACAACTCCCATAACATAGATCGTCAAATATGTCACTCCTCAAATCACACAAAGAGAACCTATCCGAATCAACCACCCATTTTAATGTCTTTCCCTTGACATAATCCTTTTTACCTTCAATTTTCTTATTGACGAATCCTTCAATCTTAACCTCTATCCTAAACGCAGTTTCTGGGTCATACCTATACAAAATTGTAGAAATAATGTTAGATTACGCACTAATGCAACATTCATTCAAATTGAAATAGAAATAATGCAACATCCATTCAAATTGAAATATAAATCTTACCCACTGGGAATCCATGACATATCCATCTTATTCACACCTCCAATGCCCTCCCTAAAGCATGCATCATCTTAACCAACTAACCAACAAGGTTGAGTTTTTCTTTCCTACGAGTGACAAGAATTCAAATTCAGAGGAAATTATAAGCAAAAAAATTATCCTAATAATTAATAAACATACAAAACTAAACAATTAGAGCCTCAAAAGCATGTATCAGGCTTACCCTAAAAATTATACGACATCAGGTCAATATATCTTCATTCGTAGGAAAGAAAAAATTAGAGCCTCAAAAGCATCTTGAATTGAGATTCACGCATCAGGTCAATAATGATTCGTTAGACCACATCATTTACTGAGAAATACAATTGGCTTGAAAAAAAAGAAGAATTTCAAATATTTAATTATTGTTTTGTAAAGATACCAGTGTTTAAATTAAGAAACACACACACAGAGCAAGCTAGACCTCTTCAGAGGTAGAGGCGATGGATTCTTCTTCAGAAATAGCGACTCAGGTTGTGCTTCCGCGGCCCAGGTGGTGCTTCCGCGGCCTAGGTGGTGCTTCGACGGGAATGGGAAGGAATCAGGTTTAGGGTTAGGCGAAGGGAATGGGAAGGAATCGGGGTTGTGCGAAGAGAAGGGTGAAAAAGAGAAAGATGTGAAGAAAAATTAGAGAAAGGGAGAAACGAAAATGAAGGGTGCTAGGGGTTACGGGAGGAAGACAAGGAAGGGGACTGGAGTTCTCTGTTTCTAATTATCTCTGATGAAATGAAGGGTAATTTGGGAAATATGAAAATACATTTTTTATACAACACTTTTCAGAATAAATTTAATTAATTATGTATATTAGATGTATAAATGGGGCAATTTCATAATTTGAATGGTTTTGGGGTGGCAATTTGATAATTCTAAGTTTTGAGGTGACAATTTGGTGTTTTCTAAGTTTTGGGGTGGCATGGAGGAATTTTTCCCTACTTAAAAAACATAATTCTTTATTTCCCAGTATGATATCAGTTCAATGGTGTATATGCATTGGTGACATTGATTTTAATTGCTGAATTTTTGTTGAAATTTTGTAATGCAGAAGCATATGATATCAGCTAAATTGAACTTGATGAAGATTATGCAATCTAAAGATGGAAAAATCTACGGTATGATAAATCCAGTTGTTTGCTTTTCTTTTTCTTTCCATTTATGTTTCTCATCTCATATACTTTGCATATTTGGAAGTTTAAATGGAAACCTTAATTAGTTAAGTTAAGCCTTAATTTCTCATATATATACTTACACATGCATACAAAGGAAATCTTAAATGAACAAAAAGAAAATTCTCAATTATTATTTTAGATGTTGGAAAACAATAATGAACAGTTACTGGAGATGGTGGAGAAAAATGAGATAAACAGATCACTATTGGCACTTATCGATGGAAACATAGCAAGTGCATTATGCAGCAATCAGGTACGTACGTTCATCTCTAATTAATTTTCCCATTCTTTTCCCCCCGTCCTTTTGCTGTTTTGATTAAGTTTAACACTTGGCTTGTTGAATTTAAATGTTTCAGAAAGATGTAGCTGTTTTCATGGAGGATGTTCGATCATGACTCACAAAATGTAAACTGTAATAAATTACATATTTTATGGATTGTTCATGGTGAATCCGGTTTTAAAGGATCCGAGCCAATTAATTTGGACTCCGGTCTGTCTACAGTCAAAGTACCCACTACCCACTACCCACTACCCACTACCAAGCAACAGAAAAATCTGGAAACACACGGGGGCAGGGTTCTTCTGCTCCTCAAGCACAATGCAACTATCATAGACCTCCGCATAAAGATAACTGTGCCTTTCCCTTATCCAATCCGTTATTCAAACATCAGGACGTTAAAGTAACCACGCGGTATTGGATTTTCCTCGGAAACCTCGTCCCTAACTGACTCCAATAAAGTATCGTTTCCGATTCCACCTGTCCGTTCCCGATTTATTTTACTATTAAATTTTTGTATAGGCGTGGATCATACTGTATGATTCATACAGGTCGGGGGCGAGTCTAATGTGTAATAGGGGCAGGGGTGCAAACGCTTCGTATCCCAAAATTTGATACGGATATTCAGATATGGATACAGATATGATTTTAAATTTTAATTATTTGTATTTGAATAATATATATATTGAGGAAGGATCAAGTTACAATACTTTTTGAGTTACAACAAGCTTTTTTTTTTATTTTGAAAGTCCAAATCGTCAATCCAAACTGTTAGATGTGATATCTACAATAAAATGTGCTTGGAGACGAAATTTTATATTTTTTAAAATTTTTTTACTATTTATTAAGATGGGTACAAAATTCAATGGTCTGAATTTGACTAGTTTTTGTACTCATCTTAATAAATAGTAAAAAATTTCCAAAAAATGTAAAATTTGGTCTCCAAGCACATTTTATTGTAGATATCACATCTAACGGTTTGGATCGACGATTTGGACTTTCAAAATTTAAAAAAAGCTTGTTGTAACTTGTTGTAACTCAAAAAATGTTGTAACTTGATCCATCCTCATATATATTATATAGTTTAATATATATTATGAAAAAATTATGTTATTTATTATTATAAAAAGCAGATATCCGTATTGTATCTGTATTCGTCTAATATCCGATCTGTATCTGTATCAAAATAAAATGAACTGCTCGATCCATGTTCGATCCGTTTGCACCCTAAATAGGGATACGCACTTGTCAGAATAGTATCTTCTGCAGAGTCGTTCAGTATAAAGTTTCGAATCGGACGGAACAAATCATATCTTGCCCGAATTGAAAAAAAAAATTCTCAAAATTTGGAAAGCTTTTAATATGGTCCCTCTAATTCAAAACGAACGAACCATATTAAAAGCTCCGCACGAAACAACTCCGCATAGGATACGCTTCCAGCACTTGTCTACCCTATAATTTTGTTTTTTGTTTATTTTTTTTTTGGACCAGGCTTTTCACTGGGTTTGTTTCACAGGAATTGTTGTGAGCCTGTAATTCTGCCTACTCCAAGCCGCCAAATCCAGTAACCCAATAACCCAGAGCAAAAAAAAGAAAAACTCATCTCCGCAGCTCCGCTAGGTCTGCGCGAAGGAAAAGAAGAGGAAAAAACCGCTGCCTCCGCCAGCCCTGCTTAAAGAAAAACTCATCGCCATTCGCCACTGCCTCCGCTAGACCTCCGCCTGCACCCTCCGCCTACGCTGCCCTCAGCTAGCCCTCCGCCAGCCCCGCCTCCGTTAGTACTTTATGAATGATTTACTCAGATTACTTTTTTTGAATTGTGCAATTAAGCTTAAGCTTCAGTTTTCCTTGATTTACTACTTAATTGTGCAACCTAAATTGGTACTCTGAATTAGTACTCTGATTTAGTACTCTGAATTGTGCAATTGGGCACCCTACAAAACTAAACCAATTCAGTTCAATTGCGCACCATACAATTGGGTACTCTGAATTGTGCAATTTTCCTTTATAAACAGTACAGACTTACATCAGACAGTGAATTTTGCAATTGGGCACTCTGAATCGGACAATTAAATCGGATATTTACATCAGACAGTGAATGTGTTTTATTGTTTACCATCTGAGTTGGGCTTTTTACATCAGACAGTACATGAGGCTAAGAGGGTTTGGCTGAGGCTCAGATTAGAATTGAATCGGATAATTAAAAATTTAGAATTGCTTAGACTCTTGCTTAACTCTAATTGTTTCTTAGATTAGAATTGTTTTATTTACATCAGACAGTACATGAGGCTAAGAGGGTTTGTTTCTTAGATTAGAATTGTTTTATTTACACCAGACAGTACATGAGGCTAAGAGGGTTTGTTTCTTAGATTAGAATCTCTGATTGTTCTGATTAGAATGAGTGAATTCAGTCTGTGCCCGCCTGTTACCAGCCTGCCCAGATTGATTGAAACTTCGGTAAATTGATTGAAACTGAAGCTTTGGGGAACTTCGGTAAATTGATTGAATAGCATAATAGGTTTGAATTTTTTGCATTAATACATTTCTTGCTATTTTTTTGAATTGTCATGAATCCGAACCCGAACCCGTTAATTTATTCGAACCTGAATCCAATTGTTGCCTACTAGCTCAAAACCTAGCCTCGCCACTGGATGAGAATGTGGATTCACCATGTAAGAAAAATGAGTGCGGCTACCATCCCCGCCTCTTTAATCGAGAAAGGTCAGAATCGTGTAATCGATGCCTCTCTTACACTTATTCGCGAGCGCGCCAAGCTCAAGGTTTCAATTTTTTATTTCTAATTATGGTTGTACCATGGATTCAAAACTAAACATGTCCTCTTAAGAGTGTGAGTTACCAGTTTCAATATACTAATCTGGTAAATGGTTAATTTCATCATGTTTTATGTTCAAACAGGGAGAACTACTAAGAGCACTAGGTGGTGCCAAGGCCTCAGCATCACTATTAGGAGTTCCTTTGGGACACAATTCGTCTTTTCTTCAAGGTCCTGCTTTTGCACCACCTCGTATTAGAGAGGCTATTTGGTGTGGCAGTACCAATTCTTCCACAGAAGAAGGTACCTATTACTAAAATTTCATTGTTAATCAAGAAACTTTGAATTTGGCTAATTTGCCTTGATTATTGACCTGATAATACTAGCACAGAGTTCTAACATGTAATTAACAAACCTCGTGCAAATAGCATACAATCAGATCACAAACCATATAACCCAAAGATATCTGCATGACAAGCTTGGTATGACCATTTTTATTCTTGTATGGAAAAATTGAGGAGCCATTTATTTAGACTGCAGATAACACAAATACACGAAAGCAGAAGGAACTACTTGATCTGATTTATCGGTGCCCTTATAATGTACAGGGAAGGAGCTGAACGACCCACGTGTACTGACAGATGTAGGGGATGTGCCGATACAAGAGATACGTGATTGTGGCGTAGACGATGACCGGCTAATGAATATTGTCAGCGAATCTGTAAAAATTGTCATGGAAGAGGTAATTGCCTATTCATTATATTGTGCAAAATATCAGATTATTCTTTTAGCCGATACATAGAGAATTGTCATGAATACCTTTATGCAGTTTTAAGAATATGAAGCTTACCTCAACAAAAAAACTTTTAATGTAATGGCTAACACTTATTCCTATTTACTTATGGAGATTATATATCTCCATCAATTGGAAAAATGAAATTTTTTTTTTCTAAAATTCTAAAGAAATTAGTAGATGATGGTCATGTGCAACATTTTGTATGTTACTATTTTACTAAAAGGCCACAATATATATTTCTGATGTTGTGGAGGTACCCATGATATTTTCAAGATTCATGCATAAAATCCGCAAATCCTATTTTACTGTTCATGAATTGTGTACCTGGTACCTTTTGTTGCATGGTACTGAAAAACCTTGCATATTGTTCAACATTTTGTATGTTACTATGTTACTAAATTGGCACATTATATATTCTGATGTTGTGGAGGTACTGATGATATTTTTATTTTTCAATTTTCATACATAAAGTCGGTATTTTCTATTTTACTATTCATGACTTGCGTACCTGGTACCTGTTGTTGTATGGTACTGAAAAATCTTGTGTATTGTGCATAAAAAATAACATTACTGGAGTTAATTCTGCAGGAACCTCTTAGACCACTGGTGCTGGGAGGGGATCACTCAATTTCATATCCAGTTGTCAGAGCTGTCTCAGAAAAGCTCGGCGGGCCCGTGGACATACTTCACTTGGATGCACATCCTGACATTTATGATGCATTTGAAGGAAATAAGTACTCACATGCCTCATCTTTTGCTCGTATAATGGAAGGAGGCTATGCAAGACGGCTCCTCCAGGTGAGTTTTTTTTTTGTAGTTTCTCATTTCTCAAGTTTGTGGATAGTATAATTTATTATATAGGGTGGCAGTAGATTAGGATGGGTTTGGCTAATGCCAATAATATTGGGTTGTACTTCACCTACCGGCAGGTCAAGATGACCCAACCCACAGCTCCTTAAGGCGATTTTTGTTTAATTGTTTCTCTTTTGCTCAAGTTTTCAGAAATTTGTATTTATATAGTAGTGGCAATATGTTGGGTTTGGTCAAGTAGGGTTAAAAGTATATTATAACTAGAAAACCACACTTGGACATGACTCGCTAGCAGGTCAATATAACCTGACCAATATCCTACCTTATAAATATAATTTTTATGAGAATATTTAAGTTATTGATAATTGTTGGCACAAAAGATTCAATTAATGAGATGGTAAGATGTTTGTTTTAAGAATAAAAACTGATGGGTTTGAATCCAAGTGTTGTACACATGCAATAAAGAAAGGTACAAGAAAAGTATATGAGTTTAATCATGACTTGTTTAACTCATTCTTGACCTAACCTACAGTGTGTGAATAAATACTGGATCTGGACCCAACCTAATCCGACTAACTAAGCATTGTGTCAGTCTTACATAGGTTAGTTCGGGTCAAGGATTGCAAACATAATTTTATACCATTAGTTCAAGCTTGGATTGGGACCCCATGGTACTTTGGTAACGTGAGAAATAAAGCAATTAAAACCTACTTATTACTTCCATTTGTTATATTTCACTTGCGTATTCAACAACGCTTTTGTAATGTATATTTTGAATTCCAGGTAGGACTAAGGTCAATCACAAAAGAAGGGCGTGAACAAGGGAAAAGATTTGGTGTGGAGCAATACGAAATGCGCACATTCTCCAAAGATCGTGAGATGCTTGAAAATCTTGTATTATCTCTATCTTCTCATATTTTCCATTTTCACTAAATATTGTTTGGCTATGAGTTAGCAATTACATGTTATGTACATTGGAATTGGAATTTCGTTGGTGAATTCTTATTCATGATTAGTATCTGTGTTGACAGAAACTAGGAGAAGGCGTGAATGGTGTGTATATATCAGTTGATGTAGACTGCCTAGATCCGGCTTTTGCACCAGGTGTATCACACATTGAACCAGGTGGCCTCTCATTCCGTGATGTGCTAAACATATTGCACAACTTACAAGCTGATGTTGTTGCAGCTGATGTGGTTGAGTTCAACCCCCAACGTGACACGGTTGATGGCATGACAGCAATGGTTGCTGCCAAACTTGTTCGCGAACTCACTGCCAAAATTTCAAAATGAAATTCAAAATTTTGTCAATTGAGTGGTTCATGTATACTTAAACTTTTGCTTCCTATTTCTTTGGAGTTGGTTTTGCTAGTCAGGGTGACTTAAGGTAAATTCTAGAATATTTCTTTTAATAAGTTTTGAGGAGTTTATATGATGGCTTTCAAATGGGCAGATTACGGTATAAATAAGGAACAATTTTTTTTTGTTACCGGCCTTTATTATAATGAGCTGAATAGTGAAGTATTGAACCATGAGCTGTATCTCTGTAGGTTGGTCATAGACTATTATTATATTTGTTTATGTTTATTGGTGCTATTACCACGAGTTCATGATAAGAAGAAGCGTATGTATTGACAAGAGAATAGAATATCATGGAAACAGAGGCGGCTTGGACAAAATATTATCTCAATAAAGCGAAAGACCTCAGAGCATATATGCTTCCTGCGCCTCCTTTGAAATAATGTTGAAGTTCTGCTTCCATTAATTTGCTTTTGATCACTCTTTAAAGGAATTACATAAAGCTTACAGCAATCATGTAGGGTTTCTTTTGAAAGAATCAGAACATTTTGAGTAGCTACCTGTCTACCTCACGTAGTCCATAAGCTCTATAAAACTGAAGTCTGGAAGCTTGTTTCAGTCCAAACCCCGTTCCTCTCTATCTCTCTATCCTATGTGCCATGATGTGCTGCTTTCTTTAAATTCTATAGAAGTCTTTAACTATTTCACTGAAATTTAAATTGAACGTGTAACTGATCCAAATTTTCCGTGGAAAAAGTTGATCACAATAACATGCTATACTGCAAAGACCTTAGAATCCGCACCAAAAATATAATCCATCTGATATGAATCTGGACCACTAAACTAATCACAAAATTTAAGAAATTTGGGTGGACTAGATTTCCCTCTAAATATTTTCTATTACATCTTTGAATGCATGAAAGGTATTCTCAACCTGGCTCCGAATTCGCCCGAAGCTAAGATTTTTGAAGACACGAGTGGAGGAAATGCATCAGCAAATTCTTCGACTCCTCCAACTGGTCAAGCCTCATCGGATTCAACACCAAAAGCCCCTTCAACCAATGATTGCATGAAATTCGATGGCATCTCGAAAGTTGGGTTTTTCAGCTTCATGATAATCCACTTGATGCTCCTTGTGTGAAAAAATTTGGCATTCCATCCTTTGTGGTAGCATGATAGAAGTTACAGCCAAGAGTAAATAAAATCATATAGAGGGGAATGCTTGGTGCCTTGCTATAATATGTGCAAATTAAGCCCTGTCGTGTTATTTCTCAGTTACAATAATGCATCTTTTTATGAATCTCTTCCCTTCTCCCTTCTCCATGATCATCGATCGATATTTTGTGCATTAGCGTGAGACCTAAACAGCTATATAGATAATCCTAAAAATTGAACAATTATCACAAACACAAAGAAAATACTGTCATTGGAATGATTAAAGCTAGTGTAGTAACACAACTATCAAATTGAATCATCATAAACAAACATCCGAGCTCTGCCTGTATTATCATACTGCGGATATGCATATCAATTCTACCAAAATGCTATTAAAAAAATTTGCCCATAAAAAAACTATATTCTCCTTTTTACCGGGAAGCTGCATGTGAAGAGACGAATGGGCTTTAGGCATACTCACAATTGCCAATTAGACCCAAATTTGTACCCATCGCATCCATTCCAAAAACGACGGATTAGAGACTTGGGCCCGTTAAATTATTAACAAATTTAAATACGGATCCGTCAGAAATCAAATTCGTACAGAAACTCCACACAAACAAATCAAAACTTCAACTCAATACATTGGAAATGTGGCACGCTGGGAAATTTATTCCATTTGGTGTTCAAAGGGAACTCATCTTCTTAGCAATTCGCATGCTTTTGCAATTTGTAAACCCCGTAGGGGCTTTTACAAAAAAAAAAAAGAACGGGGAATAAATAGTGTAGACAGCACTAGAATTATGCCGACAATGAAAACCAAACAAGCAAAAAAAAAAAAAAAGGCCTAACATGAACTGATCAGTTGTAAATTGCGAACTTAATAATTCTACTGTGAAATCTATTTCTATGTTTGTTTTGTTGTTTTTTAAAATAAAATAAAAACTAGTAAATATGTTATATATTTTTGCAGAAGAGGAGGGTTCAAATGCACCTAAATTTTTGTGCACCCAAATGCACTCTATCTTTCAAATCATTTTTCTTTGTTTTCAAAATCCGAATAGTCAATCTGAACCGTTAGATATGATCTATATATTAAGATGTGCTTGGAGACCAAATTTTATATTTTTTGAAAAATTTTCACTATTTATTAAGCCAATTTGAAAATTGCTGATTTTGCATTTTTTGGACTATTGAATTAGCGATTTTTAAAGTGGCTTAATAAATAGTAAAAAAATTTCAAAAAACGTAAAATTTGGTCTCCAAGCACATCTTAAAAAATAGATCGCATCTAATGGTTCGGATTGACTATTCGGACTTTGAAAACAAAGAAAAATGATAGGGTGCATTTGAACCCTCCTCTTTGCAGAAATGTATTCAAACGCAACAAATGTACATTCAAATTCAAATACATAATAAAATATGAGGATATATCAGTGTTGTAAATAACGGTATGCGGTTGTTGGATGGACGGGATACTGCCAAGTGATTAATCAGTATGCAGCTGATTAATCGGAATTATGTGGACAATTTAATGTTTTTATTAAATTTATGTATATATATCATAATTTATTAAAAATAATTTATTTAACTCATTAAACTTATCAAATAAACTTAATTTAACTTAATTTCATTATTATAACATGACACTACACTTTTTTTTTAACGCATAAGCAATTTACATGCGTCAGTAACACATTTATTTAATGAAAAAAAAATTTAAGAGTTAAACTTTTTTCAAATACTAACAACATATTATGTGAAAGAAATGAAACATTCCAACATAAAATTTCTAAATTTAGTTTATAAGAACAACTTAGTTTCATAAATCAATATGTCGTACAATTTGAAAAAATTACATCAATAATTAGTAAGAAAATATATGATAAATAAATAGAAGAATAATTAATCAATTTTAAAGTAAGTAAGAAGAAAAAACATATATAAAAAATATTGAATGTATGTCCAAGTACAAACAAAACTGCAATACATAATTTATAAACTTATTTCACACACTATCACATAAAAAAAAAAGTCAACGTGAAAAAAAATTCTAAAAGAAATTTGAATAAACGGGAATAAACAGCTGATTAATCAATAAAAGGCCAATTAATCTGAAAAATCCACTAGAAGTCCTCCGTTAAGTGTATTCGTAAGGTTTTGCCAGGCGTTTCTCATTAAATGGCCGATTAATCGGCTCTTTAGGCCGTTTTTTACAACACTGGGATATAGAAAGTAATGCAACTAAATATTCCATTTCTGAAGTGGGTTGGTTCATTTTGATGTTTTATAATTATTGACTGGATTTGTTTAGGATTATCCAAATTACCAATTTCATCATAAAGCGATGTCATTATGTTATTGAAATAAATCTGACAAATTTATGTTGAAAGTGCAATTAATTAAAATAAATATAAGCGTTGAATTACTTTTGAGAAGTACTTAAAAGTGCTCGGATAACCTTATGGTAAAAAATTTCCAAATTAATAGAATGATTTTAAGTTGTAAACCAGCATTATTTTCTTTTGATGAAACTCCCTGAATGATATTTTTTTATTTTTATTCAATGTTTTTCTTATTCTTATTTATGGTCAATTTCTTTTCTGTAAGGTAGTAATTAATGGATGTGCATCGACCGCTACTTTAATTTTTTTTTATTGAGATTTTATGTTCCTTTTGATCAAACATCAACAGCTAGCTAGTTTCTAAATTGCTTCTGCTCATGTCAGAAAAATAGTTATTTTTAATCAAGAAACATAAAGATAGAAGGGAGGCAAGAGAAAAACATGGGGACACTGTTTATCAGTGTTCTTACAATAGTAAGAATTTGACAGGAGATTAACCTAGGGCTCAAAACGGAGCAAATTTGGAGCGGATATAATGCAAATATCAAATTCGAATTCATTTTTCAATGAGCAAATATGAATATGGATATGGATAGTAAACAGATGTCAAACTGTAAAATCGGATCCGCCTTAAACGGATATGAATACAGAACGAATAATTCACAAATACAGATTCGGATGTGCATATTTCACTAGCATTGGCCAATTGTTTCCATTATAATATTCAATATCAATCAAGTTGGTGTTAGTTGCATTTTGCAATAACGACCTGCTTGAAATTAAGAATTCCAAAATGCTACCTTAATTGTTAGTCCAGCCACACCAGGCGTACTGGGTCTAAAAGTGTATACTGGAGCAGAGATTGCTAGACCAAACAAACTTATCCTATAGAAGAAGTTTACACTATATACAATTCAAAAATGGTCTGAATTTGTAAATGTTCTTAAACATTGGATGACCACAATTTTATTGCAATTTTTTCTAATATTCAGAAATTGCAATCTAAAAATGGCAGGATTCATGCATTAGTAGATCATTTCAAGATGGCACTTGATTGCTTCTTTGCCATCTGGTTTGTCGTTGGTAATGTGTGGATTTTCGGTGGTCGCTCGTCTTTTTCTGACGCACCCAAATTATACAGGTAAAGATTTATTGTTACCATCTTAGCTATCATCCATGTTAACATTGTATCATGAAATTAGAATGAGTTGCTAATAATTTGGTCTGTATCTATGTTGGCATGATAGGGAGATTGTCAAGTTTTGCATGCTTTTTTTAACTGGCTAATTGCTATATAAGCTGTTCTTTCATCTTTCTTTCTTTTATTTTAGGTTATGTATAGCCTTTCTTACCTTTAGTTGCATTGGGTATGCAATGCCATTCATCCTATGTGCCATGATATGCTGTTGTCTACCATGCATAATATCTCTGATGGGATTCAGAGAGGATCTCAATCACATCAGAGGTGCCAATCAAGAGTCAATCAATGCCTTGCCAATATATAAATTCAGAGTGAAGAGGATAAATACCAACAGCAATAGGGAAAATAGTGAGATCCCTTTAGACAGCCAAGGTGCTGATGGTGCTGGTATAATTGGTGCTGGTACTGACAAGGAGCGCATGATCTCTGGTGAAGATGCGGTGAGTGCTTTATTTCTTTTCTGATTGGTGTTGAAGGTAATTTATATATACCCATCATGCTAGTTAGGAATCTATACATGTCCCCCATGCAAAACACATAAATGTTGAGGAAGCATCTTTTTTCTTCTTCTCATTTTCTGTAAAAAGTGAGGAAAAAAGGAGGGTTTGTTTGGGTACTTTTAATTTTTAAAAGGGAATAGGTGCAAGTCCAAATTAGGTGTATGCCATATGCATAATGTCTTCTGGGGTCTCTAATGCAAGGACAATCTTGTAAAAAGTGGTGAAAGTGTTGCTCCAACCTTCTATTTATTCTCCCGTGTTAAAGGAGGGGTTATTTTGGGTCCTTTTTAAAGAGGAGAGGGTATTGCCAACTTGTTTGTACCGTATAACTTGATATATTCTTGGGTCAATATTATGAGAATACTCTTGTACTTCTTCTTCTTCTTCTCTTTTTTTTTGCTATTTGTCAAGCTAAAAGTGTTTCACATTGGCCATTATCTTCTCAAGTTTAACTCATTTTCTTCACCTTCACCCACCTTTTGTTTTTAATCTGCATGCTAAAACTTTTTTTTGTTCAGGTTTGTTGCATTTGCTTAGCAAAATATGCTGATAATGATGAACTGCGCGAGCTTACATGCACTCATTTTTTTCACAAGGAGTGCGTAGACAAATGGCTCAAAATAAATGCACTATGCCCCCTTTGCAAGGCCGAGGTGCCTATCTCCCCTAGTGGACCTTTGGGCCTTAATTTTGGCCGACGCCATATTGACCGACGAGTCAGCAATGACATGGAATCTCAATCTTAGGTGCAACGAAATGCTATCTTTTTGCTGCTCATGTAAATAGTTTTTTAAGTTAGAGAATATGTAATACACTGCTACCCTTTTTTAACGAGTTTCCTCAGGTGCAGTGGCCTCTTTATATACTGTGTATTGTATGTATTGATCTATACATTATTGTGCCAGGTAGTAATTTCTGAAACATCTTGTGTTGTTTTAAGAAAAACTGAAACTGCTCTGATGCTGTTGGGGTGTTTGACATTCAGAATTCTCAAGGGCGGAACTAGAAAATTTATACAGAGGGAGCTGAAAACTTAAAAATGCATAATTATTTAATTTGTAGTAAGTGGGATTTGAAATCAAGACTTCTCAAGTATAAAATTGAGTCTTAACTACTAGACTGACTGCAAGTGCACATCTAATATTTTATGAGAAGAGGTGAATTATATAAAAATTTAAAAAAATTTAAAATTAAAATGAATTTCAACTTACGTGATTAAAAGTTTTAAAATCATAGGATAGCTTAGTATCTCGTGGGTTGTGTAAATCCACCCTGAGAATTCCATCTCCTGGGCTATGTGTGAATCCAACCTGAGAATTCCAACAGGAATAAGCAAAGGGGAGTGCTATTCTACACGCAGTATTTGTAAAATCTAGCGCTGAGAGAATATTTTTTTACTAAATTCCAGTTTTACCCTTCCATTACTCTCCTCTTCAATTAACGTAGAAAAGGAAGAGTAAAAGTTTCCTTGTCTTCCCGACCTTGGTCTGTATTTTTTTTAATCATTAAAGCCCTTGAGCATTTATTTCATTTCCAAATAAAATTCATTCCTGCTATTTCCTCCCAACTAAACAAATACGAGTATTTTCTTGATAGCCTTTTATCTTGATACCCTAGCTTCTTTTCAATTTTTATGTACGGAACTCCTTTTCAATCTAGAATTCTAGATGAATACATGTAATGGAATGCTACCAAGTGACAAATTAAAACTAAATTAAATTTTTAATAAAAAAAATCATAGATGAGCACTATTCTTTTTTTTATTTTTTGAAAAATTGGCAGCAACTGCCAATTGAAATATATTTAGAACTAAATTGAAAACATCTTTACATCAACATGGTTTCTGTCCTGTACCAGTCGGTACCAAAGGAAACTTAAACAACCAATAAAATAAAAAACAAAAACCATCATAAAGAGACAAAAATAACCAAACCAAAAACTCAAACAGGAAGTTAAATAACGCCTATAAAAATGAGGGCCTCCCATACCAGTGGTATGATGCCACTCATTTTTCTAAAAACCCCCTGTAGTTTATTGAAATTATAACTTACCAAAAAAATGTTCTAAATCGTAAGGAATCTCATATATTCCTGTTCTCCTCATGCAATGAGCACTATTCTGAAGCAAGCACATATTTACAAAGTGAGCTAACACTTGATTTCAGAAGAATTTCCTCCACAATAACTTCTAAATAAAACTTATTACAGGCTACGGATGCACAGCCAAAAATTGTGCATGTAAACACATATATCATTCTTAATGAACAAAAGGTATTGCGCCAATTCTAATTCATTCAGATAATTCAAATTAAAGCCAACATCATACTAAAGTCTATTCAAATTAAAGTCAACAATACTACCAACATCTTATCCAACATCAGATACAAATTAAAGCCAATTGGCAAAATTCATAATCAGTCAAATAACATAAAACATATTAAGATAATTCAACTATTACATGTTCATGTAGCTTATTTGTTATTTTATTCCCACATATAGGAACTTACATTTAAATCAAATAAACTTGCATCTCCATGTGCATGATTTCCATGATTAAGTCGTTTGCTTGAATCGCACTGGCGGAAAGCTTCGGCAAACTCAAAATCAGAAGGATCTCGTCGTGTAGAACTTACCGCCTTTCTCTTATTATTTGACTTTGGTGGACGGCCTTTAGGAGGTCCGGTATTAGGTTCAAAGAGGACATCTGATTGATTTAGGATTTCTTTTATCTTTTCAAGAGTGGTCTCTTTTTTCGAAGTCGGCCATTAATTCTTGATACTTAGTGCGAAGTTCTTCAAGCAAGACACTAAGGTCACCATCATGGTCATCTTTGTGTGTAGACACATGAGCACTCAAGGTCCTTTGATCAATCCGCCACTGTGAGTGTATCAAGTCAAGATTAAGTGGCTCATTTCTCCAATTAGTCATTTTGTGAGCACATGGAAGACCCATAGTTTTTGTAAATTGCCCACTGCAAACCGCACTCATAGTACCCAACTTTTCCTTCATGTGTTGTTTGTGTAGCTCTTTCAGAGCATAAATAGATACACGATAAACAACATTTTTAAAAAATGAAGTATTGCAATTGTGAAGAAGTTGCATCTTTTCACTTGAAAGCGTTGCCTACAAGAAAAATTTAGATAACAACAAACTAAGTGAATTTAAAGTTACATAAATAAATATTTGAGATTTGAACATAAGGTTTTTGATAGTACCTTAACTTTATTGAATTCATTTTCAATTGCGAGACATATTTTGCTCTGAACTTCATAAAGATCGCCGGTTGAAACTTGTAAATACTTCTTCAGTTTGGCATGTGCTGATTCTGCTCTTGAAGATGCACGGTTGCCGAAGTGCAAGTATTCATCAGTCCATGCACCGACAAACTTCTCTTTCAATGGTAGCCACACATTTTCAATATAGTCCAATGCTTTCTTTTTCTCCACATAGCTAGATTCAAATTCTTTCCAATGTTCGTTATATTCAAGCTCAGTTGAAGAGTATACTACTTTTTTCCATGAACTCAGAAAACCTACCCAAATCTCTTCGGTTTCAAAATATTTTTTACATTTCATCAATATGTTTTTCTCTATATGCCACACACACAGTAGATGTTTGCACTCCGGAAAAACAATTTTAATTGCATTTATCAATGCAAACTCTCTGTCAGTTATTATGACACAAGGTTGTTTCTCACCCATAATTTTAATAAACATTTTTAATGCCCATATGTAATCCTCCTCACTCTCTTTTTTCAGAAAAGCAAAACCCGAATAAAAGGAAGTGTTGAGACTTGAAATTCCTATGATATCCAGTAATGGCATTTTGTATCTATTAGTTTTGTAGGTGCAATCCATAATAAAGACATTAGGAAAGTTTTGGGTTAACTTTACCGACAATGGATGAGCAAAAAATAGATGAGTGAGATGACTTCCTTCACTTAAAATATCGTACGTGAAACCACCTTGGGAAAGCTCTTCCAAGAGAGCTTGAACGGTTGAACGGCCCGCTAGGTTATCTTTGCGAATTTTTGTTTTTGCATTGTAAATGGTTTTTGAGATTGCAGAAAGCTTTGGGTTAGTTTGTCGGAGAGAAGAAATAATCTGCCTTGGCGGTATTCCAGATTTGCTCATATGTTCAACATTTCTTATTTCTTCTTGCGATAGCCTACGACATATAGGATGTCCGGTTACATCAACCGAAGCTTCATGATTGTGTAAGTAGTTCTTTATCTCAATCATCCATGACCCATTATCTTGCCGTTTTTCCTTAATCTTAAAGGGACAACCTATTAAACGACTTGTGGTTGTTCTTTTTCTTTGTTCCATTGAAACATTGCGTTGGTCTCGATAACAACCACCTCTATCACACCCCAAAACTACATACTTATCTTTTCTTGAGCCATGAATTGATAAACCATAGCCTCTTTCTGAGAAAAAATCACGTGTTCCCTTGATCAACTCTTCAGAAGTCTCGAAGCTCAACCTCATTAACTCAAGCTTTTCATTCTCTATGTCATCATTATTCTTCGACTCGATAAGATTCATCTGTTAATAAATTGCAAAGTAATTCAGAATTATGAATTAATTGTGACTTTCAAGTACCAAATAAAGTAAAAACTAGAACTTAGTTTTCAGCAATTGCAATCTACTAATATTGATGTAAAGAACTATTCAAGTGTATAAAGAACTAAGGAATATGACAAAAAAGATTTGGTGGTAAAGTACCAAAATTTGTCAATTTGGCTATAGCTTTACCAGTATTGTTACAAAAAAAAAAAAAAAAAAACCTAACTATCTATATAATCTAGTCGTAATATTGTTATTTAAAACTCAACTGAGACCTTGTTCTCAGATAGCTTAAAACAAAATTAATGAAACAATGATTCACAAGTATATCGATTGCCTTTGTATAAAGCAAAAAATTTCCAGTATATACCATTAATGTGCTAAACTAAAAATAATGTATACCATTTTGTAAGAATATGCATGTATGAAGATTGTATGGTCCATGATACTTGGTTAATTTGACATATCAACCACGTACAAAAGTATGTGCTCTACCTTAATTTTTATTCATATATATCCCTACTAACTATATAATCCAAATAAATCACCCCAAAATCTCATCTACCGTATGTGAGTTCAATTACATCTAGTACATACAAAGACTCGTCGCTAATTATTAAATTTAGGAAGAATTATATCCCTATTTATATTGGTACCTACTCAGTTTTTGTACCAACTGTATCAGCAATATTATTATGGAAAAAATAAACAGTGCACATTGACATACAATGGATCCCACCTTAATGGCATTTCATCGAACACCCAATAGCATCCCATTATTGTTAGATAGCTCATACTTTAAATATAAGGAATCAACATGTAATCCAATCATTTTATTTTGCAATTTGAGAAATTTGAGATAAAAATTTCATTTATAAGCAAAATTAAAAAAAAAAATTACCTGTCCTTCTTGTCTCCGGCTTGTAGTCTCAACGGTTGGTAGAATGATTTTGCTGGCTTTGATCACTAGCCGACTTCAAAAGTTGCTTGCTTATTTGATTTATTGAGATCCTCTGCAGTATCATAATGAGGATACGATATATAGATGAACAATATCGTGAAATTTGATTTCATTTTGAGTTCTTCAGCCATAAATTTTGCAATTTGATTCATTTCCATTCTTGTGGATGAAGAATCGTACATTTGATTGAGTCCAAGTACAAGAGAGAATCTGCTTAATTTTTTATTTTTGGTAGAGAATCTGCCATCTTATTTTTTCTTTAATTGCTTATTCGAAGAGAGACTATGCATTAATTGGATTAATTGAAGAAAGAGAATGCTGGAAGGGTAAAACTGGAATTTAGTAAAAAAATATTCTCTCAGCGCTAGATTTCACAAATGCTGCGTGTAGAATAGCACTCTCCATAAGCAAATTGAATAGCTGGTTTATCCGGCATTATTTAATCCCTTTTTAGTTATACAATCTGTTTGCGTGAGCTAATCTAAATATGGGAATTCAGATGGCTGGTTAAAGTTGTTTGATTCATATCAAGATTTGTGAGGATCAAGTGCACGTGAAGCTTGATGTGAATCGAACGGTTCTGGCCGAGCATCAGAGCGAATTTGATTCAAATATTCAATGGGACTGTTGTAGATTGGAAGCTATGAAATCCCATTTTGTCTTGGGAGTATAAACTCTCCTCTCTCAAGGCAGGAAGCCAGGAAAAGCTAACATATCTGAAATGCTTGGCGCCTGAGAAAACCTTTATCAGCTAGATAAGAGGGAAGTTACTACATTCATTTAATGAACTTTGAAGAAAGTGCAACATTACGGAGTTAAAGTCTCCATCAGTTCAATTCAATATGAACCGCATCCTACTTGTATACACAAATACACAGAACAGAAAGGAAATCAACTGCATATCAAAATCTAAACAATAGAAGCACTTCTAAACATGTTCCTTTCCTCAAAATTAATTGTACTTGCAACTGTACTCATAGTATCTAGATATGTAGCCAACACAGAATCAGCAAGCGATCAAGCGGACGAGAAGGATTGCGCCGACCAGATGCAGCAGATGGCATCATGCATACCATATGTGAGCGGCACTGCACACAAACCATCGCCCCAATGCTGTGTCAATGCAGAGACAGTGCGTTCGACCAAACCAAAGTGCCTCTGCTTGCTCATAAAGGAGAGTGCCGATCCATCGCTTGGCCTCCCCATCAATACCACTTTGGCGTTACATATGCCGGCAGCATGCAATAGTGATGCCAATGTCTCCAACTGCCCCAGTATGTTGCTCATTTCACTTTTTTTTTTTTTCTTCTTTCTCTTTTTGAGATTTACTTCTTGTAATTTTTGTAGCAAAATCATAAATTAAATAGACATGCTGTTGTGCTAACTGTTCTTCATTTTCCATAGGCAATAAATGGCATGTGCTGCTTTCTTTAAATTCTATAGAAGTCTTTAACTATTTCACTGAAATTTAAATTGAACGTGTAACCGATCCAAATTTTCCATGGAAAAAGTTGATCACAATAACATGCAATTCAGAATATACTGCAAAGACCTTAGAATCCGCACCAAAAGTATAAGCCATTTGATATGAATCTGGACCACAAAACTAATCATAAAATTACCCAAAAGTCTAAACTAATCATAAAATTTAAGAAATTTGGGTGGACTAGATTTCCCTCTAAATATTTTCTATTACATCTTGAATGCATGAAAGGTATTCTCAACCTGGCTCTGAATTCGCCCGAAGCTAAGATTTTTGAAGACGCGAGTGGAGGAAATGCATCAGCAAATTCTTCGACTTCTCCTCCAACTGGTCAAGCCTCATCGGATTCAATACCAAAAGCCCCTTCTAACAATGATTGCATGAAATTTGATGGAATCTCGAAAATCGGGTTTTTCAGCTTCATGGTAATCCACTTGATGCTCCTTGTGTGAAAAAAATTGGCATTCCATCCTTTGTGGTAGCATGATAGAAGTTACAGCCAAGAGTAAATAAAATCATATAGAGGGGAATGCTTGGTGCCTTGCTATAATATGTGCAAATTAAGCCCTGTCGTGTTATTTCTCAGTTACAATAATGCATCTTTTTATGAATGATTAAAGCTTGTGTAGTAACACAACTATCAAATTAATTTATCATAAAAAACACATCTATCAAATAAATTTATCATAAACAAACATCCGAGCTCTACCTGTATTATCATACTACTGCAGATGTACTTATCAACTCTACCAAAATGCGATTAAAAAAATTTGCCCATAAAAAAAGCTATATTTGTTGCACTATTCTCCTCTTACCGAGAAGCTGTATGTGAAGAGATGAATGGGCTTTTGGCATATTCACAATTGCCAATTAGGCCCAGCCCAAATTTGGACCCGTTAAATTATTAACAAATTTCAATACGGATGGATATCAATTAGAATTCAAACGCTACAGATGTGAGATGTACATTCAAATTCAAATACATAATAAAATATCAGGATATAAAAATTAATGCAACTAATGTTCCATTTCTGAAGTGGGTTGGTTCATTTTGATGTTTTGTATTATCCAAATTACCAATTTCATCATAAAGAAATGTCATTGTGTTATTGAAAAAAATCTGACAAATTTATGTTGAAAGCGCAATGAATTAAAATAAATATAAGCTTTGAATTACTTTTGAGAAGTACTTAGAAGTTCTCGGAAAACCTTATGGTAAAAAAATTTCCAAATAGAATGATTTTAAGTTGTAAACCAGCAGTATTTTCTTCTGATGAAACTCCCTGAATGATATTTTTATTTTTATTCAATGTTCCTCTTATTCTTATATATGGTCAATTTCTTTTCTGTAAAGTTGTAATTAATTAATGGATGTGCATCGACCGCTACTTTAATTTATTTTTATTGAGATTTTATGTTCCTTTTGATCAAACATAGACAGGTAGTTTCAAAATTGCTTCTGTTCATGTCAGAAAAATAGTTATTTTTAATCAAGAAGCATAAAGATAGAAGGGAGGCAAGAGAAAAACATGCGGACACTGTTTATCAGTGTTCTTACAATAGTAAGAATTTGACAGGAGATCAAACTAGGGTGAAAACGGAGCGAATTTGGAGCGGATAATGCCAATATCAAATTCGAATTTGATTTTCAAAGTAGATACGAATACGTACATCAAATTCGTCTTAAACGGATACGGATTTGAATATGAATACAAAATAAATAATTACTAGATAATCATGTTATATGAATTTTAAGATACAAATGCTAATTAATAAAAGAGGACGGGTTTAGTTACAACATTTTACAACAATTCGATTTTGCGATTTAAATGTTCAAACCGTTCAACATGATATCTATATTGAAATATACGTGGAGATGAAATTTTACATTTTTTATTTATTTTTTTATTATTTTTAGACAATTTTGGACTACTGAAAAACAACACTTTTATAAAATACTTAATAAATAGTAAACAAAAATTTTAAAATGTAAAACTTTATGTCGAATGACATTTTAATATAGATATCATGTTGAAAAGTTTGGATGGACTATTTGAACTTTTAAAATTGACAAACCGAATTGTCATAAAACGTTTTTACTTTATAAATATTGTAAGTGGATCATAATCCCTATCTGCATTAATACGATCACTGTTCCATGTATTGAATTATTATCCAAATTTAAATTCAAAAATTTTGCGGATCCGTTTATCTGAATTCGGAGCTGATTCAGTCAGAATTTACCGAATCAATTTTCACCCCTATATGAAACTGTAAAGTTTAAAAGTGGAGTAATGCTTCAGTGTTATGAGTTGCATAGAGGGCTACAGTGCTACGGCTTAATATTCGAATTTTTTAAATTCTAATGATTAATCCGAACTGTTCATCTTGTTCTTCATATTAATATATGTTTGGATACCAAATTTTACATTTTTTGAAATTTTTTTACTATATTTTTAGATAGGTAGAAAATAACTTCAGCTAATTTTTTTTTATTTTCTACCTATCTAAAAAAATAGTAAACAATTTCAAAAAAATGTAAAATTTGGTCTCCAGACACATATTAATATGGAGAATAAAATGAACAGTTTAAATCAACTATTAAAATTTTGAAAACTCAAATATTGAACTGTAGCACCGTAGCCCGCCATGCAACCGTAGCATTACTCTTAAAAGTGATATCAACAAATCAATATGGCAGAGGTAGGGGTGAAAACGGAGTCGGATTATCCGGCGGATATCCGCTCCGTATCCGGATATAATCCGAATCTGGATAATCCTGATTCGAATAATTTCCGGATACGAATTCAGATAATTTTCGAAAATCCATAAAAGATCCGGATACGGAGTCCTAAACGGAGCGGATATCCGGATTATTCGGATTCGGATAGTTTGGCCGGACCCATATAAAAGAGGAATAAATATTTGCTATCGGTGAGATTTGAACCCATGTCCTCCCATCTCAATGCCTTTAGACTAAACTTCAAACCACTACACCACAACATCTTTTGTTACCATACACTTATATATATATATATATATATATATGAGGAGGGATCGGATTACACCACTATTTTGGTGACATGGTGTGACAATGTCCATTTTTGAAATTTCAAAATCCAAATAGTCGATCCAAACCGTTCAATATGATGAATATATTAAGAGTAACTTGGAAATCAAATTTTACATTTTTCTGAATTTTTTTACTATTTATTAAGTATTTAACAAAATCGCTATATTCAAACCGTTGAATTTTGAACCCCTCTAAATAAACCAAAAAAAAATTCAGAAAAATGTAAAATTTGATCTGTAAGCACATTTTAACATATTCATCAAGTTGAACGGTTTGGATCGACTGTTTGGACTTTGAAAATGAACGGTGTCATTCCATGTCACCAAAAAATGGTGTCATTTGATCTCTCCTCTATATATATATTATGAATAAATTATCTCTCATCTCTTATAAGTTCATTAATATTTATATTTAATGTTTTAATTAATATTTGTATCTTAAAAGTTCATATATCTTAATTATCCGACCATTATTCGTTTTATATCCATATTCAAATCCGTATCCGTAGACTATCCGTTCCGTATCCGTATCTATTTAAGGCGGATTTGGTTTTGAATTTTGATATCCATTTACTATCCGTATCCGTATTCGTATCTGCTCATTATCCGACAGATACAGATATAGTATCCGCACTATCCGCTCCGTATCCGCTCCGTTTTCACCCCTAGGCAGAGGTGTCCGTGTCCGTAGTCTTGTGGATTAATTGATGCAATAAAAGATAAAATAAATACGAGTAAGAAGGAGACAAGAGAGTATGCTATCTCTGTCTCGACACGTGCACTTGTCGACATGTCCTTTGTTAACCAATAGCATCCAAACTCAAATATATAAATATATCACTTGTTACATTGTATTTGTGCCATTAATTGCGCTTTGGGGCATAGTCTAGACTCTAGAGTCTACAGTCTAGAGGGTGCATTGTCCGAAATTTTTATTAATAGAAAATATATTAAAAAAATTCCAAGATTAGAGAATTTTTTTTATTTTTTCGAGATATAGAAAAAACTTGATAATTAATCACGATCTCTGAACATTATGGTCTATCATAACCAAAATTAATGTTTAATTAACCATTCTAACTAGATTAACTATTTTCTAACTAAACCAGAAAAAAAAACGAAAAAAAAACCCTGTCTATGATATTTATAAACGACCAGCTATGTCCGTGATGGATAAAAACGACCAGGCAGGGAAAAAGAAAAAAAAGGCTGCCCGCGATAGACAACAACGGTCAGGAGAGAAAAAAAAACAAAATAAAAAAGGCTATCCGTGATATGTAGTAAAGATCAGCGAAAAAAAAAATTGCGGGCCGTGATAACCCATCACAACCAGAACAAATTATCCTGATCCCTCCCCTTTCCCTCTCTCTCGCTCTCTCGCTGCTGACTCCCTCTCTTTTGCTTTTGTCTCTGTCTCTACTACGCCGATAATGCCATAAAAGAAAAAAAAAACTATGGTCCTAGCCAGGAAGAGAACTCAACCACGTGCACAGGACGTCATAGAAAGCAACGTCCAGGTCTGCCTCTGCCTCCATTTCACCCTCTCCCTTTCTCAAGTGAGTTTTTTTTTTTTCTTTTACTAAAATTAGTAATTTCTCAATAATTTATTAATTTGATTTGTTACGAAGACTATTATTAGGTTTAACTAGGTGAAATTGCAACAAATTACTAATTTTTGAAGAATATTGTTAGATTTAATTTGAGCCTGAACACGGGGTGGCTACGATTGTCTCAAGGTATCAGCCGAGACATTCCCTTCTGAATCAGCTTCATTTTCCCAATCTATATCAACCTCACACGAGTCAGTGTCATCTTCATCATTACTTTGAGACACGTCATCATCAGGACAAAAATTACCTATCCTCGGTGGTTCAACCCATGGACTGTCGTGATTATTGTATTCCGTCCAACCCATATCTGCTTGAACAGGCGGTGACAACTCATTTACATTGGGATAAGGGTCACGATAAAGGTCTTGCCTCTGTATTTGTTGTGTCTGATATGGTTCGAAGAGACTGGGACCCGCTTGTGGAACATTGTATTAGGTATGTACAGCTTCTAGTTGTATCTCCGGTACCACACTATCAATGAATAACTGCGGTTGCATTCAACCAACAATTGGAACCAACTCAACGTATAAATTGACATAAGTATACTGGGTTTGGGCACTCACACTTTGGGTATAAATACCTCTCCAAGTTTGGTCGTACACGATTTTATAGTATCTCATAATAACGTCGAGATGTTGTATCAACATTAACCCGTGCAAGTATTTTAGGTTCTACTCACTCTTAGAATATCCAAACTGACAATAAATTTCACATTCACATCATACCAACCAAATTTATCAGTTACCGTCAATGAGAATCAAGGACCAATGCTATACGTCACTCCTTTACGACCATGTCGTACTTCACCACTGAAATGAATCCTTAATAGGAGCATGATTAAATGTTTTGATAAATTAACCTACACAATAATAAATAAATTAGATATAATTTATTATTATGCTAATAAAAAATAAATTGTATATTATGAATTACTTTATTTATTTACATATTGTATTATTTAATATTAACATTACTATTTCTTCAAATAGTATGCTAATGAACATCACTATTTCTTAAAATATTATGAAAAAAAATACAAAAAACATATTTGCTAATTAAACCACATCAATAATATTATGTCAACTTGATTAGATTTCTAGAACTCAGCTCCAGTTTATTTTTTATTTTTATGTTATTTATCAAACAACATGCTTATTAAAATATGTAAAATATTGGTGTCACAAGTTAAAATTATAAAATGATTAATTCCATAAAATACAATGTTATAAATGTTTTGTTGTTATTTAATTACCTTCTGGCTGTCACCACTATAATTAATGTTTAAAGTCATATGACCAGAATTGTAGATTATTCTTTATAAACTGGGGTATGTGTCCATTTATCCACATTTATCCACGTCAGATATAAAGTGATTCTATCACCTATGGGAAAACTATTGGCATCCGCATATCACATTGACCAAATTTAAGTGCTCAGTGGCTTCATTTGAAGGAAAAAAAGTTCAGGCCGGACTTCATAAACTTTTTTGTACTTCCCATGATTTCTTAAAATAAAAACTGATATTGATTTAATACATGTTCCTACATATGAGTGCAAATGGAATTTTAAAGAAGGAGATGTTGTAGTTTTAAACAAATTTATTCTTTTAGTAACTTCCAAAACAATAATGGATGAAGTTTTATTATTATTGTTATTTTTTTCATAAGCAATGTATTCACGTAATTTTTTTTTTTAATTTTTAAATTTATAATGGAAAATTTCTTAAAATAATTAAAAGTAGAAGTATAATTAATTTTAGTGTGTATCATTTGACATTATAAATTCATAGAATAGGAACTTAATTTATCAAATTCTGCAAGGAAGTTGAACAATCAACAGTTTAAATTTTTCTAATTTTTTTTGTTAATATTTATAAAAAAAATGTACAGTTCTCTAATAAAAAAACTACTATGAGATGAAAGATTTTTTAATCTTCCTTAGTCAGAGATCATATTGCTCAATCTCCATTTAGAGCTTCTTTATTAATTTTTTTTCTCCAAAATTATTATTACAATTTTTTTATTATATCCTTTCCGGAAAAAATGTTTGGTATTAAACGGAAAAATAACACAATTACATATATTTTCTCCGGTTCTCCAATTGATAAATATACAGCTTATAAATATTTACAAAGGATATTTGCAACATAAAAAATTTAGTTCATTTTTTATTGAGGATCATAATTAAAACTTCATAACTAAGATAATAAAAAAAAATATGTTCATCTATAACTAACATTGATTGAAGCTATAATTCACAATACAAGAACCTGAGAAAGTGATGGAGAGCTTTGTAACGTGAAACAAATAGGTTTCGCTTGTTCCACCACCAAGAAATCTAGTTTTACACTTTCAGTCTATGACAATAATTACATAGAAAGGTCCGAAACTAAACTATTGATGGTGGAATAGAAGAAACAATATCTAATATATATTTCACGATGCAAAACTCCACAACACTTTCTACAATAAATTAATTACTTTCTCATAATTGAAAAATTACCTAAGAGATGATTTCTTTTTTTTTTTAGAGGAGATAATGTATATTTTTTGGAATTAAGAGAGGATTATGAAGTTATTGTACAGATTAAGGTATTGCTGGAGTTAATTTATAGATTGTTTGGACGTTTTATGGAGAATCACGAACATAATATTGTATTTGTCCTTCTAGGGTCTGCCCTTCACAGAGAATCACATCTAGAATCTTAACTATTCTGCCGACAGGCCGTCATAGAGAATCACAACTAGCCCTTTTTTTCCCGCCTCTGGCTGTTATTATCTATCACGACCAGTCTTTTTTTTTTCTTTTATTTCTTTTCATGCCTGGCCATTTCTATCCATCACGGACATGATTGGTCGTTTCTGTCTATCATGGACAGTTTTTTTTTTTTTCCATTTTTTTTTGTTTAGTTAGAAAATGGTTAATTAAGCGCTAATTTTGGTCATGATAAACCATAATGTCTAGATGCCGTTATTAATTATCACGTTTTCCCTATATCTCGAAAAAAGCCAAAAGCATTATCTAGTAAGGATATATTTTTAATATATTTTGTATTAATAAAAATTTCGGGTGCATTGTACAGAGAAAGAAAAAATGAATGAGAAAAGGACTTAAAATTGTTGCTCTTGTGGTTTTCATTGACAGAGACAATAATCTGGGGTCAGATTGTCTGCTTTTAATTATAGAGAAATTACCTACCTGTGATAAAAATTATGATTAGGTCAGTAATTAAGATTTAAGTTTTAATGTTGATTTGAACTTTGAAGTGGCAATAGTCAATAGAGGTGAATCCGTATGAGTGCGTATCCGCCTAGGTACCTGAAGTAAAATTTAAAAGAAGTAACGGTTCATTATTAATTTAATCCAGTTTAAATTCAATCGGTAGCGGTTGTGACTTGTGACTTGTGACTGTAGGGGGAGTGCTTTGAGATTTGCGTCAAGCTAAAAGAATGATCCGGATTTTCATCTTGCACCTCAGGTACCTGGAGGTGATACGGATTGAAACCGTATGATGCCATGACGGTATGGGCAGATACTTAAAAGGCTACTAGGTATCTATTATTACTAGGGTACGGGTACAGGTACAGGTACAGGTACGGGTACAGGTACAGCAGATTGATAGATTGATTACTTTTTGGAATATAAAATATATAATTAATTATAAACTAATCCGTCCCATTTGAGAGTTGAGAGCATTTAGTAGACTTAGTGAGACATGACAGCTAATCAATCATGTCTAAGCTATGTTCCTCAGTGCTCCCTGACTCCCTCTTCTATCTCAAGTGAGTCCCAAGTCCCAACCATAACCATATATAGTCCCTCTTCAATTTGACATTTCAGTATGGAGTATGGACTATGGAATCAATCATATCTCTCGATTACATCACCAAATATATTATATCATTTTATCACAATGCAAATGCCAACCTGACTTTGTAGGTCCTATTCGTAAATTCAATAACTAATTAATTAGGTGTTTGGATTTTCTTTTGTCTAATAGTTAATTAGTTATCTGTTGTCAGACCTGGATATTTTGCTTCTTTAAAACATACAAAGGAATCGTGACAAGTTATGGACGTGCACCTAAAAATATTTCTTTTTTAAAATTTTATTTTGTCTAGTAAGTATTATAATAAAAAATAACAATGATAATAATTTCTACCTATTACCATTTTCTTATTTCCTTAAAATCTCTAAATTCTTAAAAGAAAAATTATATATGTTTTTTTGTTATTTGTCAAAAATGATTCTAACAAAATAACAAAATGTTTGTGAATATATTTTTTTTCTCAAATTTTGCAAATTATGGAATAAAAAGAATTGTACATTTGTAGTTTGTAGTTTGTATAATAGGAAACAAATATTTTGTTCTTTTGTTTTCATATCGGAGATGTTGTTGCCTTGCTAATTTATTTAAAATGTTTAAACACATAACTTATAAACTCAAATTAAAATAATTTAGTTAAAACTAACTATTCAGTAACTTTTGTGAAAAATATTAGTTCATGATTTTACTTGTTAAATTAATTAAGGTGTTTCATAAAATGGGTATGATTTTGGACTTCAATTTTATTCTTGCAAAATTAATAATATGTATTACTGTCTCGATTGTAGAAAAATAGAATCATAAAGAAACTAAGTTAGTCTGAAATTCGAATTAGCTTCGTTGGTTGGTGGTATTAAACAACCTAAACGGATGGATCTGACTCGCAACTAAACCCGAACCGTATTGATCTGGTGCAAAGTTAGGGATGTAAACGGTCGGATACGGATCGGATGGTGGTCTTACCATATCCGTATCCGTTATAATTTTTCGGATACGGATACAAATACCGATAGTCTCAGATACGGATACGGATACGAATCAGATATCGGACGAAAACGGATACGAATATGAATATAATTCGGATAATTGAAAATAAATTACTAATATACATTTTAATAAAGAATAACATCTAAATATAAATTTTTTCATCCATAAATTAGATCTAATATTTTTCATAAAAAATTTGTTGGTTTCAATCATAAGTATACATGTATATGTACTTATGTAGTTCAATAACTCATATATATATATATATATATAGGACGTGGCTACGGTGCTATGGGTAGCTAAGAGGTCTCCATGCTACGGCTCGGATTTTGAGTTTTCAAAATCCTAACGGTCGATCCGAACCGTTCATCTTGTTCTCCATATTAATATGTGCTTGAAGACCAAATTTTACATTTTTCTGAATTTTTTTACTATTTATTAAGCCACTTTGAAAACCCTTGATCCAACGGTGGCTTAACCCAACAGTAAAACCAGAAATTACCATTGGATCAGCGGTTTTCAAAGTGGCTTAATAAATAGTAAAAAAATTCAGAAAAATGTAAAATTTGGTCTCCAAGCACATATTAGTATGGAGAACAAGATGAACGGTTCGAATCGACCGTTAGAATTTTGAAAACTCGAAATCCGAGCCGTAGCACGGAGGCCTCTTAGCTACCCATAGTATATTAGCCAAAACCTATATATATATATAGGACGTGGCTACGGTGCTATGGGTAGCTAAGAGGCCTCCGTGCTACGGCTCGGATTTCGAGTTTTCAAAATCCTAACGGTCGATCCGAACCGTTCATCTTGTTCTCCATATTAATATGTGCTTGGAGACCAAATTTTACATTTTTCTGAATTTTTTTACTATTTATTAAGCCACTTTGAAAACCCCTGATCCAACGGTGGCTTAACCCAACAGTAAAACCAGAAACTACCATTGGATCAGCGGTTTTCAAAGTGACTTAATAAATAGTAAAAAAATTCAGAAAAATGTAAAATTTGGTCTCCAAGCACATATTAATATGGAGAACAAGATGAACGGTTCGGATCGACCGTTAGGATTTTGAAAACTCGAAATCCGAGCCGTAGCACGGAGGCCTCTTAGCTACCCATAGCATATTAGCCAAAACCTATATATATATATATTGGTTGAAATTGTCCATAGGTCCTTGATTTATAAACAACAATATACAAATACATATATCCAGTACATTGCAAAATAGAGAAAGAGTGGTACACAGGGACAAAATAACTTTAGGGAAAATTAAACAACTTTAGTGACATGAGAATTTGGATATCCGAATTAAATAAGTTGTCGGATACGGATAATTATCTGTATCTGGATCTGTATCCGATTCAATATCTTGAACCGTATCCGTATCTGTATCCGGTAAAAAATTATCTGAATCCGGATCCGTATCCGAATATCTGAATCCGGAATTTTTCGGATTCGGATCTGGATGAATGCAGATAATATCCGATCCGTTTACACCCCGCAGCAAAGTGCAAACTTAAGCCGAAGGGAAGTGGAAGTGGCCTCCTCCGCCGCCGCCGCCTTGGGAGTCGAAATTGATTGCTCTTAATTGTTCCAGCTACCTAGACGTGGTCCTCGTGAACCCATACACACGTGGATTGGGGGAAGCTGTACCACGTCTAGAAAGGAGAAAGGAGAAAGGAATCAGATTCTCTCTCGGAAGTCGGCATAAGCAGTCAGCAATAAAACGTGATAGGGGTGCATCTGTTCTTTTGTATCATTAACTGTGCTCTCTTCGTGTGTAGTGCACTCACAGGGCGGTAATTAGTAATTACACCAACTTTTTAGTATCTCAGTATAGAGCCACATATTTGAATATAGAAAAGGAGATACAGAGGATATGGCTACAGCGGAACATACGATACGAGTAAAAATAAGGATAAGAGCGCCGCGTGTCGTGCCGGAGAATGTGAGGGGTTAGTGGGTCCACCCGGGGCCCGGCCGCATGCTTCTCTGTAGTTGTGAAATTGTAGGCTTGTAGCTTGGGCCCAAACTTTGACTCGATGGTTGGTCCTAAGTACTGGAATTACCAAAGAGCCCTCCGTGCGGTGGCTCATGGTTTCTCATTTTAGAGAACTAGGCCAGGCGTTAGTATTTAGTATTTACGCTTTCTGTTTGAATATCATAATATGAAAGAAACTTGTTTACATCTTTAATTCAAATATTTTGACTGCTGGAGAGAAAAAATAAAATAAAATAAAGGATTATATATATGTTTCGTGTACGCAGGTACAAGAATTGGTAAGATACATCCAAAAATTTAGTCATACTTTGGCATGGTGCATAATTTAATTAATTGTGTATGTACATTGCAATTGCAATTGGACGATTGAATTATTCAGCTCAATAATGATTTAAAAAATATATATATATATCACAAATCCCTTTCTTTGATTGCTAACTCTATATAATTTATCTATTATTCAAGCTCTATCTTGAGAGTAATCATGTCGTCTATAATTAGATTATTTTGAAATCTTATCTGTCATATATATCCTTGTAAAATTTACAAAATAAAATACACTCAACTGTAATGCTTCGGTCATCTCATCTACCACAAGTTTACATCTACATCAATAATCAATAACAGCCAGCATATGACGTCTTATGTTTATAAGTCATGATATATATATTTAAAGTCCAAATGACAAATCCAAATAGCTCAAATTGATCTCTTTAATGCGAGTTTCGTTTACATGTAAGATTTTAAATCTTTGAATTCATTTAGTATCAAGTCAAGTGGTGAAAAAATACATAAAATTATGTGCATCTTAATACATAATTTTTCTAGAAAAAACTTTGTTTTAAAAAATCCTAAATAAATATTGTTTTTTTCGAAAAATGTAAAATTTGATCTCTAAACACATTTTAATATGGAGATCATGATAAACAGTTCAAATCAACTATTTCAACTTAAGAAAATAGAGATATAATTTATAAATATATGTGGTAATATGATTATATAGGTAGCGTAATCGGACTATATAATATCACAATTGAGATATTAAAATGCACATTAGACTTAATTACTGTACAGAGTACACCAATACACACAATGAGACGTCAGAAAGAACATATTTAAACAGAAAAGGTACATTAAACCATATAATATAAGTACACATATTCCTCTAATCAGCTATTTGCCACTAATCATTAATTAAAGTCTCTAATGCGTGGCAGCCAAATAATCCAAGCTAGCCCTTAATCACGCTTGCATGTCTCAATGCTGAATTTAACTATTCACCGATTCTTTCAAACAATTAATTAATTATTGTCTTGTAGCAGAGCAGACATCGCAATCTGCACCGCAATCATTAATTATCCATACGTGTGCAATTGCAATGTTGCATGCATTCTGCCCCACCAATTATTTTAAGCTAAATTGCATAATCAATCAATTAATCATCGTCGTCGGATTCTATTTTCTCAGGATTGTTTATTTTTATTTTCTCCCATTTTGTTTTTCTTTACTGAATTTTATTTTTTTTAAACGAATTGCACACTCAGCTTGCAGAAGCCAATGGGAAAAATTAAGATTTCCTCCAATGCCGCATATTTGAGTGAGAAAACTTTGAAGTTGATTTTTAATTAAACGATAATAAGGAACTAAAATTGAACTTCCTAGTGCCACTTTGTGCAATTTAATTATTTGTACGTCCCATGAATTGTTTTATTTTTTATTTTATTTATTTTTTTTTTTTAAAACATGAAGGTTAATATAGTCATTTCTGGTAAAAACAAGCCATTTTCCACGTGGGGTCCCCTCCAATACCCGATCTATTTAACGCACCCCTGTGTGGAATTGTGGTTTGTGGCAAAGCAAAGCAAATTAAATTCCTAAACTCCTCTCCTTCTCTTCTCAGTTCCAATCCAATCCAATCTAATCCAATCTTCTCTCCATCACCTATTTATTTCCTGCAAAATTGCACATGGCCACCTCCACTTCTTCTTATTCCTACAACTACTCTAAGAATAAATGCGGCAGCAGCGCTGGCAGAAGGATTCGCCGGAGATGCTACACAATGGTGAAGCAACAAAAGACGAGGTTTTACATACTCGGTCGATGCATCACGATGCTTCTGTGCTGGCATGCTCATGATCTTTCCGATTAGCTAGCCATCTCCAACACTATTGTTTCTTTTGACGAAACAGCTAGAACAGGGATCAGCTCGGGTTTTTAATCGGCACCTCCAACTCAAATCTGACGCTAGCTCTAAATTGGGCTATGCATGCGGAAAACCAACAATGGCGAGATAAGCTGAAAAGAGAATTGAAGATGCAAGAGCTAATTAATGTCATCAACTTGTAAGGACAATTGATGCAAGACCTAATTAATTCGTCGTGCTTTTGTAAAAAGATGCTTAATTAATTTATGTTTGTTTCTTTCATTTTCTGGGTTCTCTTTTCGCATTTGTAAGTTCACTCTAAATGAGAATTTTAAATTTTAAATAAATTTTATATATATATATATATATATATATTTGTAAGTTCACTTTAATTTCCATTTCTTTTTCTTTCTATTAATTCATCGATCATCACATGCACGATATATATATATTAGATATAAACTGTGAACTTGTTACCAATGGAGCATATATATAAATAAATTTCAAATTTGTATGATTTTGATGACAGAGCAACAATACCATAGCCTAACCGGTCGAGAAGGCGCATAAATTAAAAGACAAAAAATTGTGTGCGATGGGATTAACGGATATTTGATACATGATTAATGAATTCATAACCCCTAATAAACCCGTTAATTTAGTACAACCAACTAATCAAATAGTGGGACGCCCCTCGTATTATATTATATTATATTATATTATATTATATTGGTGCATAAAGCAATTTATGTACCAATACAGAAATAGAGAATCTAATAACACAATTAATTACAATTTTGTATTAGAACATATATAATTGAAAGGAATGATAATTTTTTGAAGAAAGGCAGATTCTGCCATAATTTATTGAATTGAAAAAGATTTACAACATCGATCCTTCAGAGTGCAAGGGTATACATTACACATTACACCTTACACTTCCACTTAATTATTTACAAAGTTTCTAAAAGGAGTTGCATTTAGCAATTATATAGCCATAATCTCCCTAAATCTCTTGCCTGCAATGCAGTGACCTCCGGTGGAAGGCACTGTCCTCTGAAAATTAGGTTATTTTTTCCCCCTGCCAGAGAAGCCTCTCCAAGTTTTACTCCATGATGTGAGTATGTGACTATATCAGTATCGACCAATTCAAGAGAGATCCCCATTTGTCTTGAGAAAAGGCCATTTCTCCCTACCCAACGCCTTGATTGAATTGTAGAGTGATTTGGATGTGTACAAACCACCACTCTCCCATTTCCATCTCAACTGATCATTATGCATCGTGCAAGACCAAAGACCAAAGACCAAAGACCAATTGAACAATGGCAGCAGCAATCTGAGCAAGTCTTTCCAGAAGAATGACCCCCCTCCAGTATTCCAGCGATTCACATCATCCACAGTTGTAATTCGGATCCTGATGATAGTAACCCACCAAATCGTTCCAATCATCGTATTAGGCCTCCACCACCATCTTAGCAACAGACTTATATTTTGTAATTGCATGCCGAGATATGTAATCCGAAGATACTCACGCTTACAACCCAGTATTGCCATTGCTTCCCCAATTAGGTCCTCATTCATATTGAATGTCACTATCGAGCTTTGTCGCTAACATTGAACTAAAGAAAATATATATGTATAGTGTCACCATCTTGTTTCTAATTGAAAGCAATTAATACCTCATACTTATTAATTACCATGCATTATTGTGATAAATAAATGATGTTTGGAAATAAATATTGAATGACCAATAAATTTGAGGATAAGATATGAAGAGATCTTTGAAGAGTGCACTACAAGGTACTTCTGAAAAGAACTAGCAATAAATAAATAAATATATATAGGGATTCAATTATCAATAAAAATAGTAACTAAAATCAGGCAGGAAAATTAGCACCGAAACGGTGGGCGTGGCAATATGAATTAATTTAGCAAGCATGGAACATGTTGAATTAATTTAGCAGCCTGGTCCCCTTGTATTGTATTGTAACATGTTGAAATGAAATGTGCATCTCTCTAAGTCTTCAGTCTTGATGGCAAAGCTCCATTCTACTCTGTTCTCCGCCTGTGCTCGCTTCTTGACCTCCGTGCCAAATTGTCATGTGCATAATTAGATAGTTATTAGTAACATTCATTCAGTATTATATATATAGTTGTATTTATTAGTACACATTCATTCTTGAAAATGTAAAAATTATTTGTTGTAATTTATTGTAACTCAAAAATTATTGTAACTTGATTCCTCTTCATTATATATATATATATATATATATATATATATATATATATATATATATATATATATATATATATATATAGCTATATTTATGTTATTATAATTATAACATGCGATCTAAGCTGTCTGATTGAAATCCCCATAATGACATGGCATCATCCCCTGATCTCACACCCCCAAAAGGCCCATCAAAATAATAAATATATATATAGAAAGAGAGAGAGGTTGACTACTCTACTTACATAAGTATATAAGAGTACATGCTTATAAATTATTTTTTTGTTTACAAAATCCAAAAAGTCGATCTAAATCATTAGATGTGATATCTATATTGAAATGTGCTTGGAGACCAAATTTTACATTTTTCTGAATTTTTTTACTATTTATTAAGCCACTTTGAAAATTGCTGATCCAACGGTGGCATAACAAAACAGTAAAATCAGAAGTTACCGTTAGATTAGCGATTTTCAAAGTGGCTTAATAAATATTAAAAAATTCAGAAAAATGTAAAATTTGGTCTCCAACCACATTTCAATATAGAGATCACATTTAACAGTTCATATCGAGTTTTTGGATTTTGAAAACAAAAAAATGACTTATAAGTATATACACTCATATGCTTATGTAAGTAGAGTAGCAAATCTCTCTCTCTCTCTATATAGAGAGAGAGAGAGAGCAACCAAGTCGTTTTTCAATTTTTAAAATCCAAATGATCAATCCAAACCATTAGATGTGATCTCCATATTAAAATGTGCTAGGAGACCAAATTTTATATTATTTTTTGTAATTTTTTTACTATTTATTAAGCCACTTTGAAAATCGCTGATTCAACGGTAGCTCAACCAAACAGTAAAATCAAAAGCTATCATTAAATCAGTGATTTTCAAAGTGGCATAATAAATAGTAAAAAAAAAATCCAAAAAATATAAAATTTGGTCTCTTAGCACATTTTAATATGGAGATCACATCTAACTGTTTGGATCAATCATTTCGACTTTAAAAATCGCAAAACAATTTGGTTGCACGAGAGGCTAGGAACAATTGATTGTATATTAACATATCTCTCTCTCTCTCTCTATATATATATATAGAGGAGGGATCAAATGCACCCAAATTTTTGTGCACCCAAATGCACTCTATCTTTCAAATCCTTTTTCTCTGTTTTCAAAATATGAATAGTCAATCCGAACCGTTAGATGCGATCTATATATTAAGACATGATTGGAGACCAAATTTTATATTTTTTGAATTTTTTTTACTATTTATTAAGCCACATTGAAAATCGCTGATTTTACATTTTCTGGACCATTGGATCAGCGATTTTCAAAGTGGCTTAATAAATAGTACAAAAATTCCAAAAAATATAAAATTTGGTCTCCAAGCACATCTTAATATATAGATTGCATCTAATGGTTCGGATTGACTATTCAGACTTTGAAAATGGAGAAAAATGATAGGGTGCATTTGAGTGCACAAAAATTTGGGTGCATTTGAACTCTCCTCATATATATATATATATATATCCATTTCATTATTAAGCATGTTGGGTGTCCGATCCACCAACGACTATAATTGAAAGTTCAAATTTCGGATTTAATCTCAGCCCTCTAATCACATAATGTCTTCTTTTAATTAAATGCATCTGAATTAGGCGTAGAAGTTTAAATTTAACTAAAAACATACTCGCCACATTGATACGTCCAAAGGGTATGGTAAAAAAGCTTCAGTACAATTAGATGTACCTTTTATCCCTAAATACACTTTTTGGTTCAGATTGCAAGTATACAATCCTACCGTGTAGTATATTGTCGGGTTACGATCCACAGGGAGTGTGTTTAATTACTATGCTTAAACTTTAGTAATAAATTTCAGAAAATAAAACAAAGTAAAGTACAATAAAAGTAAATTGTGGGGAGGGGTTGTTCTAACAATTTCTAGTTTTGGGTTCAATACCCGAGAGAGAGAAATTTGAAACAATAATTGTAAATAAAAGTAAAAGAAAGGAATTGATTTGCTTTCAAGATTTAGAGATCTAGAGGTCTTTGGTCTACAATCCCTTGCTAACTCTATCTATTTGGTATTTCTTTGAATTCATGTATGATTTGACAAGATTTCTAACCTAATATGTTATTAAGGGTTACTTTCGTAAATTATTAACGTGCCTAGGTAATTCGGACTTCTCGATTAGGTCTCTCACCCTAACTACCTAGACCCATTGAGCTATTGTTAGTCTCTCCTCTCTTCAAAAATTGGTACTTCACAATTAAGTCCATCATACCAATACCCGATTCGAATTGAGATGTCATAATTAGAGTTTGACTTCACAGTTAGGTTCTTCACCAAGTCCCTAACCTTAATTCTATAGTTCCGGCTTAAATTAAATTGGTTACAATCTTAATCTAAACCTAGGGTATTTGCATTCATAATTTGGTACTATCCTACTGATCACAGTCAATTTTGGTTCTTTCGAATTCAAAACGAGATACCACAATTCAAGTACTAACTATGTAATTAACACAAATGATTAAATCACATAAATTAACAATCAAATCTCATAAAACAATTATAATAAAAAAAATAACCGAATGAAATACAATTAAACAAGTTCATGCATTGACCTAGACCCCTAAAGAGAGAACTACTATCTATTAGAGAGATCCATTACAAAAATTGGCAAAAGTAAGAAGAAATTATTACACTTTTTATTGAATCAAGAACCTCTATCTTGCCGAATCTTGCTTAGGAAATCCTTCTTCTCCTTACTTGAAAGCTTTTCTTACTTCAGAATTTATCGCTAAGTATTGTGTGTGTGGAGAGAGAGAATGAGATAATGGATGGTGGATGAATGAGAAATCAACTTATCCTTTTATAGCCATGGACTATGCCCAATTAAAAAACATAGTTGTGTGGTGAGTGGATACTATATTTGGATTACTTTCCATGATGTCTTGTCCATATTTAGTTGTAAAATACATCCATGAAGCGCCAAAAATAGAAACCATGTTGAAACTGTGTAAATTTGGCTTTCTGCGGGTCCAGTGCGGTTGCTCCGGGCCGCACTGCATATGGTCTCACTCGCACTGGGAAAAATTTTAATTTTTAGTTTCTCATGTTGTAGATCTTCTCGCTAGATTTCCAAAAAGTTGTCACAAGCCTTAATCAGAGTTACGAGTCAAAAGTTATGGCCGTTTTAAGTTCAGACTCTATTTTTGACTGACTGCTACAGTGCGGATGCATTGATATCCGTGCATCCGCACGGATTTTGATGTATAGCTTATTATACATTTTTAAAATTGGCTCATGTCCAGAAATCCACCTAAATACTTATTGCGGCCATATCGCAAACCGTGTGTCTGCACTGAGCATTTTTCTTCGATTTTCTTCATTTTTTCTTTATTTCCTGTAAGTTAAAATCAAGCAAATACAGTAACTTGATTCTATGTGTATTTATTCACTTTATATTCAAAATACAAGATATTTGGTATTATTTTGTGATAAAAATCAGATCGAATATGTATATAATTTAGGTCTATCACACATGTACCGCCACACAAAAAATTATATTGTCAAATTTAATTTTAATTGTAATGCATTGTTTTCTTATTTATTTATTTCTCTCTCTAATTTTACGACTCCATCTGTATAATTTTTATTTCTTTCTTTTCCTATATATTTCTCTCTCTCCAATCAAAACACCTCCGATAGGAATCGAAATCAAGATTTTGTTCACTTCCTTATTTATTTTTATTTTTTTGTTTTCATAGATACTACCGTGAGATTAAATTCAGAATATGTGAGTAGAAGGAGAAATCCTAAAAATTTATTAAGAAGGTTGGTGGCCGCCGTTGAAAAACTTGGAGTACTATTGTGTTTATCTCAATCTGCAAGCAATCAATCTACTGACAAATTCTTCCATTCGGTTGTTAGGAGTACTATTGTGTTTAACTCAGTAAGTAAAAGCTACTTGATTGGTGTTAATAGATTAATTTTTATTAATGGATAGTTGATATGGATTTATTGCTCTATGAGTTCTAATTAATTATTTTTTATTGTATTCAAGTGTTCAGCTTGATTTAATGATTTAATCAAGGTGTACTGGATTACATGGGATGCTTAAAATTTGGTTTAGCAGTTCAATTGCTGGTTTAAAAAATAAAGTTTAGCATTAATAAAATTATAGCATGATATAATGTTGCAGGTTTAGAGTCAGATGAACCGTACTTTTGGTTTATGAAAGTTCAACTTAATTTAAGTGAGAAATATTATTGCTAATCTAAGGAAGAATAAGTGACTACAAACCAGTAGATTTAATGACTATCAATTTTGGTTGATTTCTGTATTTAAGTAAAAAAAATGTTTTTATTCTGACGCAGGCTGATATAAGATCAAAAATATTTATCTTGGTTTTGTTTTTCCTTGCTGCTGATAACTCCAATCTCAAGTAGAGATCTGTGGGCCTTGTTGTATCTGGTCAATTCTGTGTTCTAATATTTACAACTGGAAAGGAATGATAATTAACTTACATGATCTTTTACTCGGTAAAAAAAGTGAGAGTTTAATCTTGTCTTACAGATAAATTCTCAGAAAGAAGAATAGAAATTATATTTTCAGAAATACCCCTTCTAAAATGTTGGAAGTGAGAAATATGCAGGGAAGCTAGAGTATTAACAATACCCTTAACGGGTATACCCGCCTGTACCCGCCTGTACCCACCGCCTGGGGTACCCGTATCCGAGCTCGGCTACGTGGGTACGGGCAAAAATGAGGCCGGATCCAATTTTTTGGACCAATACCCGATCATACCCTACCCGAATTTATCCGTACCCGACTATACCCGTACCCTAGTACCTGAGTACCCATACCTGATACCAAAGTACTGTTCATCCGAATTCAAAATTCAGTTTTTACCCCCCACCCAATGCCATGATTTAATTTCTTTTTTTTTTAATTTCTGTTTTTTTGTTTCTGTTTTTTTTTTTCTGTTTTTTAATTTCTGTTTTTTTGTTTCTGTTTTTTAGATTTATTTTTGTAAATGTTAGATTTATTTTGAATAGGTTAGATTTATTTTTGAAAATGTTAGATTTATTTAGAATAAGTTAGATTTAATTTCTGTTTTTTAGATTTATTTTTGTAAATGTTAGATTTATTTTGAATAGGTTAGATTTATTTTTGAAAAATGTTAGATTTATTTTGAATAAGTTAGATTTAATTTCTGTTTTTTAAATAAATCTAACATTTTCAAAAATAAATCTAACCTATTCAAAATAAATCTAACATTTACAAAAATAAATCTAAAAAACAGAAAAAAAAATAGATATTAAAAAACAGAAATTAAATCTAACCTATTCAAAATAAATCTAACATTTTCAAAAATAAATCTAACCTATTCAAAATAAATCTAACATTTACAAAAATAAATCTAAAAAACAGAAATTAAAAAACAGAAATTAAAAAAACAGAAATTAAAAAACAGCAAAAAAAAAATACCCGTACCCATCCTACCCGTCCGTACTCGTACCCCCCTACCCGTCAAGGGTACACGGGTACGGGTATAGGACATGTAGGGTATGGATTTTGAAAAATATACCCGAGATACCCTTACCCGTATACCCTTGTACCCGAGTATACTCGTACTCGAGACGTATCCGTACCCGACTCGGGTATACCGAGGGTACCCATACCCGACTCGGGTATACCGAGGGTACCTGTACCCGGCCGAGTATAAATACACTAAGGGAAGCCCATTGTTTGGAAACCCATACCCATCTAAGCAACAGTACCAATAACTTATTCGTCAACTTGTGGAGCGAGATATCATATGTCTTTGCTTGTTGTTCACGGTCTCTTTTATTTATTTATTTTTGCTATTTTCACAGATTAAAGAGGAAGAAACCTTTCTTCCATTTACTGTTCTTCATCTCTATACATACTATGATGCTGCAAATGGAATTTGTGTGCACAAGTTGAGCAAAAGTTTAACATCCAACACTATCCGTCAAGGAAAAGAATGAAGCTACTACTTGTTGATCGATGCTGAGGTAATATTTATTTTATTTAAATTCATTTTCTTCATTCTTATACTTTTAATGCAATTATAAAAGCTTCAGGTAATTTCATTGATCAATTCCGTTTGTGATATGTTATTCGAATGAAGAGGTCCAGTTGCATCATGAGAATGAAGGTCGTCATCATTGACAAGTTAGTTTTACATGCTTCTCATTTGTGTTTTTTAAGAAAAACTAAAATGGTAATTTTGCATTCAATAACATCAATCTGCTCATCTGGGTAAAAACATTGAGCTGTGATATTTTTTCCTTTTAAATTGCAGTCTATCCAGTATGGATGGAGAGTTTGCACCACTACTTGATAGGGTCGGTCCTGAAAATTTTGGGGTCCGGGGCGGGTGAAAATTTGAGCCCGGGTCATTTTTGCATTTTTAAAATCGAAACAGTCGATCTTAACCGTTCAATATGATATACATATTAAAACGTGTTTGGAGACCAAATTTTACATTTTTTTTAAATTTTTTTACTATTTTTTAAAATGCAAATACTACTTATAATCATATGGTACTGAAGTACTTATGGAAGCGATTAGGGGTATTCATCGGTTTGGTTCGGTTTCAACTGAACCGAACTAGGCAAACCAAAGTTATAATTTGGTTTCAAAAGTTGAACCGAACTAAAGTTTTATTTCAGTTTGTTTGGTTTCTTCGGTTTCTTCAGTTCAAACCAAAATATATTATTTTTTTATTTAAAGTAATTAACTTATAATAAACCAAAGTATATTAAGAAATAAACCAAAGTATTTAAAGCAATTGATTAAGAAATAAACAGTGGCATTAAGAAATAAACCGGGACAATCTGGACCAAATTCATAATATATAAAAAACCGATCGGTTCAAATACTACTTATATTTCAGTTTTGAAAATTTTCAAATCGAACTGAACTAAAATTATAATTCGGTTTTAAAAAGCAAACTGAACCAAACCATTAAACTAAAAAAATGTACTTTTTAGTCCAAACTAATTCAGTTTGGTTCAAAACCAACTAAACCGGACCCAATGAACACTCCTAAAAGCGATTAGTCGATTTGATTTTTTATTGATATGCCACTAGATCATACATATTTATAGAAAAATTTGAATCCTTTTATACATACAATATTTGAGCTCTAATATTTTATTTATTTTTAATATATACAAATTTACACAAACACAAACACAAACACAAACATTTTTTTTTTGAAGGCCTCTTAAATTTTGAGATCTGAAGGGGTCGCCCTGACTGCACAACACTAGGGCCGGACCTGCTACTTGAACTTGTTGAATTGTGCCAAAATCATGGCTTTCTCCTTGCAATTGATGATGTCAGTGCCTAATATATACTTCCGTTGACATTTTTTTTCTAATGTAAAAAAGGGTAGTTTCGACATTTTCTAATGGTTCAGACTGCAATCTTTTCAATCCGGTTTTTTTTTAAGCTTGTGTCATTAGGAAGATCCACTTATGTATAATTTTACCGGTAAATGAAATGGGCCAACTGCTATGAGATTTTAGTATTTTTCTTAGATTTAAATCAGACCATATATAGATATCAATGATGCATCAGATATAGATTCACAGATATGGTCTAAATTTTGACTCGTGTCGATCACTGTATAATTATTCATATAATATGTAGGCACATTTATAATCTTGTTATACATTATCTTCTAAAATTAAATTAATTTTTAAATAATACATAAGCTTTCACGTTATGTGATTTTTTTACATTAATTTAATTTTTAATTTATCTTTAAACAATACATAAAAAAATTTAGTAACATAACGTTATTTAGTTAATAATTAATAAATAGTGAAGTTAGGTCTATAGCTATTGTAGTAACTATGCAAATCAAACATGGAAATGATTCATTTCAGGAAATATTGAAGCAATAGGCATGTGTGTGTGTATTTGTATTGAACTAGAACTAGACGTCTAGGTCTATTATTATAGGGATCGACTAACAGTCCTCCTACTTTAGTTCCCTACCTGTCTCCCACACTAAAAGACAAAAAAAAAAGTTAAAACGTACTAAATATCACCAAAGAGCAAGATTAATGCTATTTTATTAAAAGTCAAAACATATAGTATTCATACCTACGAATTTATAGTATTCATACTTATTATCAGAACCATTCGTCATACGTAAACACAAGTTGGAGGGGACCAGTAACGACCAGGGGGACCGCTGACGTCTTGTGACAGCCTGGATTGGGGACCGCAATCGTCTGAAAGAGATATTTGCTAAGATTGGGGACCACTACAGCGAATCTATATATTATTCATATCTAAATAAAGAAGTATTCATATCTAAACAAATGGAGTATTCATACCGATGATTACGAAGCATTCATACATGTTTGAAATAATTTATACAATTCAAAATTCAAAGTAAGACTCGTCTCTCACCCACCTCTTCCAAGAAGTATTCATATCTAACATGAAGTATGCATATCTAACAAATGAAATATTCATATCTAACTAATGAAGTACTTAATATCTAACAAATGAAATATTCATATATATATATATATATAACTATTCATATCAACTAATGAAGTATTCACACATGACACTAACAATATTCACATCTGACACTAATAATATTCACACCTGCCTAAATTGGGACCAAGAAATATTCTCAATATACTAGTATGCATATCTAAAACAATGAAGTATTCATATCCAACTAAAGAATTATTCATACTGACAATTACAAAGTATTTATACATGTTCAAAATAATTTATACAATTCAAAATTCAAAGTCAGATTCATCTCTCTCATCCCACCTCTTCCAAGAAGTATTCATATGTAACATAAATTATGCATATCTAATAACTGAAGTATTCATATCTAACTAATAAAGTATTTATATGTTGCACTGTGACAACCTTCGTTGGATTAGCATGAACCCCCTCCAATGGTGCACTACGCTCTTCCCGCCGAATCTCAACGGTGCACCACTCTCTCCTCGCTGGATCTCGACCGTGCACCATGCTCTCCTCGTCGAATCTTGACAATGCACCACGCTCTCTTTGCCAGATCTTGACGGTGCACCACGCTCTACTCGCCGGATCTCGACGGTGCACCACGCTCCCCTCGTCGGATCTCGACCGCCATCACAACCATCGGCGTGGGTAACTGGTGGCGAGCAGTAGAGAAGAAGAACAGAGTGGGTTTTGAGTTGTATTGAATTTTTTTTTTTTAAAGAGAAGATTGAAGAAGGTAGATTTTGACCACGTGGGGGAACAAAAAAAGAAGATTGTTAGAGAGACAGACAGGGAACAGATTCAAGGGAGACAACATCTTCACTCATTATTATATTAGTTTATTAGCTTTTGTTATAAAAGAGTATGCTCTAAAGCCCACTAATAGTAATAGAAAGAAACGCCTGTATACAGACTATTGAAGTCTATATTAATCCAATTGGCCTTCCTAGGATTAAAGAATGTTATTTATGAACTACAAGGTCAAGGTGCCGTGAAGAAGCAGATTGAAATCTCTGGATTGGTAAATTTGGTTTGGCCTGGCCCAATACTTTTATCAATAAATTTTCAATTTAAAAGTTTATCCTTAAAGATAAAATTTATGCATGGATAGTAAACCTCTGATCCTAATAAGACTACTAATATATTTGGGCTTAAAAATTCATTAAACAAACCCCGTTTCTGTACATTTCATCGGCCTGGCCGGTTTAAAGCCCAATAGATATTGTCAACATATAGAATTATAGATGCATTGATGAAAAAAATATTACCGAGGAGGAGGAGGCGAGGACCAATGGTTCATTAATAATTTAGAGATGGCCATGATTAGTAACATGCATGCAAATGACAAATGATTTAATCAGGTAGGATATATAATGGATATGCTACCAAGTGTCAAGTGACACCAAGCACATGATTTAATACAAATAATTGGTATTTTAAATGTTACAGCTGACACCATCCGACTTCTTTGGAAAGATTCCATCCACACCATTACAGTACAGACTACCATACTAACTAACATGATTCCCGTTTTATTCGCGAATAAAACGTTTTTTAGAGATAACCGAACCGAACTGCGTATAAAACGCTTGACCGTACTTTTACCGATTTATTCGCGATTAAAACACAAATAATACTTTTTTTACGAATTAATCGCATTTTATTCGAAAAAACTCATTGCTCGGTATAAGTTTTTGCTCCATAGTTTGTGCTTTTGATGCTGAGGCTAAGGTAGTAGTTTGCTAACGGGTAGGGTACGGGTACCTCGGGTATACCCGGGTCGAGTAGTCGGGTAGACGGGTACGGATAGGTCGGGTAGGTTTTTAAAAGAGTGCACCCTACCCGTTTCAAACCCGTGCCCGTCTCGGGTAACGGGTACGGGTACCTCGGGTACGGGTAGTTGGGTAGGGCGGGTAGGGTACGGGTATTTTATTTTATTTTTTTGGTTTTTTTCGATTTTTAATATTGTTTTTTTTCTGTTTTTTAGTTTTTTTTTTTGTTTTTAATACTATTTTTTTTTTTGCGGCAAAATAATTTTGAATTTTGAATTTAAAAAAAAAGAGTAAACGAGTAAAGGTGCATGGGTAAACGGGTGCGGGTAGGTGGATTTCGGGTACGAGTAAGATAGGTATGGGTTGGGCGGGTTTTTTTTCCGAATCCTCGAGTTCGGTCCGTCTCAAACCCATACCCGTGTACCCATTTACCTGCCTATACCCGGGCACAGGTACGGATATCTCGAGTAACGGGTACGGATCGGGTAAAACGGGTCATACCGGTTCGGATTTTAGCAATTGTCTAGGCTAAGGCAATAAGGTACCACGTGGGTGAGGCAGTAAGGCACCATGTAGTTTGTGCTTTTGAATTTTTAATAAAATGTGGACCCCACCACGTGGTATAGGAAAGAAAGTATAATTTCAGAATGTCCAAATAATCTACTATAACCTCTTCTAAATGTTAATTTTGCACTTTCAATGTCTTGACAAGTTAATTTGTTTACATATTAATGCATTAATTCAGATTAACTATGTTTATATTGCTTACTATTTACTGGTACTCATTCTTACTTACTATGCTAATTGTTATTAAACTAAGCTATAAAATTGATAGGACTTATAGAATAGAATTAAATAAACATGTCTATGTAAAAATTTCTATTTTTACATTAATACAAAAATTAAATGAACAAAACAATCTCATTTTTTTTTACAACTTTAGTATTTTAGTATATTATTTGCTGTGTACAAAAATGAATTATTCCCGAATTATACCCGAATTATACTTATTTGGTGTTTACAAAAACGAATTATTTCCGAATTATACCCAAATTATACCCGAATCACGAATTTTTGACTCTGCCGAACGTTTTCCGAACTATTAAGTTGTCACTATGCAGACTACAGAGCATTCATAATTTTATCATAACTACATAATTTACTGATCGATAGTTTGGCTCACCATCTCTGTAATTATCTTATCCAAATTATAATTTACTGTTAGATCTCAACATTCACTTATCCGTATTAAAATTTACTGTTAGATCTCAACATTACATTATTTATATTAAAATTTACTGTTACATCTCACATCTACCCTCCAATGGCAATATGAATCAAACACAAAAGATGTCGCATCTGTAATTGGAAGTGGAGAAGAGAAAGAATTGGCAAAACGGTTCAAAATATTTCGCCCTTTGTTTTTCGGAGCTTTAAAAAATGCGATTAAACTGGTTAAGTTTATAAATTCCCTGGCATTAAGTTTCTGCAAAAAAAAAAAAAAAAAAAAAATCTAACAGTTATTAATCATTATCTAATTTGAATTGTTGAAATTAACATATTATTGGGATGAATCATGATTGATAGTTCATCAGTTTTGCTTGTAAAAAAAAAGACGTATGTCCAACTTTGTTATATTTTTTAGACTTGTGTTTCTTTTGTTTATGTAGTATTATTAAATGTTAAATTCGAAGATGAAATAACTGAAGTACTTCCAATGTTACAATTATTTTATAGTGTATTATGTGATAACTATAATTATTTAATAATAATAATAATAATAATAATAAGAGTAGGGTTAAAATGCACCATTGGTTTTGTGTCCCAACCATATCCTATTTTTATATCTTCGTTTACAAAGTTCAAATAGTCGATCCGAACCGTTCATCTTGTTCTACATATTAAAATGTGCTTAGAGACCAAATTTTATATTTTTTGGATTTTTTTTACTATTTTTTTAGATAGGTACAAAATCACTACATCTGGACCATCCAAAAACAGTGATTTTGTACCTATCTAAAAAATAGTAAAAAAATTCTAAAAAATATAAAATTTGGTCTCTAAGCACATTTTAATATGTAGAACAAGATGAACGGTTTGGATCGACTGTTTGAACTTTGTAAACCGAGATATAGACATGGAGTATAGTTGGGGCACAAACCAATGGTACACAGCTATGTTATTACAACTTTATAGAACTAAAAAAAAAAAATAGATCTTAATAAAAATGTGAGTATGAAGATTTAGAGTGAATTTGTCAAACCATTAAATGGCCACCATAAGTCCATAACCATGTCGTACGTAGTAGAAGAAAACAAACAAATGCCATAGACATATATTATATATAGTACGTAGTACGTAGAAGATATTATTTAGCCGTAAATTAAGACAAGTAATTAATAGAGGCAAGTTTTATATAATAAGAGCCTAGAGCCTAGACCAACATATATGCATGCATCTTGCACCGTTCATGTTACTCGTCTCGTCTCGCATGAAATACGGTGTGATTTCTTCTCTTCGCATTTAATGCCTCTCTCTCAATCCCATAATTTCAGTTTGTCACCTTCCAACCTTCCTAATTAAGTAAATAGCATAGTAGCTAGCTAGGTCGTAATTCTATTATTTCCATTCACTCAATTTTTATTTTTTAATCAAACTTGATTAATTAGCTAAATTACTGGCAGGAATTCATTAAGACAATATTATTTAAAAACAAAAAAACAAAAAAAAAAGTCCTGCATGACTATTTTTATATTCGTTTTTTGCAGCTTATTTTGTTATGGCTCATACGTACCCGGTTGAATAAATAATTTCGTTAATCCTGTTGGCTACATAATTAATTAATTTGCTGCTGAACCTGATCATGATTACAGTTGCTCTACTCACGATCGGTCGACCAATTTATATATATCCAGAAATTAAATGCAAGGTATGAGTCAGCCATCAATAGTTTCATCCAACTATATATAATTATAGTTATTAATTAATAATTCAATATTGTTGTTTTATAACGAATCATCAATTGTGACTATTTCCACAGATATCTCCAATGATACTGGCCGTCTGCCTGATTTTCTTCAAAAAAAAAAAAATATATATATATATATATATATATAATTTAATTAACTTTAAAGATCAATAAAATCTGAATTTGTCAGAGGAAAATTAGTTGGATATTGTTTAAAAGACTGTCTAAAAAAGATTCACTGATGCATGTTAGGTATATGATTAATTATATTGACAACGTAGGTGCAATTTGTATTTTGCAATTCCCATTTTAATTAACAGTTCCTATTGGTTAAGTAATTTTGGTACACCTGTCAATTACTGCTAATTAATAGTTAATTACTCTTAAAATATTAAAAAAACTAATCTTTAATCTAGTGACGAATGACAATGCTCTTCATGTGAAAATTCATATGGAGGCAAATATTTCTCAAAAAAAAAAAAGAGAGAAAGATTTACTGTTAATTGGTGCCAATTAATAGTAAATTAAATTGATTTATAGGTAGTTTGTTGCTAAATTGACATGATGTGTGAGGAGAGGAACTTAACATTGTACAATACGTCTATTGGTCTCATTCTCATTTAATTTTTGTTAATCAGTATAAAGCTTGATGCTACTTAACATGCATGGTTACATTACACAGCATAAAAATGGTTAGCATGACACATCAAGTACTAATAAATCATCTTAATTTGCTCTACCCGTCAAATGTTTCTGACTTTCTATGTTTTTTTATCGGACCCGACCCGACCCTGACCCGATTTGATCCGGTCTGACCGTGACCGTTGAAGCTCCTTTCCTTCTCAGGTTGTTGGCCTTTCTTCCATCAATCAGACCTCATCTCTTCTTCTAACATCGCTTCAACCAAAATTTAACCTTTTCTCATTACCAAAAACCAAAAAAATTCAAACCTTTTCCGGTTTCCATTGGTATGTTGCGACCACGCATGGCCATAAGCTACAGATATTTTGTGGCGCACACTTGTGTAATTCCATGTGGGTTGGTTGGCAAGGAATTTACATGCGCTTTCTATACCGAATTTTTTTTTAATACCATAATAATGAACTTATGTATAATGTGTGTATTTTTATGAAATATGTCATGACTTTATTTTAATATTCAGATTATATTCAAAAAAAGATTAAAGCGGTAACTGAAATTCTATTTATATCTAAGGTGGTCAATTAAAATTTTGAAATTAATAAAAATACTATGCCCACAAGGCCACAACCACAAGTGCCACATGAAAAATACCACAGAAGAACTGAACCTAATCCAAAGTGACCTACAGTGTCCATTGACCTAAAAAAAAGAAAGAAAAAAAGTGATTAGGAGAGTTCAACTAGCTCGCATGGTTACCACTTACCAGTTACCAGTTACCAGTTACCATCCACTAAATGCATTAATACCAGTAAAGCACATGTGCACTGATCAAAGGAGTTCTGGTCTCCTACTCCGTGGCAGTTACTATTTCTATTCATCTAATAATTTCAAATAAAATAAATATATAATCACCTAATTGTTATCATTCTAGCTATGAGTTCATAATTAATTCCTATATGTATATAGCAACAAATTGCATATTCATTGGTATTGATGATATCTAAACTTCACTTGAAAGTTACTCAATTTGTTAATTTTCATTTGAGAATTTGAACTTGCAAGTCAGATATAGTCAAACTTACATTTATTTGGTACTTTTGATTTAAATTAAATTTATTATTTTTGTTATTTCTATACCGTTAAAATTAATTGTCGTATTCATTGTAGTTTATATGTAACATTAGTACGGTTTAAAATTATATATGCTAATTGACGCATGCAAATACCTTCCCTTTCCCTTGAGAAGGGACTAAGAATATATAGTAGATGGTGGCCTCCCACCAAGAATAATCAAACAATATAATATAACAAACAAAGCTAGAACACGTATATATATATATGGAGAGAGTGTATATATATATATATAATACAATGGAATCATTAACATTTAACAACCATTACAAGCCTGCAATAATGCCAACCGCTAACTAGCTGACTGGCTCTTGCAGCAAGCTGGCAGATTACAAAAGATGTACATTTCCTCCTCTAATAACTAGCCCAAAAAATATATATATATATCAAGTCATACTTATTTTTCACTTTCTTTATTCAAGGACCTTTGCCCACCATTATCACACCTCAATATTGAACACCTCCAAAAGAAATATTCAAAATAAAAAAAAAAAGAAAATAAATAAATTAATTAATTAGATATAATTATCTAACTGTCCAAGGCCATCAGGCCTTCATGGAAGCCGGTGACACTCTCGGCGGTCACGCATTGTGTGATCAAGCGGGCACCTGGCTTGTGGGCCCATGGCTTGACAAGTATGCATGTCGCGATGTAATCTAAGTTTGTTAGAGGGACCACGTGCGCTGGTGGGCCCCAGCCGTAGTCCACCTCGGCAAACCCTAGCCTTGTCCAGTCGGAAACAAGCAATGTGTTGTAGTCTGATGTGATCTGATAAGGATCTACCTTGAGGTCTCCCTTGCCCCATTTCGCAAATTCAAGGGGCAGCCTCTTCTTACCGTCTTTGATCATCTTCACAATCTCCACAATTGAGGAATTTGCAACCCTCTCGCTATCAGCCGAAACCTTCATAATATAGTAACAATTCCCGTAAAAACCGCCACTGGCCGGGAGTTTATGGTGCAACAAGGGCCGGGCATTCATGGCGAATGCAAGGTGCACGACTGAAACGGGTGCAAAATTGATTGCGCGAGTCCTGCTCTGCCATGCCTTGGCAATCAACACCTCGAAAGCAGAGCACCGCTGCCCAGTTTGCTCCATATACTGGTTCTTGAAATGGTTAATATAATCGATCGAGATGTCGATGGCCAGGTATTGGAGATGGATGTTTGTTGGTTTTGGTAAATGACCGATGGGTGCGTGTACAGGGTTGGGTATGACCTCGCGGCGCCACTCGGCCTGAATGGTTGGTTTGTCTTGGCCCCTGGCAATTTCTCCTATAGCGGTCATGAGCTGTGCTGCACCGGGCCCATCTGCTACGGCATGGCAGAACCGGAAACCGACCACAAACCCACCACATGTAAATCGTGTCACCTGTCCGAAGAAAGATATGACACATTAATATGATTATTACACAATTGCATTTCTTGGCTCTCCAATAATGTTTCTTCTTGCAATTCATAAAACTATTTTGTTTCAAAATTCATATGGATGGAGGTCCCAAATGCAACAAATATCTCAAGGCAGGAAACAATTTAAGTTCTTCTCTCCAATTCTTTTCTTTACAACGGAGGATTAAATAAAAGGATACCCATTACCCAGTACATAGCAACGAGAAAGAATAATTTCATTACCTGAACCAAAAGGATCAATTTATCTTCTTCAAATGCATCCAATTTAGGCCTTGGGTTAGGCAACAACTCATCTTTTGACATCATCAATGGATACTCCAAATAATCCACATCCTCCAAGGCACAACTTGCGTTCGCCTCAATAAACCACACGCCTTGCCCTTCGCATGACACTTGCAATTCCCCGTCAATCGACTTAGCCAGACGACCGGCCAATGGGTAGTAGTGCACCAAAGCCTCGGCTAAGGCGCCCTTTATGGTCTTCACCGGATCCTTTTGCATCCCTTGAACCGGCTTGAACACGTGCAATGATTCAATCAATGCCATTTGGGTCGGGTACCGGTCGAGCCAGGAGAGGCGCAATGGTCCGGTGGGTGTCGGCCCGGCCGGTGCAACTAGGGTTTGCGAAAGCCTGTCCACGGTGGCTTTAGGTGCCATAGTGTCAGGCTTGTAAGGGTTGGGGTTTGGTTAATTTGTTAATTAAGAGAGGTGTGACAGTTTGTGATGAGGGAGGAAGGGGTGTCAATGGGGCTTTTATAGTGTTGATTAGTGTTTGGTTTGTTGAACTTCTTTTAAGGTTTCCTAGTCATCTCAAGTTAGGATCAACTTGAATTTAATAACAATTTCAATAATTCAATCCCTTAGACGATCTAAAGAAAAAAATATTAAAAAAAATGGAAAAGTGTACAGAAATCAATTGGATTCCTTTGCATCAATATTCGTGCTATGTGTATTGGTTATGCGGCATCATTGAACCTTTAAAAATACTTCTCCTTGTCAACTAGAATAAATGAGTGAGTCTATGCTACTATGGATGACACGATTGGTTCTTTGATACGGATTAATATATTTTTTTTAAATCTTAACGGTCGATTCAACATGATTTTTTTATATAAATATGTACTTGCAAACTAAATTTTTATACATTTTATTATTTATTAAAATAGATAGAAAATCATTATTTTTGAATAGTCTAGAATTTTTAAATCAAGTGATTTTCTACATGTCTTAAAAAAATTCTAAAAAAAAAATATATATAATTTGATTTGTAAGTACAAATTGATATGGAGATCATATTGAATGGTTCAGATCGAGCATTAAAATTTTGAAAACAAAAATATACTCATAATAAATACTGTTTCTATCCTCTTAAGCGCTTCTTTTACTGGATTTATACAGTGACGTGAAATACAAAACTAGAAAAAATATCTTAACTTGGTGAGGAATAATATACACTCAATAAATAAAATATATATCTAGGGATGCTTTGTAATTATAAAATTTTATTTGAATTTCTGAATTGAAGAAATTTTTCTTTGGAAACATAAAAGTTTAATTTGGTTTGTATATATATAGTTGATGTCGTCACAAACTAACAAAGGGGGGGGGGGGGGGGGGGGGGGGGGATTAGGTGGCGTTGTTTTTCTGCTAGATACATCCATTTGTTGAGGAATGAGGATAAAAGAAAAGGGAAGCTAGTCAAATAGTCAATTGATCTGTCATGTGTTGCTTCCAAAGAAGCGATCGAACTTGGCACGAAATAGGAATGGGGCCAGAGAGAGATATATAAGTACGAATTGTGGTTGCCAAGGAAGAAATGGAAAGTTAGGAACTTAACTTGGATATGATAAAATTAAGTTGAGGTCTCGTCGTCTTGAGGATATTTAATTCAATGTATAATTGTACCGGCCGGGTCCCGGTTTGTTATGATTTGGTGGAGACCTAGCTAGCTATCGATCGGATATATCATATATATCGTATCGTAGTGCCACAAATATATGCAAGTGGTGTATATCCGGCTGCGCATTAAGCAACAAAAAGTCAAGTAGCCAACCAATCCATTCTCAATTAATTATTACATATTTCAATTTCTTTCATTTTGTTTATTGAGCGGATAATTAATTTCTTTTTATTTATTTTTTTGTATATTGCGTGGGAAAAGGTATAGCCTCTTTTTTTTTTCTTTTTTTTTTCTCTCTCTAAGAGTCTAAGTTTATATGAATTTTGGTGTGGATTTTCCTATTAATAATAATAATAATAATAATAATAATAATAATAATAATAATAATAATAATAATAATAATAATAATAACCCGACTTAGACTCATTAATTTGACTCCTCTAAAATCCAAATAGATAGTTAACTGACCAAATTAAATGTATAATTCTTTAGTTCTAAGGGCATTGAAGAAAATATTCCAATAATTAAAGGACCTTTTGCTCGGATTTTGATTATCATTATGTGAATATTAATTAGAGCATGTTTCTTTTGAATAATAATATTATTATTATTTTTTTCCCTTGTATTATTTAATATTTTACAATTTAATTACAACTAAATACAGTAAAATTAGAGTTTCATATATATTATCCTTAGTAACAGTCATTGAAATTTCACCGTGGAGCACCTACCACATAGCGAAGTGCTCCTACATACTCCACAAGGCGATTTTCAGTGCAACACGTCAGAGGTACTGGACACTCTCACTACTCAGATCTCACTGTCTCCCCTCATTGGCCAGAAAGCTGTTGATACTTTGCAGGCTATTCATGCCATCGCCTCTCTGATGACCCAACTGGTCTCTCCTCTGCTTAATCACCCACCTCCTTCATCTCCCAGTGCTGGGTCTCAACATACTCTGGTCGCTGCTACCCCAGCTGTGACAGAAGTTCCGATCAGCTCTCGAAAGAGGAGGTCTAATAGACCTGGTGGTTTCCCTCAACCTAGAAGAAGAGTTAGAATTATCTCTCAGGGTGGCGACACTATTCCAGTGATGGCCCGAGCTACCGCCAGAGTGCAGTCTAAGTATAATCTCCGAGGTGGTTCTACAGGTATCCCTATTCTTAATAGTTTCCCTTACACTAGAATGACTGTTGAGGAAGTCTCTGATTTGTTTAAAGCTTATAGCATTAGTTTAGGTTATGGGGACATAGATGCCACCACCATAGTCACTGCGTTGAAAGATTTGAGTAGACAGGAATTTGAACAATTGCTTAGACAAGCTTTTTCAGGGCTGAAATCTCAAGGTTCTGTACATGCTTTGGTTATTAGTAAGGATAATAAGGGTCACTTAATTGTTAAATGAAAATTTTAAATTGGAATGTCAGGGGATTGAATGCCCCTAAAAAGAGGAGGATCCTTAGAGATATGATAGTAGACCATAATATTGATATTGTAGCTATTCAAGAAACAAAAAAGGAGAGGTTTACCCATAGGGCTTTGCGATCTATTTCTTCTAAATTTGATAACTGGCTTTGGTTAGCCTCTAATGGTAGATCAGGAGGCATTCTATTTGGTTGTGATAGTGACCATTTTACCATAATCACTTATGCAGTTCACACCTATTCTGTTGATATATTCCTTCAAAATAGACAAGATGGGAGTAGTTGGATGCTTACCATAGTGTATGCTCCTGTAGATAGAACATTAAAATCTGAATTTTGGCAAGAACTTAGACAAAATAGAATAGGTAGAGATGACCCTTGGATAGTATGTGGTGACTTTAATGCCATTAGGGCTAGACATGAAAAATCTGGCACACATTTTGATGTTAGACTTAGTGGAAAGTTTAATGATTTTGTGGATGATCATCATCTGGTGGAACTCAAGTTACCTCATAAGAAGTTTACTTGGGCTAGTGGTAGGAATAAGGCTTTATTAGATAGATATTATGTTACAGTAGATTGGTTAGATCAATGTCCAGAGGTCACAGTACAACACTTGAGTTCCTATGGGTCTGATCATAACCCTCTCTTACTTTCCTCTGGGTCTACTATTTTACATAACCATTAGTTTAAGTTTGATCCAGAATGGCTAACAAATGCAGAATTTGTGACTCTTGTTATCAAATGGTGGCAAGAATACACTCTTTCTTCATACAGAATGGGACTGTCTTGGCATAAAAAAATGAAACATCTAAAGAAGAAAATACAAGGGTGGGCTAGAAATTATTATGGGGCTAAAAAAAGATCCAAAAAAGCCATTCTTGAACAACTTAAACAACTGGAAATGATCCGAGATGAAAGAGATTTAGACAATGTTGAACTGAATCGTTGAATACTCCTCAAATCTCAATTAGATGATATTTATCTTGAAGAAGAGCGTTACTGGCATCTCAGAGCCAGACAACAATGGATTCAGGGGGGTGATCACAATACTAAATTTTTTCATAGGATAGCTAATACTAAGCACATAAAACGTGAGATTCTCTCTTTAGAGATAAATGACCAGTTAGCTAATAATAGTGTAGAGATACATGAACATGTTCAAAACTATTATAAAGATTTGTTAGGTACTGTTGGGACTACTTTTGGTCACTTGGGGGCCAACATTTGGGGGCCCCAAGACCAGGTCACCTCTGTGGAAAATGCACACCTTTTGCAACCCTTCCTTGAAAGTGAAATTCACATAGCAGTTTTTGAATCAGACCCTAATAGTACACCTGGACCTGATGGCCTCACTATTAGGTTCTATCAGTTTTTTTGGGACGTAGTTAAACATGACTTGATACAATTGTGCACGCAGTTTCATTCTGGAGAGTTAGAAGTACAATTCCTTAACAAATCTATTATTTGTCTCATTCCTAAAGAACCAGAAGCTCAGGTTATTAAAAAATTCCGACCAATTAGTTTGGTGAATTGTAGTTTTAAATTTTCTATCCAAACTTTTAACTTTTAGGGTAGAACCTATATTACAAAGGCTTATTGATTATCATCAATCTGCCTTTCTCAAAGGTAGATATATTTTAGATAATGTGGTATTAAGTCATGAAATAATCCATCACTGCAAACACACTCATACTAAAGGGGTGGTAATTAAAGTTGATTTTGAGAAAGCATATGACAAAATCAATTGGAATTACCTCCTCCAACTTATGCACGCCCGAGGGTTTGCAGACCGGTGGGTTATGTGGATTGCCAAATGGCTTGTGAGCTCTCAATCTTGTGTTAATATTAATGGAGAGCTAACACCGTATTTCTTTTGTAAACGAGGGGTACGACAAGGTGATCCCTTGTCCCCTTATCTCTTTAATTTAGCAGCTGATTCTCTTTGTAAAATGTTTCAAATTAGTCGAGAAAACAACAACATCACTGGACTAGGCCCTCCTTGTGATCATCAGCATGCAGTGACCAACTGTCACTATGCTGATGATACTATTTTATTTTTACAAGCCCATCCCCAGAATGTTGAGAGAGCCCGGTGGACAATGATGTTGTTTGAAGCTATTTCCGGGATTAAAATTAATCTTGACAAGACTAATCTATATCCTCTAAATTTAGATAACGAAGAGGCTATCTTCCTCTCTAAACTCTTCCAATGCAGATTATCCAAATTCCCCTTCAAATATTTAGGCATACCCATATCTGACGCCCTTCTTCTGAATAGTGATTGGGGATTTCTCATTGACAAATTTCGACTTAAACTACAGGGTTAGAAGGGGCAGTCTTTATCTTTTGGGGGGAGAATTACTCTCATTAATTCAGTCCTTTCAGCAGTTTCACTTTACACCTTGTTATTTTATAAAATTCCTTCTAGTTCTTAACGAAATAGATAAAATTCGTAGACAGTTTCTATGGCAAGGCACTCAATCCAAACGCAAATATGCCTTGATGTGTTGGCAAGAGTTATGTATAGCCAAACAATTTGGGGGTATGGGTATCCTTAATCTCCAACAAATGAATTATTCCCTACTTTTGAAATGGTGGTGGCGCTTTAAGGACCAACATTACTCCAATATCTGGAAATCTGTCCTACAGGCCAATCTCTCCCTTTCTATACCTGTGTCACCTTTCTGGAAAGAGATCCAAGCCCTCTCTCATATATGTAATTTAGGGGTGACTTACCAACCAGGTAGGCAAGGGGACGTCCTGTTTTGGGAGGATACCTGGTACGAACACTGTCCTTTGAAAATTATTTTTTCACATCTCTATGAAATATGCCTTAATCCTAAGATCACAGTGCAGGAAGTGATAGCTACCCAAGGACAATGTTTGAACTTTAGGAGATCCCTTGGGGGTGTATTATCTCAAAAATGGCACCATGTGCTCCACATTATTAGTTCTACCGCCTTTACACATGATCTAGATCAAATAGCCTGGCTTTGGGATAGTAAAGGATATTACACTGTTCGTCTATGTATTTATTTTTTAATTTTCAGGGGGAGCAACCTACACAGCCCTTTCTATGGTGGAAATTGCCCATTCCACCAAAGATAAGGGCATTTATGTGGCTCATGAGTAAAAATAAAATTCTTACCAAACTCAAGCTACAGGAAAAAGCATGGCAAGGGGATACCACATGCCATTTCTGTCATTCACCGGAGGATACTGACCATTTATTTTTTCAATGTTTTTATGCTCAAACTATTTGGTTCTATATGGGTCAATGTCAGCATGTCCGACACCAATAGCACTCAATGGATGATGTGCTGTTATTTGCTAATACTTTAACTACCAAAACTAGAACTGCATTTCTATTAGTTGTTAGTGCTGTCGTTTGGTGTATTTGGAAACAATGAAATGATCTATGTTTTATAGAATCTATTGTCCAGTCATGTAGAAATGTTATTCTAACTATTATCTCTATTGTTGTTTACTGGACAGGACAATTGCGGGCCGATTTGCAGGAGGAGGTTAATGCATGGCTCCCTTAGGACTTGGATGTGGTTCCGCTTCAAGTGTCTCCACTAGACACAGAACGACTTGTGGGCTAGATTGCAAACAACTCTGAATAAATGTAGCATGTAGTTTGTTATGATCATGATCTGTTCTCTTCTGTCAGAGAGTGGTTTTTACTAATCTCCCTGATTATACTATGTGTTTGTTCTGTCAGGCCAGCTGCGCCTCTGTTGGTACTTACTCTTAAAATTTTTGTTAAATAGTTTGTAAGACTTTAGATTTTATGGCAATGAAACGGGCTATTTGTCTTTTAAAAAAAAAAAAACAGTCATTGAAATTTTGAAATCTATAACTTAATTTCCACCCGAAAAATAAAGTTTTACTGAACATAATTTTAATTTGAATTTCACCGTTGGTTTGTTTTTAATGAAATTTATTTGGAAATTACATGAATTAAATTCAATACAATAGTGATGGATATGAATAATGAATTGGCCTTGACAAGAGTGCAACTCGGTAAACTTAATTATAATTTGTAGCAATTAAATTGGTTAGGTCAAAGGTTGATGACTCGGATCCACGTGGATATCGTGTCAATGTGCTTTGAAATTTGTACCATCATTTACTTACATACATATTTCGTTTCGGTGCATTTCGGTCTTAGGCTTGATCGTTTGGCAACAATTTTTGACCAAATATCTTTTCAAGGATATAAAATTGGTCACAAATAATTTTGTCTGATTAAGTTTGTCAATTTATGTTGAATCTTTAGGATTTAAGATGTGAAAGGAACTGACTGAAAAAGGTAGAAAATGAAGACAACGCATCACCAAACTACGTAAATGGTAAAATAATTAAGGCAGTCGTCCTATCTATCTATCTATCTATCTATCTATCTATCTATCTCTCTATCTCTCTATCTATCATAATTTGAATACAAATTAAGGAAGTTGAAATTATTTATTTTCATATGAATTGGCTGAATTAAAATGGGTACCTGTTTCGCCACCGACACAACTTTCTCATACCGTACGTAGTCTCAGTCTCAGATCAATAAATATATCTTTATTAATTAACTATCACGTTTCACCGTTATCAAGATATATACAGAACCTTCATTTTTATTTTTATTAATATAATATAAACAAGTAAAGAACCTTCTATTTTTTTTTTTTTGCACTAATTAATTGTTAATTGTGGAATTTTTACCGCCGCATGTGCCACGTCAGAATTAAAAATATAAAATCAGATTGTAAAAAGGTCGTCGTTAAGAAATCAATTTGTAAATTGTAAATTATTATATTTTGATTGTGATGAGTTACATGAATTTCACACACACACACACACACACACACACACACACACACACACACACACACATATGCAGATCTGTCATAACAATAATGACGACATGTGTAAAAATTCGATCATCAACGTAGTTAAATTAAATAATGTAGTAATTAATTTTGAATGCAAGTTGAACTTAACTTATGGTCGATTGACTTCATTGTTTAATTTTATTATTATTTTTCTGTTGTAGGAACAGAAAATTAAGGCTCCATCTTAATTAGTAGTTAAATGAAGATGATATATATGTTCAGATATTATTATTATTATTATTATTATTATGATTATGATTATATCGTTATATAATATAGTACGTACGTACGTACGTACACACAGTCATGGTCTCATCGACCGATCGAGCATGTAAATGTAATTGACAAGTGCACTCGTTTATTAATTAATTACATTAATTGTGCGGCAATGCGGCTTATTCACTTTCACAACCAAATTTCATTAATTCAACGTTGAAAGTGAGGCAGGAACAGCTAGCTAGCAACATGTGTGTGTGTGTGTGTGTGTGTGTGAATCAAATCCACGCCAAACTACTTTTTTACTTTTTATCTTTCTTTTGTATTTATCACATTTTGGTGGTTGCCAAACTCTAGCTACTATCACTTTATTAAAAATTACACATTTTATTCTTTATTAAAAAATATATATATATATAAATATATAGCATGTTTAAGAAAATTGTCAATTTTTTAATTAGTCGGTTTCCGAAGAAAATGATTCATTTCTCAACTTTTACGCATGCATGCTCGTATACGTAAATGTTACCGTATAGTATATACATCAAAAGTAGACAGATTATCAATTTATCTTAGAAAAATGATTTATTTATTTTAAATGGCTACATTTTTTTTAAAATTTTAAATAAAGGGTAAAATTAGTATTTAATAAATTTAAAATGAAATTTAATAGAAAAAGTAATAAAATGAGTTCTTTAAACTTAGAATGATAACTATGATGTTATGAAATTTAGAGGAAAAGAATTAATACATGAATTTAAAATTTTTCATTGGTATACATGAAATCTCCCTATCAAATAAGGATACATGAGAGGCCAATCGAATTGGACAGCTTTGTTTATATTTTATGGATCTGGACCTCTCATAAAAATCAATCTCAATCATTCAATCAGATGTGAATGTGATTAGTAAAATCTATGATTTGTCATCCTCGTAGAATATAGTATATATATATATATTGTAATGATAGCTTCCCTTCGAGCAATAAATAAATTAAGGTCTTAATTATCTTATCTATAATTAATTAGTTAGAGATTTTGCAATGAAACGGACCCGACCCGGACCCATCATGTTACTTGAGAGGAGAGGAATGGGGTCCCCATTCATTTATTCATTTTTAATTTTCTTTTATTTTTATACAATTTTCATTATGCAAAACCCCATAAATACTAACGTGACACAAATTTGCAATTGCAAGTACCGTTCATTTTAACCTACACGAATCTTAAACAACCTGACACAAAATTGTAATGACCTCGATCGTGTGTTTTCGATTGGTTTGAAGAAATCATCACTATAATATATATCGTGTACAAATTAATACTAACGTGTTAATTAATGTATGACTTGACAAATTATTAATATAAAATATTCTTAATTTCACGAGTTAATAAACTTTTACAATTACAAATGCGTACTGACATATGTATTAATGTAAGATATATTGTTAAAAATTAGGGTATACAATTATACTCATTTGATATCTCTGTGATTAATGTTGTAATTATCATGGCAATATTTACGAGTTAATAAACTTAATTGTCTCACCATTAATGTCATTTACTCACCTCATTTTTCTTCATTGCCAAGCAACGTTAACGTATATACTACTTGGGTTGTTTTTTTTATAACGGAGTGGGAAATCTCTCATTAAAGAAAAGAAAGGGCTGAAGGAGATAGATCGGGACTAAGGTTCACCTCCACACAATGATTTTACACTTTGATTTGAGGGTGACGATTGTCGTAAAAAATCAATACAACGCTAAGTTTTAATTTTTTTTCTTTTCTTCAAACAATGCTCATTCACCTCCGCTCTTTTGGTTCTTCTCTTTGAAAGCAGGTGAAACAATCAGACAGAAACGATCTGGAGTGAGGCTAACCCCTGCACAGGAATTTCCCTTTTCAGTTTCTCCATCTGGAGCAGTCTTAGAAAACATATCATGAAAATTAGATAAAAGTTACTATCAATATTATTGCCTTGACAAAATAGTTTTACTTATATATATGTACATGATTCATCTAAAATTGACTTTCTAATAACAACAACATCAAAACTATTTACCATGTGATCAATTTAGCTAATTGTAATATTTAAAATATTTTGGGCCTCTAAAATTGACTTGTCATAATTATATTTATTGTTTAAATGGATTAATCAGTAGTTGTTAGATATATTAAAATATATATAACGCGCGCTTTAATATATCAATATAATGTACTGTTCTCGTCGTGACTATGACTATGACTATGTTTATGTTATTACGTTGATCTGAATTAGCTTTCTTTCTTCATCGATCGGATGAAAAACGTCATGTTTTTTTTAGCACATTTTGCATGTTAATAAATAGAATTCATATTTTATAAATAAAGATGTTGAATTTGTTATTACGTACCAATCTGAAAACGGGCCTAATTAATAGCCTTCCAAAATGAATAATTAATTATGCTTTCAGATGCCATTTGGAATTTATTTCGGATATAATAAGATATGGTCAGGTCATGCTTCTAACTTAATATTAGCAAAGACCATAAATTAATTAGTACAAGGTATCTAAATGAAACTCAAATAAAGAGCGATTAATGCTAAAAAAACAAGCCCGATCGATCGGCACAGGGGAAAAAAAAATCAGAATTAATAGTGAAGGAACAATGACAGGATTTGATCATTGTGCATTTGTGCATTATAATTATTATAACAAAATATGTTCAATCTTGTAAAAAAATTAATTAATTAAATGGACTATATGTTAAAGATGTTGGATAGGAGAGATTAGGAAACATCATAATTAGGGATATTATATTGTTGAGATGCTTAGATTGAAATAATTAGAAAAATAATATATAAGCATACAAATAAACTCATCCACCCACTTGTAATAATTCACATAAAATTATTACTAAATTAAGTATCTTAATTTGTTTCCTGTCTCTGTCTGAAATCCTAATCTAGCTATCAACGCCCATGGGCCAAAAAATAACGACTTGTAAAATACATAATATCAACCATTTCAAAATCATTGTCAAAAAGAAAAAGAAAAAGAAAAAGAAAAAGAAAAAGAAAAAGAAAAAGAAAAAGAAAAAGAAAAAGAAGCAGCAGTCAGTGTCCGAAACCGGTGAGGGTTCAATTTTGGTCGAAAGAAATGAACATAAGAATTCCCAAATGGAATAAAATTACGTAGCTATCTTAGAACATGACATACTCACATACATATAACATATATATCAAGTGTTTGAATTTTTATGGAAACCACTCTCACTCGTGTCAAATAGTCAACAGGTTTGGTCATTGACTCCTGTATGGTGAATTGGTGATTGGTGATTATTTGTTCCCTCGCATGCACACCGTATGGAAAATTGATAGTACTGAATTATTGGTTCGACCTCATTGGTCTAGCTTCAATGAGATCGAATTATTAGTTCAGTTTTATTGAATTCTAATCAAAATGTAAATTAATTTATATATACACTAAATTCGCAGTTTCTACTGTGATCGAATTAGTGGTTAATTTCCTAAATTAACTTATACATTAACTTGTTTATATTAATTTTTTAATCAAATCACGCTGCAACATTCGGAAATTACTAAAACTTAATCTATTAACTCCGTCTCAGTAGAGATTTTGAATTCGGAAGAGCTCCACAACAGGTGATAAAAAAGAAGCTCCCCAACAGGCGATCTAAAAGAAGCATGGCGGCAAATAGTGAATGGAAGACAGTGCACCACCGGAGAAGCTCCACCAGGGTCCCCCCCTGCCACCGTGCCTGAGATGATGCAACCCTACATCTCCTACTTCTTCAAGAAGTCATATGCCCAGATAGTTTCCTCAAACTCTGGTTCCAAGAAGGGTTCCTTATTTGGTGGCTCCCAGCATAGTACTCCGCCAACCTCTCGCCCAAATTCCTCACTGACTTCCCCACCACCTCGCTACTTCACTTCACCTCATAGACCAACTTCCCTGCATTTCCCACCCTCATCCGCCTATCTGGAGTAGAGAGGTTGTTGCTTTCAATGCCTCAAATTAGGACACTCCTCCTCCAAGTGCTCTAACCAACTGAAGTGTGGTCGATGTTGGTCAGACGGTCATAGCATCAACAAATGCACCAACTCCCTCAATTCGGCTGCCCAACCATTCATACCCGCCTCCCACCAGCCAAAATCCACTTACCATACTAATACCGCCTCCTGCTCTGCATTCTCTCCTGCCATGCAACATTCACCCCCGTACCCCTACTGGTGAGTCAAAAATCAGCAGAGGAGAACCCTCATTTTCTGAGCTCTGCCGAGACCTAAACCCTAACTCTAACCGCGCCCTGCCTGAAGATAGAGTTGATACATTGTGTTGCTTTATTGAAAGAGATGAAGCCTTCTACAGGAAAGTAGAAAAGCTTAAGCGTGCGGTGGTAATCTATGGTACCCGCAACCAAGCCCTAGACCCTATCCGTGCAGTGGCCATTGTGGTAAACACGGGCTTAGTTCGTGAGCAAGAGATAAGGGTGGCAAGTTTGGCAAACAAAAGAACCTTGATCCATTTTCCAAGAGGCCTCAAAGTGGAAACCTTCATCAATTCCTTTCCACCATCACTTTAGGATGAAGGGTTCTCCATTCAACCATGGTCACAAGCAAAGAGGGCTGAAGCGGAGATGCCAAGATTCAAACTTCTTATTGACCTAATTGACTTCCCAATCCACATATAGAAAGACAACCGGATAGCTAGAGCTGTGTCAAGCATTGGTGTCTACCTTGGTTCTGTTCCGCCAAAGCATAACACTGACTACTCATATTGGAGAGTCACAATAGCAACAAGTGATTTGAAGAAGGTCCCAGAGAGATTAGCATTGATAGTCAGTGGCCTTAAGCACTATGTGCCAGTACGTCCAATGGCTTGGAAAACATAACCCATCTACACACCATCCGACTTCCCAACACCTCCACCGCGGTTCTCCCGACCAGCAACCACTGTCAACCACGGCAATGAAGCCAACAAACCACATCAGAGAAGGGATGATGATATGATACAATGCTCGAGAACTGCATTACTGGAAATCTGTGCTAGCCTTCATCCGACAGTCATTCCACCGAAGATTCAACATATCATTGCCGGCCGGAAACCCTATGGTGAGGTCCCAATTTAGGCACTTAGGGACATGGTGGATGCCACAGACAATCACTTGGATCCCATGTATCCAACACCACAGGAATAAGAAGGGATGGTAGCGAGTCAGATTGTTCCCAATACGCAACCTTCCACACCAATAGAAAAGACGGATCTTCACATGGTATCTCAGGTTCTAATCCCAATGGAAATATCAATGGAGGATCATTCTCACGATGCATGCAACTCACTCCCACACGTGGAGACAATTCCTACTTTGTGGAATTCTCAGGCGGCGCCAGTAGCAAGGACAGAATCACAGCTTCCAAGCCCAAGAAAAGACAAAGGGGTTCTCACAAACAAAAAGGGTCAAGGCTCTACTTTGAATGACAATTGTGAAGCAAGTCACACAATTATCTTTAAGGCATAGAAAAAGGTCGATGGAGGAGCACAGCAGATTGAAAGGCCGCAAAAGACCCTCACCAAGGATAAAGATGCTTTCACACCTAGAACCGTACTGTCAATATGCACCTTTACCTATGCTCGATTTAAAGGACACGTGGGGAGAAAAAAGCAAGAACCAAAGTTAAAGAGGCAAAGAGGCATAAATCCATACATATGGCGTGTCAGAAACCTAAAAACTCAAACCAGGTGGATCCGATGAGAACAATTGCACAAGGGATGCCGCAACAAATCATAGCAACAACAACACCCCAGGCAGATAAGAAAAAATCACGTAAGTTAAAGGGGACACGTGCTGAGCAACAAACCCTGATAGATGCCCCAATTTGAATTGTAGCAGGCCATATAAACGAGCCTCCTGCTCAATAGGCCCAACTTTCTACACCAATTAAAAGGAAAGCAGAAATCACTCACTCCTTGGATCAAAGGGCCGAAACTAGTCAGCTTGCTCCTCCAAAGCTCCCAAGAAAGGGGGCAACGCTGAAATCCAAAGAGCAGGCCTCTTTTGAATTAACTGAAGAAGGCTTTTATACAGTGGCCTTGCATTCTGATCACTGTAAAATCCTTGCGGATGGATATGGAGTCAACACCTCCCAGGTCATGCAAGCACTGCAAGAAGACAATACAGCATGGTAAGTCGCAGTTGACCAAGAAAATGATGAGGAGTTGCTGCAAAATGTAGACTGTGAGGACCTAGACCATTTTGAACTTGATCCAGAAGATGATCTAGACCTTGACATGGACACGGAACTCTGAGGTTCTTCAAGCCTTTTAACTATTTTTGCAATTTGATTTTCGATTGTTGCTTTTTTATTTTTAATGTTATCTAAAAAACTAAAATTCTTTCTTGGAATGTTAGAGGGCTTGGCATGCTAGAAAAATGCAATGTGGTTCGTGAAATAATTAGATCCTCTAGGTGTGATATTTGTATGTTGTAAGAGACCAAATTAAATGACATTTCTTTAACCTATGTGATGCGGTTTTTGCCTTCCTATTTTGACCCTATTTGCATGTTTAATTTGGCTAACAACTCAAAGGGGGGGGGGGGTATTTTGATTGCTTGGAAGAAGAATTTTGAATTGATCAGGGGATGGTCAACTCTTCATACAACCACAGTGCTTTTAAAAAACAAATCCACTAACCTAGTTTCATACTACACTGCTGTATACGGCCCTAGTGAAGATGAGAACAAGCTTAATTTTATAATTGAATTAAGAAACCTACAAACCCTTATAACTGGTTCTTGGATCTTAGCAGGAGACTTTAATATTGTATGATGGTTGATTGATCGGTCTAGATACTTGAGAGACCTACCACTCATTGACCTTTTTAATGACTTTATTAACCAAGCTACATTAAGTGACGTCCCACTAAAAAATCGAGCCTATACATGATCTAATAGAAGACCACTACCAACATTTTCTAAACTAGACCGTGTTTACTCTCCGGATTGGCAACTAAAATATACCATAATAACCTTAGAGTCCCTCGAGATGATTATATCCGACCACTCACCACTACTCCTAACTTGAAAAAACAATGCCCCAACTACCAAAACCTTTAAACTAGAAACCTTTTAGTTAAAATACAGGGTGCCACAACATATGGTACAAATTTTATGGGAATTAACACAACCAAACCCATAGCTGTGTATTAACCAATTCAGTTCCAAAACCGAATTACTTCACAGAGCACTAGTGATGTGGCATAAACAACACTTTGGGATAATGGAAAAAAGACTAACATATTACAAAAGATCAATTTTATTCCTTGACAGGATTGAAGAGAAAGGACCACTAACAAGGCATGAGTTCATCCTACGAGTGAAGATCAGAGAAAAAGCATACGAGTTGGCAAATAATATAGAAGAAAGATAGAGGCAATGCTCCAGATGCAATTGGATCAAGCAAGGCGACAAAAACACTCATTATTTCCATGCATTTGCATCCTCCCGAGCAAGCATCAATAGAGTTATCTCCATTCAACATGAAGGTCATACCATAACAGACCCCAACCTAATCCAAGCAATATTCCTCAAACTTAAGGAAGTTCTTGGCACCTCCAAACAAACCATGCCCTTCAACCCATCAGCTTTCTACAACCCAAACCCAATTTTAGCCGATCTTGACCTCCCCTTCACTATCCAAGAAGTTGAATCAGCAGTCAATCAATTGGCTAAAAATAAAGCCTCCAACCCCGATGGAATCTCAAATGAATTTTTGCAAACTTATTGAACATAATTGAAAGATGAAATAATGACAATAATACATGGATTATATGAAAACCAAACCAACCTTGCTACAATCAACCAAGCTAATATAGTCATGATACCTAAGAATGAGTCACCATCCTCATTCAATGACTATCGACTTATTAGTATCCTCAATGCCATGCCAAAATTGATATCCAAAAATCTTAGCAAATAGATTAAGATCTAAGCTACCAGACCTGATTTGCCCCAAGCAAACCGCTTTCATTAAGGGGTGTCAAATCATCGAAAACTTTGTCGCTACACAAGAACTACTACACCATATCTCATCAGCTAACAAACCAGCCATCTTTCTTAAAATTGACTTCTCCAAAGCTTTAGATTCCATCAAAAGGGAATTCCTCTTTAAAATCATGGAGGCTAGAGGTTTCCTTCCAAATGGATGTCCTGGATGAAAGAATTACTCACATCCTCCTCCTCAAGGTTCTTAGTCAATGGGACCCCATCAGAATTCTTTTGTCACAAGCGTAGTCTATGCCAAGGTGATCCGCTTTCACCAATGCTCTTCAACTTGGCTGCATATGTGTTCCAAAAAATGCTAGCATCAATAAACAACCACCTAACACATGGCATCTCTCGAAAGATAAAAGATTCCATCATAGCCTACCAATATGCCGACGACATGACGGTCATTGCATCGGCTGATATCTCTTCCTTAATCTCCCTCAAGCTAATAATAAGTCTTTTTGCATCCATTTCAGGCCTCTGTGTGAATTACAACAAAAGTATATTCATCCCTTTGAATGTGCACACCAATAACTTGCCTTAGATTAAGGCAATAATCGGATGCACAAGGTCACAATTCCCGGTTCAATACTTGGGTTTGCCACTTTCCATCTCAAGACCTTCTCAAGAGAGTTTCATGCCCTTAATAGAAAGAATAAAAAAAAGACTTGGTGGATGGCAAGGAAAACTTATTTCAAGAGGTGGTAGGTTTCAATTAGGACAATCAGTTCTTTCCTCGATTCCCATATACTACATGATGTGCTTCTGTATCCCCCAATGGGTTATTAATCGAATTAACTCCATCCAGAGGAATTTCATCTGGAATTCGGGTAGTCAGCATTCTATGCCCACCTGTTTGATGAATTGGCAGACTGTCTGTTTACCCAGGGAGGTGGGGGACTTCGGTTGCTGAACCTAAATATCCTGAATGTTTCCTTGCTCTTGCGTTGGTGGTGGAAGCTTTTACTCTGAGTCGCTATGCTTGTGGTCAATGACTCTAGAAGAAATCAAGAGAAAGGGTACATGCATTCTTAGGTCGAAAATCTGGCTTAAAGCAGGGTCCTTTTTTCTGGTTACAGCTTCAAAATGTCAGACACCTCTTTGTTTGAAGCACAAAGTGGCAAATTAGGCATGGTAGAACAATATCATATTGGTATGACTCCTGAGAAGCTCTATCACGGACAGCAAAAGAATAAATTAACATTCAACTACCTCAAATATCTCTATCTGAGGTATGGCCGATGCAACATTCCATTGACCTAACCTTGACAACCACCACAACAATCATGTTCTCGGAAGAATCAGACCTAATTGAATGGAGATGGAATGAACAGGGCATTTACACCTCCAAATCCAAATACCATACCCTAATTACAAGAGGAAAAATCAATTAGCCCTAAATATCATACCCTAATTACAAGAGGAAAAATCAATTAGCCCTTTGCTTACATTTGGAAAACTAAAGCCACCCCCACAACAAAAATCTTTGCCTATCTGGTGCTACACAATAGAGTACTCACAAGAGAGATATTGAGGAAAAGAGGCATGAATGTCAAGCAAGAATGCGTTTACTGCAACAACTGCCCTTTTGAGTGGCTAGTCCACTTGATTTTCTTGTGCCCATACGCGGTTCAGGTATGGTTTCACATTGCCTCAGCAATCCAAGGACCTATAATGAAGATTGCAGGGACCTTCAACAATGTGTGGATTCATTCTTGGGAAATGGTAAAAAGCCGGGGGCAAATAAGCAAAAAGGAATGGGGTACCCGTTTTATTTGTGCTATCTGGAATATCTGGAAAAATAGGAATAACATTGTATTTCGACAATACGGGTTGGATGTGAAGGTGCTGAGACAAAAAATTCTACAAGAAATGAGACTATGACTAGACAATGGATAATTTGCAACTGTTTAGGGTCCATATCGCAAAAGTGTAATGGTCTTTGTCAGAATGATGTTGTGGTTGTTTTTGTTGCTGTAATTTTCTAAATTGTAACTGAACTAGAATTAATGCAATGGGAACTTCTGCTACTTTAAAAAAAAAAAAACTCTGTCTCAGTAAATACTTCAATGAGATAATGAGACGGAATTATTAATTTTATGAATGAAATAGGAAAAAATAATCCACCTTTATTTTTTTATAATTAAATTTGTTTATTTGTAAATAAAAAAAGTTGCACATTTAAGCGTGTACGTGTGCGTGTGCGTGTGCGTGTGTTAAAGATGGAAATAGCTTTAGGGTACTAGTACATCTGTCAGTGGAGTATGACTTGTTCCTAACACACCCAACAACCCAACATTTTTTACTGCTAGGTTTCACTCAATAACAATTATCTGCCACTTTTCTCAATCTTTTTTATTTTTATTTTTTCAGTGTAGCGGGTTATCTTTGAAGAAAATTGCTCATTGACCGAGACCGCTATATTAAGAGATTTAATCTGTAGGCAGTTAAGAGGAAGAGAGATATTTATTGGATGAGATCAATTGATTTTTTATTTATTTTCAATTTTATCTTTTTACTTATGCACAGTTTTAAGTGGAGTTTAAAGTAAAATGATGTGTATATTGTAAAGTTGATTGTCATTTACAGTATGAGAATTTTATATAATTGATTTCTATTTTTGTTTGATTCCTATAGCTTCAAAATCTAACTTCACTCTTTAGGTAATTGTTTCAAATTTTTAACCATAGCATATAAAATAATCCGAGTTAAAAAAAACGTAACATTGTTCCTAAGCTAATTGTTTCAAATTCCTATAGCTAGTTGCATTGAAGTTTCCGCTAAATTATCCAATAGAATTATATCTTACGTAGAATGGTCGGGCTGGATAATTCAGTGAGTTGTAAAATTAGCCTGATTTGATATTTGATAAATGTAAAAAGTGTTGATAATTGACTGTATTGTATAAGAGATCGATTTGGTAACGTTTGTGATTCGTGACACGGTTTGTTATCGAGGGAAAGACACAGAAAATGATAGTAGGAAATTTTGTCATAGGCATAGAGACTTCCAACGGTGTTCTCCCATTCTCCCCGCAACATCAGCACAAAAAGGGAAAAGCAAAAAGAAAATTAACCCAATATTTAAATGCAATATTATTAATAGTTTGTTGTTTTGTCTGGGAGTTAATGGTTGAAGTACATTAATTATTGAATTTGTTTGCATTATGCTATTGCTATGTCAAAGACTTATTCTCTCACTGTTGAGTGTTGAATGTTGAATGTTGAATGTTGATAATTAATTAATTAACCTCATAACTTTCCTATTTTGAAAAAGAGATGCTACCAAACAGCTCAAGTCAAGTCATGCTGACGTGTCAATATAAACCTAATCTCGATCATGTCAGTGATTGTACTTTAAAACCTAATCTCGATCATAATTTAAATTAAATAATTTGGCGTACAATCAAAATTTGTCAATATAAACTCAGATTTGTTAGTATACAGCTACAGCTATACATATCCAAAATAAAAGAATCCAACCCCCCCCCCCCCCCCCCCAAAAAAAAAAAATAAATAAATAAATAAATAAAAAGTAATTTGGGCGTTAGGTGGCAGTACAAGTGTCTGTTCTGTTCTGTTCTGTTCTGTTCTGTTTGACAATCTATGTTTGCCTTTTTGACATTTTTAATTCGATGCAAATTGCAAAAGGTTTTATGCGAATCATAATCCATTACGGCTGGGGGCTACAAATCAAATCGCCCTCCCTCATTTCAATTTTCTACATCACAAATAACGGCATGTTGTGTTCACATACCTTACCAAATTTTTTATTACTACAACAGTAAAACTATATATTTTATTATTTTAAGATTCAGATTGGAAACTGAAAATTATGATATCAAATTTCATTACAGAGACAAAATAATTAATTTTTAATTTATAGAAAATACTCTGTCCCTTTTTTAAATGCATTCATCTTTTCAATATATTTTTACCACTTAAAAATTAAATCAAAAATTTTAAAATATGTATATGGAGACACATATATAACTCAACTCGTAAGACATATATATCAGTTAAATGGCTTGAAATAATCGTATAAAGCTAATATGATAAATTTTAGAATTAAATTAAAAGACTTAATGAACTTGAAACATTCTAGTTCTACTCTAATCACACACCTCATTACAAACTTTCCTTCTCAAATCTCAAATACTGTCATGTTCAATACAAAATTATTTTGCAACTTTTAGTGAGAGCAACATTGGCGTTCCTTACAATTTTTTTGACGTAAATAATAAATAAATTAGCAAAATACACTAGTAGTAAAAGATGTTCTTACATAATTTAGTTATTTATTTATCAACAAAAATGTAAAATCATACTTTAGCACCTGTATTATATAAAGGGCTTCACATCCTAAACACGACTAAAAATATATATATGTATATATCTTATATCGGATTTCATTGTATATCATGTATATCATGTATTTTCAGGTCACTTGTATTTATATATTTTTGTTTTACAGATAGTTTAAATTCGGATAATTTCATATATGGACACTAGATATTTTTTAGTTTATTTAGATTATGATAGCTACAAAAATCTCTCATCATAGAGATTCAATAGTAGAACTACAGTGTTCTTAAGTTCATCAAATCTCTTTTTTAACTCAACTCTAAAGTTTACCGGATTGGTTTTAAACGGCAAATTTGATCCATTGAAACTCATCTACAACGCGTCTACATGTGAAAATTTTAAATTTTAGAGAGTGAGGTGATAAAAAAAAATTTCAAAAATAGCATTAAATTGAAATATTAAATTTACAAACCTTCTAATTTTAACCGCTTGACTTTACATTATATTAATTTAAAAGTTTAAAATTTGCCCATATAGACGCATCACTCGTAAGGCAGATAGATTTTAATAGTTTAAATTCGTCATCTGAAACAAATTTGATAGATTTTAGAATTAAATTTGCAAAGAGGCTTGATGAACTTAAAAACACCCCTACTTCTCGAGATTCAGAATCAAATCTCAGCAAAAAATAAATTTTAATTTTAATTTGAAGGAATGTAGGAATAGAATGTGTGTATGTCTACAAACTTGTAATTTAAAATATGTACAATTTCAAAACACAATAAGAAAACGTGATAATGCACTTTTACCTATAAAAAACAAAAAGTGATCATTTATGTAAGACTAAAAACTTGAGTAAAAACTAGAAAGTGTTGAATAGAGATGGATGGACATTTAATTAACATTTAACATATAATGACATGAATTATGCTTCTCAAAGCATGATGTAAGATGACCTCTCAAAGCGAAACATGTCTCTTTTCACTTTTTAATATCCCCCCCCCCCCCCCCCCCCCCCCCCAAAAAAAAAATAATATATATTTATATATATATTTATATGCGTATGTGTGTGTTTTGTTTTGTTTTTGAAGTGAAAAGGCATGATCTGACGGCTGCGATTGGTCCACTTGATCATAATTGTTAAACCAATAAAATATTTGAGTGGGCCCAACCCAAAATATCTCAGCCCATTAATTAATTAACTAATTAACTAATGACGTTCTAACCCAGGGTTAATTAGGCACGTAACTTTAACAAAGTTGAAGTCCACTATCTCTAAATGAATGCAATGTAAAAATGCGCTTCTTATCTGAAAAGATATTTTGGTAATTAAATTAAATATTGGTTTCATTTCATTTCGTTAAAGCTGTATGAAAGGACAAAGTAAAAAAAGTCACATTAGCTTGTGCCAATAATGTACCATTATATATAGGGATTCCAAAATTAGTATATAGGAATAGGAATAGGAATAGGAATAAGAATAAGAATAAGAATAGGATAGTGATTGGATTCTAAGGTGCATGATGATTTTTATGTGTGTTTTATCTTTGTAGACTACAATTATTCCTCCTTGGGAAGGAAAGGATACATCGTACATTGTGAAATCTTTCTTTCAAGTCGAATAGTGGCAACCCACACTAAATCTTGATCAGAAGAACATCACAAAAAATGACTGTAGATCATAAACAAAATTTAAATCTATAATAATAGAGAATTTATCATACTGAAACTGAACGCATCATTTTCGTGTTACCAAAATCGCACGGAATTCACATCTAAATGCGTAATAATTTGATAAAATTTATTGGGAAGAAATTATGACACAATTGTACGTAATTGGCTAATTGGATTTGACAGGGTTTACAACTTTAGATGCATGTACAGGATCATTAATTGTATTGTACACTTTTTTGACTTTGAGAGACTACAGCACAAACTCTGCTTTAGAATTTAGATCATCAAAGTGATATTTGATATTTGATATATAATATAATATATATTCTCATGGATAACTCTTCACAAATTAAAGTGCTTCTTTTAGGCGCGCAGCATGCACTTTGTCTAATGTTGGACGGATAACTTTTGTTAATAAGCTTACCTTTTTAACACTGTAAAAAAAAAAATACAAAAAAAAATACAAAGTTAGGGAAGATTCCATATTTGACCCCCAAATTTACAATTGCTGTCACTTTTGGTTAGTCGACTCCAATTTTGTTTTTACTTTTTAGCGATTCTTCACTGAAGAAGAAACCCTTAGCTTTGCAAACATGGACTACTAATTGACTTCACAATTTTTTTTTTTTTTTTTTTTTAGAAACAAAAAAAAAAAAATTCAAATCACCTCCACCTCCCAGGTTATATGTATTAGATTCGGGTTGTGTCTTGCGCTTCACAACGGGTTTATTTTTTTAATTAATTATTTGTAAAATCATATAATCATGTCAAACTTAATTACCGGTTGATTATTTTAATTATATTCATACATATGGTTATTCATTACTTATTAATATATCATTATCGTTAGATATTACATATACTGTGCATAAATTGATAGTCATTTACAATAGCTACTAACATTATTAAATAATTATCTAGCTTTTGGATTTCATATGTGCGATATTTTTATAAGTTTTAATTACTTCTTTCCAAAATTTACTTTGTCTATTTAATTATTCATATGAAAATTAAATTAAGTCAATAAGAAATGGAAGCAACAATTAACCGAGCCCAACTAATTAATTTCAGGTGGTGGCTTCTTAGTTCTCACGCAGCGAACAACAATCTGCTGCATGCGTAAGAGCATCTACATCCCTAAAACTCTTGGAGTTTCTAAACCAGTTTCAGGGATGCAGATGAGTTTCTTATTTAGCAACTTTGCTCCAAAGTTTTTTAATAAGAAATTGTTTATAAACTCTAACTTGGCCAAATAATTCGCTGAAATTCTTTTCTCTTGTAATTTATTTGTTGATGTGGCAATTAAAAAACTCTAATTTTAGTTTTAGGAATATGGGGGTTTAAAAACTTTCAGAGACAAAAATTCTAAAAATTAGTAAACAGTTATTTAGAAACTTCAAGAGTTTCACGGATGTAGATGCTCTAAGGATTAGTGCGCAGTGACGACTAACGAGTGAGGAGGGAATTGAATTAAAATGAGCAGAGCAATGATTAATTTTAAGAATTGTCAGATATATATATATATATGACTTGGCTACGGTGCTATGGGTAGCTAAGAGGCCTCCCGTGCTACGGCTCAATATTCGACTTTTTAAAATTCTAACGGTTGATCCGAACTGTTCATCTTGTTCTCCATATTAATATGTGCTTGGAGACCAAATTTTACATTTTTTGGAAATTTTGTACTATTTTTTTAGATTTATTGAAAATCTATGTTTTTTAGACAAATCTGGATCATAAAAAACAGCGATATTCAATAAATCTAAAAAAATAGTAAAAAATTTCCAAAAAATATAAAATTTGGTCTCCAAACACATATTAATATGGAGAACAAGATGAATGGTTCGGATCGACCGTTAAAATTTTAAAAAGTCGAATATTGAGCCGTAGCACGGGAGGTCTCTTAGCTATCCATAGCATGTTAGCCAAATCCTATATATATATTATTTCATATACTTTGCACTTTGCAGCAAGCTTGCTTGCAGTGCATCAAATTGAGATGGTTGGTTAAGATTTATTTTGTCCTCACGAGTCGCGAATAGTAAGTAGCTTTAAAGAGTTGTTTTTTGTGTTCGTATATATATAATATGGGCCCACTAAATAGTTGTCGGCTGCAAGCCTGATCCAAAAAAAACAATTAGGGAAATATAGTCCAATTTGAGCTTTATATTATTTAAAGTGGGCTTCATGAAGCCCAGTTTTGGTCATCAATTGCTGATATTTCTTGAGCCCTGTAACAGTGTAACATGCCCATACAAATACATCATACATTAATTAAGAGACCGTTTCTTTTTCCCCAGATTCTGTAATCTGTATCTACCTTTTGGGCTTTGTGTTTGTCAGGATCTATACTATTGAATACTGACTGTCTGACTACCAGGGCAAGCAATTTTGATTTGTTACTACCCATCCTGGTACATGCTGCCAATTGATTCTTACCTCTGAATCTGATTGATGCAATATATCTGTTTTTATCAGTATTAACTGGACTCTGCAATTTCCTTTTGCCCTTTTAGAAGTTTTGGTCCAAAATGTCAACCTTGAAGAGGCCTAAAACCATGCTAGTTCTCAAATTCCCGGCTCAGTAGTGTAGTATTAATTGTAAGTTAACTGTTGTCTCAAATATTTAACCAGCAATGGTACTGTCACATTTGCATAAGCCTTGTGATTTGCACTCTTAAGCTGTAAATCTTGATAATTTCCATCACCATTTTTCAATTCCGGCAATGGTGAATTAATTGAGATGATAATATTATTACAGAATTGATGAGAACATGGAAGACACATTGGCGAATGTGGAAGGAGCCCAAGGTCAGCTGCTTAAGTACCTAAAGAGCATTTCATCAAACAGGTGGCTCTGATTTCAGGAGCTTGTAACTAGAAAATCAATGTCCCTGTCCCCCCCCCCCCCCCCCTAATTTCTTTTTAAGTTTTATTCTTTTCTTCTTTCCATTTCCAATAATGACTACTTCTTTGTTTATTTGGTTGGGGTGGACCCAGCCAGTAATCTGACCCAAAGCCAGTTTCAGTGCTGACAATATTGCTTTCTATGGATAGAAACTTGACAGGTCTATTTCCATTCATATCATCTGATAAACTAATTATCATGATCGGTAATTACTATAAGCAATGAAGTCCGGTAACAGAAGCGAAGAATATTCTTCCCAAAAAAAAAAGCAATGGAGGCTTGTTTGTTTGCTTGTTGGTCACTTGTGGTGAATGAGAAAAACAGAAATCTGTGGATATATTGCTATCCTGACGTGGCACCATCGCAGATTTTCCTCCAGAGAAGAGAAGCCTTTTGGTCTATTAATTTTTTATTTATTTTATGATTGGAGGAACGGGAAATATAGATTAGATACTAACTAACACTTTTGAGTTTTTGAGGCGCCGTTAATTTATGACCGACATCAACATGAAATCAACATTTTAGTCCCAACACAATCGGGATGGAATATGGATAAGATGCAAATCCAACGGATAGGAGGTCGCTGTCGTGGAATCGCAGTCCCGTGCTCCAGTGGAATAAGATATAGTAAACGAGTTCCCATTATAATATTATATTATATTATATTTATATCCGAGGCAACACCAACACGCAAATGAATGATCTTCTTCTTTTTTTTTTTTTTTCTTTTACAAGGCCTAGCTTACCTAAATAAATGTATAGAGGCGTAAATAAATGAATGGTGTTTCCGTTCTTCACCGAAGGGATAATTTAAGGATTGCCTAAATCGTCACGAGCAGACACGCCCCTGCCTCTTCTTCCCTCTGTTGTCAGGTGCACCCGGAGCATACCGTACCATGTGATCTACTAAAACTGATCTCTCAGCTCGCTCTAATCTCAGCCGTCCAACCTGATCAACGCCAACAACACACTGTTTATTTGGTATTACATCTGCATCTGTATTGTATGAGGTTGGAATGGGATAGTGGGATATATCCAAATTAAATTATTCTTGAATATAATCTCGCTGTCCAACAAAATTCCATTTAGCTAGGTATCATTGTTTAAAAATTAAAATCGAAATACAACTCAATGAAGCATGCATATTGAAGAGCCAACAATAAATTGCCATAGTTCCATTAATTCTGTTTTCCGTGAGAGTAAAAATCATATTGTATTTGTTATCATTGATAATACTCAAGAGCAAAAATTGTCATACATCTGTTCGCCTTTCTCAAAATTAAGTCGATGTGTTTGTACCATTTAGATATATAGTTTATGTATCCAAAAAATATATATATCCAACATATACTTCATTTTTGCTCAGTTAGTGATAAATTTAAGTCACGATTTCTTCAAATCGCTTACTTTTTTTTAATATGAATTTTAAAAAATATCAAATTAGACACACTGTCTATTTAAAACCATTAAGGAGTTATTTATAATTACGCTTTTCATAACTATAGAATTGGTTGTAATTATAATTTGGTCTCCAAATACTTTTCAATGTGAAGATTATATTGAGCAATTCAGATCAACTGTTTAGATTTTAAAAATAAAAATATAAATATGAATTAAAACAAGACTTTTACTTCGTAACTCAATAGTCGAACTCAATTTATAATTATATACAAAGACAAATTATATATCATCTCACTAGCATGTTGACACCAGAATCGGTCATAGAATAAATTTTCAATCCGGATAACATTCGTATTTTCCTTTTACACCGAACGATTAGCACTGAATAATAATGGAACTCGCATCCTCTGAAATGTCTCGAACTTTTGAGCGTTTTATGGAACATCTGAGCCGTTAAATACGTTATGCACGAATCTCAAAAAACAAAAAAATACTGGCCCCTAGGCTGTCGCCGAATAGGCACGTCTGTCACGCAAAAATTGAGATAGGATACGGACCCATAACCCATTATATATGAAATATGAAAACGAAGAAAAACGGAAACAAGCGAAGCGATACATGACATGACATGATACATCCTGTCCGTACATGGTAACAGAGGGATTCCAACTGATGGGACGGTTAGAATGGTGCAGTAATTATATCCGTAAGCGGTACAAGCTTGAGAGCAACGGAAGCTTCCAGTGATCCAGGTGTAACCAAAATAAATATAAAGTGCTGGAGGTTTTTTCTCTCTATCTCCTCTCTGGTGTCTGTTTCCCTTCACAATTCCTTAAACAAATCGCCCGCCGCTGTCTGTCCGGAGCTCTCTCGCTCGCCTCTCTCTCTGTTTCAACTTTTAACCTAATCCTCTCTTCTCCTCTTCTCTTCTCTTCTCTTCTCTTTCCAACTCCTCTCTCTCTTCTCTCTTCTCTCTTCTCTCTTCTCGCTTATTCCGAATTTCCCCCAAACCCTAATTCTATCTCCAGCTGCCCCCACCCCCTTTTCGATCCCCTTTTATTTTATTTTAAAAAAAAATTAGGCGCATAGAGCTCCGATCGATCTAATTCGATCTCGGGACAGCAGCGACGCTTTCTCAATTCAATTTCCCCAAGTATGGTAGGTGGAGGCAACAGGAGAGATGACGGTCCTGTCAATATCGTCAACTCTAATGTTTTTGCGGCGCTAGAAACCCTTAAGAAGAAGAAGAAGTCCGACAAGGAATCATCAAAAAAGGCTTCTTCTAAGCACGGTACTAGCAAGGGAACTAGTAATACGGACCCTGAGCCTCAACCTGTCATATGGGCCCAAACACCTCTCAATGCCACCTCATGGGCTGACGTCGAGGATGATGATGATGACTTCTATGCCAACACAGCCCCGCTGCAGACCTCGTGGACCCAACCTGATCAAAGGGGGAGCAAAAACCACGCTACAATGGAGGAGGTTTTCTTCTAATCTAAAACTCTGCATTGTTACTTCTTCAAGATTAAATTTTTTATTATCAGTTCAATCTATATGCATTTAGTGATAGTTGAAGTTTTTTAGATTAGTCCGCTAATAATTTCCTAAAAAGTGAAAAACTGAGCTTCCATATTTCGTAAAAAGTGAAACAACCTTCTTATGTCTTGTGTTGCTACATTACTCACACAATTTGTGCTCATGCATATTTAGTGATGAGGGTCATATATGTAATTGTTTTAATGAAAATTATTGTTGATTCACATGTTTATGACTGGACAGTGTTAAAACTATATATTTTTTCAAGTATTTGAATAGTGTCACAGCTTCTTTGACCATTATTTTCTTTAAATATTTTCATTTGATCCATTCTGATGCTTCTTAATATGAAAGGTATTGTGCAAATATGTTTATTAAGAGTATATCCACACCTTTCTTGTGGCAATTGTATGTCTTAGTTACTTACCCTTACCTTTTTAAACAAAATAATTCTTTTAAGAATTTTTTTCACTAATTGTGGAATTTTAACTGTAGAAAGTGACCTCAAATGGTACCAAGTTAATATACATTACATCTGCAAACTCAAATTTCGCAATAAAATGCCGCGATGTTTGCTGTTTGTTTTATAAGTACTTGCCAATTTTGAAGGTCTCATAAGCACACTTTTTTGTGTTCCAACTTTGGAAGAGCCATATGTTAATTGTGCGGCAATCTGTTTCCATTATCTCATTTATATCATAATTTCTGAAATCTCATTATGCAATTGTGTAATGAAGGCTGAAGAAGTCAAGCATGACACTTTAGTTGACACATCTCTTTTGAATTACTGTCTACTGTGTCATGGCATATAACATCTATCTTTTTCCTCCACCTTTTCAAACTCCTTGCTAATCAATTTTTGCTTGGGTGTTTGATTTTTATACATAGTGTTGTGCTTTTAGTGAGTAGAAAAGTCCAAGTAGTTTAACTATCATGGCTACTCTGTATGGTGGTTGTGCGATGTGGGCCTTTTTAAATTTCAATTCACAATGCAATATGGGTTTTCTATTGGTTCTGTCATCATTTCCTGTTTTATTAAAAAGGTGTGCTGCTGATAACTACTAGCTGGGCAGCACCTTAAAAAAGATCCACTTAAGAATTTGGAGTTTTTGTTCTTTGGATTTCTAAAATGTAAAAGCAACTTCTGAATCCTTTTACCCATTGTGCACAATTACTCCTGTTTGTATCATAGGTATTATTTAGGTAGGCTGTTGACAACTCCTTATAATGTAAAAGAGGGTTTTTTAAGTTAATGGAGCTGCCTGTGGGGGTTTATCATCACCATTTCCCATATCTTTTATGCAAATATGTTACAGCCGTGTTTTCTTGTCTGACATTGTAGGAGAGTGAAAGTGAGGATGAAGGTCTTGGCATTGACGAAGGAGATGATGAAGAGGATGTTGATGAAGAGGAAGCAGCACCTCATGCTGAACCAGTTCCCATTAAGTTGGTCCCGGCACCACCTCAACCTGCCAAGGATACTGAGAGACAACTGTCTAAAAAGGAGCTGAAGAAGAAGGAGCTGGCTGAGCTGGATGCCGTGTTGGCTGAACTTGGTCTTTCTGGGAACAACTCCAAGAATGAAGAAGGTAACTCATTTAGTGTATGCATTTTCTTTTGTTGCGAGATTATCTTGCCTGGTTTTCCTTTGTTTATGGATCAAATGCGGAGGTTCCCATCTTTTTGGGGCTAGAACAGGCAAGATTAGGTTTCAGTTGCCTTCTGGAAGCTCCTGACAGAAAATGATGGTTTATGAAACTTGAATTTGATTTGTACACATGTTTCTATAATTTGAAAATTTGCCTTTCCCCTGTTCTCCTGTTTACGGAGTGAGGATTCAAGAATTCTTGTTTTAGAGGTCAATTATGAAGGTTTGAGTTTTTGTACTGGTGCTATCCTGCCTTATTTCTAGAAAAAAACTGCACCTTTTCAAGGAGTTGACAGGCTTGATATATTTAGAACATTTCTATCTGTGTACTCTTTGCAAATAGAGGTCCTGTTGGGTGCAAGTATAGCACAGTACAGGTACTGCCTTGTTCATACCTTTTTGGGGGTTGTTTCCAGTGTACTGCAATAAATGTTGCAGCAAATGAGTCCAACTAAACCGGCAGGTAGTTACTGTCCTTGTCCTGCTAATAAATAGTAAGACACTAGTTGGATCTAAGGCTAACTGGTTTCTGACCGGGATACTTTACAAGGTGAGCTCATGCATGACCTGGTGATTAACATTTTCATTTATTGTGGCCTTCTGTTTTGTTAAATCAATAAATTTTCTTCCAGGATTGTTTGACTTACAATTTTTTTGGGTAATCATTTGATCTCCTGGAATTACAGACAGCAAGCAAGGTGAGCAAGTTGAAGGTGAGAAGAAGGATAATGCACCAGCTCCTGGTGAGAGCAAGGCCTCGAAGAAAAAGAAAGCCAAGAAGGAGAAATTATTCAAGGAGCCCCAAGATCAGGCCGAGAATTCCGACACAAATGCCAGCCAACCCACCAATGAGGAGCTGCCAGCTGCCAGTGCTGATCCAGAGGATGTCAAAGAGCGCCTGAAGAAGGTTGCTTCATCCAAGAAGAAAAAAACAGGAAAAGAGTCTGACACAGCAGCGAAGAAGGCCGCCAGTGAGGCAGCAGCTAGGAGTGCTCGACTCGCGGCTGCGAAGAAGAAAGAGAAGAACCACTACAACCAACAGCCAGTTCGGTAAATAGTGTGTTTTTTCGTCAATTTTGGAATTAGTGTGGGTTGGAAAGAAGGGGTGAAGGATTATAATGGCCTTGTTCTTTTGTGATGGTTGGTTTGAGGAATAAATTTGAACAGGATGTGTTTTGTTTTTGTGTTGTACTTATAGACTTGTCAAGGTTTCTTACTATCTGTCTATTTGTCTCAGTTTGTTTTAGTTAGAAAAGTGTCTGTTTTTTACCTTCATATTTGTCGAACGTGAATGTTTTGGGGATATATATCTCTTTTGTATTGCATCTGTTATTGGCAATTGATGGATATCATACTTGCCAGGTTTCAATATCATACTTTTAGCCATTGCTATTGAATTGATCCTGCAAGTTAATCTAAAATAGATACAGCGCCTCAATTACATGTTGGGTGCTGCTAGGCTGCTGCGTTTTATATGCACATACAATTGAGATGTTTTTTTTTATTCGATGATGTGGTTTGTGAGGCCATCTTATGAGCGAAATTCAGATAGTGCAGATTTGGACTGAAACTTTCTGTAATTTGTAGTCAGGTTGAATTATTTGTTCTATAGTAAAAAAAAAATTTTGGAGGCATGTGTTCCGTGTATATCTAAAATATTTAACCTCTTTTTAAAAGAGACAAACATAGTCAATGACGTGGTTGTTAAAGTTGAAATCAAACCGTATGTTGCCTTTGGAATCTAATTGGATGACTTAGAATCAAGGTTCTAATTAACAATTATTGCGTCATAGCAGCAATGTTAAATGTTAAAAAAAAAG
>JARJHM010000623.1:0-190122 GCA_033356055.1 Carex pumila | reverse complement strand
CTAATCAAAGTAGTTAGCAACTAACTTAGGGACCATTTTCGAAAGTCACTACTTATTACATAATTAGATGATTATTTTATATGATTTTGTATTGAGGTTTACCAATATTTAACAACAGGTTTAGATCCACTTTTCAAAATCGTGACAATTGAGTTTGAATAAAAACGGAGTAATAAGCTTGCATACAATTAGTTGCTTTCTTTTTTAAAATACTTATTTACTCTTCTTGGGCCCACGTAAGTAGCTCCAGCTCATTAGTGGCTGCAGTGATTAGCCCTACAAAGATTTAGACTATAAATCAAAAGCCCAAAGCCCACATATAAAGTCATAATGATTCGCATAGTGGGCTTGGGCTGAACGACCATATAATAAAGTCCCGTCTCGCTCCTCACCAATATATTCTTTAAATAGTGATTATAGCGATATAGCGGGACGGCAAAAAAAATAAGCGATTGCACTAAGTAGCCAGTTATATATTGCCCATAGCTTCATAGCTTTTAGGGTCTGAAAAAGCTATAGCATAGCTATAACTAGCTATTTAGAACACTGATTCTCACCAACAACGCATCGAAGTTGTTTGAGAATGGATGTTGTTTTACCAAGCTGGGTCCCGATTAGAAAATATTTGCGTAATTAGATACTTTCTGCAGGTTCAGATTTCCAATTCATCACGGTTGATATCGATCTCACCTGATATGTCATCGTATGGAAGGGTCTTCCATATTGGGATTTCAAGGACTTGATGAAAAATCAGTGACTCGATGTCACAATTATAACAATATATATGTTGTGGGAATGTTTATTCCTAAATATTACAATACAAGCATACAAACCTTAATTTCAATTACATATTTATTAATTGATAATTTCTAGGTATCTATACAAATATTTGTGTGGGTGATGGCATTGAATTTCTTGACATTGTTTGGCAAGGGAGGGATTAAGCCTCTTAAGCTTCATTTTACCTCTTTTAATTAACTTATTTTCTAACATAAGAAATCCCCCCTCCCAACAATATATATTACAGTTGGTTTTGTGTACCTTTAAAAATAATGATATCCATCTTTAACAATATATAGTTCTATGTAATTGCAAAGTATATTAATTAAATATTTCTTGACAGATCGTGGATATCATAACATTTTATTAAGGGTATGCAAGGAAGATCCATTAATAGTTACTTGTGGTTCCGTTTCAACTTGTTGCAGAGAAAGAAATTAGAATTTTGATTGTGTACATTTCCTTAGGTCATATGTGTTGTAATTTCATTGTGTGTACATTTCCTTAGGTCATATTGTTGTAATTTCATTGTGTGTACATTTCCTTTGTGCAATTATTAACATGTGTTCTCACTGTACAAATTATCGAATTAATTATTTTCAAAGTCATCACAAAATCAAGTTTGAAAATTTGTGGTCGCACAATTTAGGATTCATTGGAGCAAGATTTGACTAAAGTTAATTAAATAGTATGATTAAACATTTTTACTTAATTAAGAACTGTAACAATAATAAAAGAAAATGAAGAAAGGAAAATAAATACATAGAAGAAAGCCACAGTAGGCAAAGAAGACCATAAAACTAACTAACTAACGTCCGCTTGTACTATTACCACCACGGAAGCAGCTTGGGTTCGATATCCATTGGACCTAAAGTAATTCCAATGGATTTGCTAACTGTCGGATCTGCTTTAGGATTCGCTTCCGCAATTTCGCGTCTACTTTAAAATCCGTATACGAATCCTAAAACTGATCCGACGGTTACCGAATCCATTGGAACCATTTTGGGTCCAATGGACATCGGACCCAAACAGATCTCCTACCACCACCACCATAGGTCTCCGCAAATGCAATAGCTTCATCTTTGGGCAAGTTAGGATGCTCTCAGCATTATTGTTTTACCCCTGCTACGTACCAACGCCAAAGTTCAGAACTTCCTTTCTTTGGCGTTCATGCGTAATAGCATAGTTCGAAAAATCGGCCGATTCCGAGTCAAATCGGCCGATTCAACTCGGAATTGGACTGGACCGAGCCGATTTTTGTCCGATTCTCAAGTTTGTGCGATTTTTCAAAAAAATCGGATAAACAGTGTCAGAATCGGCCGATTTTCTGATTTTCCGTCCGATTTACACCGATTCAAACGATTTAAAGCAAAAAAAATATCAATTTGACTAACCTCTGTGCCTGTGCCGATTCAGAGAAGAAGGTAGCCCGAAAGGGGGAGAAGGGCGCAGGAGGAGAAGGCACCGAAGACGCACCATTTGAGCTTGATTTTTCGAACAATGGTGAGAAGGCGCTGATTTTTCGAACCATGGTGAGAAGGGGAGAAGAACACCGAAGACACGCAGGAGAGAAGGATTGTCAGAGAGGAAAATGGAAAAGTTATGGACAAGTCCCCTAAACTCTCAGAAATTTGCAAGAAGGAACGGAGCGGGCCTTTTTTAATTATCTCCAATGGCTTTTACTTTCAGTTTATTTAGTCTTTTTAGTTTATTTGTCTTTTTAGTTCTAGGAAAAGTCGTCCCTGTTAAAGGAGGAGATTGTTACTTCTTTAACTTAGGAAAATGTAATAGTATTAAAGTTATTCAATAAAATATGCCTAAGGGCTTCAACCGTCAAAAAAAAAAAAAAAGATATTTGGCATTTTTTAAAATCGGCCCTTGATGTTTTTATTATTTAGAACTCAATATGTATATATTTTTTTTAGTGAAAGGCCCTCAGCAGTAGCATGACTAGTGTTTTTTTATAAATTATATGAGCGTAATATTATCATAGTTTTTTTATAAATTATATTAGTGGATTAGATTAATGTAATATTATCTTAATTAACATAATTTTTTTATAAATTATTTTATTAATTTTTTTCTATTTTTTGGCTACAAAACAATGCTTCTACCAAAAACCCGATTTACCGATTTGATTTTTGATTTGGCCGATTCATCCGATTCTAACTAGGCGGTTAAAAATTCGATTCCGATTCCGATTCCGATTTTTTGAACTATGCGTAATAGCAAGTGATGCGATTGCTCCGTGAGATTGTAGGGTGCTGAGAAGTTGGCAGACATCGACTTTATGATCCCAACTGTCACTGCTAGTCTGCTACCTTCCATTTCTTTCTTAGGCCATGCAGCTTTCTAAAAGGTGGTGGCCCTTCATCTCTTGAAATGCCCGTTTGACCCCACCAAGGTGGCGACACTCCATTAACAAATGGAAACTTCCGTTGTGGAGGATCGCAGTGATGCATTAGCAGGTACAGAATTGACCCTAGTGTTGGGTCGGAGAGCTCCATGAGCAGCTTGGTTATCGATTTGGTCTCACTATCTTGAGACCCATTTGAGTTGACCAAATTATCTTTGTAGTGAAACATAGCTTGCTTTTTCCACCATGCACGGAGGCTGTCCGAGGCCCCAATCAATGGCTTTCTGAGTCTTGTACTGTATTTGTTTATTTTTCTTTGTAATTCCTCCCGAGTAAATTCTCTTTTAGGCGAGGAGGAGGAAGGGTGATCCTGTGTTGTTGTCCGGTATATGTGGCTCTCCTGTTGTCATCTGTCTTGTGTCTGAGGGCCTAGCATCTGATCTGTTGCTTTTGCTTCTCATTGTTTCTTGTTTCTGATTGTGCAAATTTCTTTCTAGTGAGATATATCATTTATGGTACTAATGGTTGGTTGCAAAATATTATATGACACTACACCAAAATCTACTTCGGGCAACCAAAAAGTTGGTTGCAATAGCTATTATTTGGTTGCAATAGACTGATTTCGCAACCAAAATAATTGGTTGCAGGTCGTTGCAATAGCTTTGGTAGCAATAGATTTACAACCAATTCTTTGGTTGCAATAAAAAATTGTTTATTGCAACCATAATTTGGTTGCTATACTGACGTGGCAATAAAGTTTGCAACCAAATAAACGGTTGCTATTGCGTATTTATCGCAACAAAAAATGGTAGCGATAAACTAGTATTCGCAACCAGATAATAGTAGCAATAAAATTATATTGCAACGAAACTCATGGTTGCAACTTGTGCAATTGTTGCAACCAAAATTTAGTTGCATAAAATGCGTAGCAATAATCTATTGCAACCAAATAAATGGTTGCTATTGAGCATTTATTGCAACCAAAACATGGTAGCAATAATATAGTATATTGCAACGAAATCCATAGTTACAACTTGTGCAGTTATTACAACCATTATCGCAACCAAAAAATAGTAGTAATAAGATAGTATATCGCAATGAAATGTTTGGTTGCAACTTGTGCAGTTATTGCAACCAAAGTTTAGTTGCATGAAATACGTAGCAATAATCTATGGCAACAAAATATATGGTTGTTATTGCGCATTTATCGCAACCGAACTATGGTAGCAATAAGATAATATATTGCAACTAAATTCATAGTTGCAACTCGTGCCGTTCTTGCAACCACCTTTTAGTTGCACTAAATTCATTGCAATAAACTATTGCAACCAATTAAATTGTTGCTATTGTGCATTTATCACAACCAAAAAGATAGTAGCAATATTATAATGCATCGCAACAAAACTCTATAGTTGCAACATGTAAATTAAATGCAACTAAATTTTGGTTGCAATTAATAATTCTAATACAACAAAATTAATATGCAGACATAATTGAAATGCAACAAAATTTTGGTTGCAATGAATAAAATCTAATACAACCATAAATATTTTAATGCAAACGTAATTCTAATATATTCATTGTAATTAACTATTCCATTAATTATAATTTGATATTCTGAAAATTATAATATAAACTATAACTATAATATAAATAGAGATAATAATTAAGAAAAAATACTTTCATAAAATTTAATATGCATCATTCAATTACATTGATAATAACAAAAGAAAGAAGGCCACGCTATCATCTAAAAATGAAAAATATAAATCAAGACATTATATATCTAGTTAAAATTAAAATAACTTGTTGCTCAGTAAAGTTCTCTCTTCGGCCGACAAATCTTCTAAATATGCAACAGAGATTGAAAACAACTGACAGCTTATTCATTGAATCACTTTCAATTACATCCGCGGAGCTAGGTTGATAGTTAATATATTTCCTCTAAGAAATCCTGCATATGCATACAGAAAGCAATTAATCATTATGCAAGGACAATGGTTAAATTAACCTTTTACTTTGCTATCGGTTGGCACTAGTACAGAAAGTCTAATGAAACCGATACGCTAAGTCCAGAACTTCAGGGTCCGGTTCGGACCTTTCCAAATACCCGCAACTAATGTGGTCAGTATCAAGGTCGACAACTAATGTGGTTCTGTAAAAACATGTTTACAAGACCAAAAAACTGTTCCATCACCTTTATTTTTATTATGTTTTCCCAAACAGACAAAAATGATGAGAAATCCTACTACAAAATTATAAAAATACATGTAAAAGTCATCCTTTCTTACAGCATCTTGGCGTAAGTCGTCATTTCCAGATTTGGCAAGCTGACGATATTTTTCACCATCCGACCCAAGACACTCAGCCTGTTTGGGTGCATTTTTTCCATTCATTATCCTACAAAATCAGGTTTGAAACTATAAATAGTCAAGCTAACTGATTGGAGATGGAACATTTGAGGTATTTGATATTAGAGTAATACAAAAAAGGAGCACAATTAGACTTACATTATAGAATCTCCACATCACTTGAAATGAGGAAATGATCCTTCTCCGTACTGACAACTTGGGTCCACAGGAATTGTAGCTGTCACCACTGGAACCATAAGTACCAAGGACATCAAGTTAGTAGATATAATAATAGAAAAAGGCACTCTTCAGTCTTTATTCAGAAGAAAGGAACAATTATTGAAAAAAATATAATTTTGTTTTGTCCATCTCACAAGCTCAAGTTAGCGAAGACTGCGAATTTCTCTTGGTAAAGGCACCTTCTTGTTAGTATCCTACAATCCAAAAGTTCCCAGTGTTTTTAGATTTCAGGGCTATAAAATAAGAAGAGGGGATCACTTGACTATGCTTCATTTTGACAATCTTGATAATCTTCAAAAATAAAGATTACATTTGAAATCCAACATTATAGGCATGATCCATATTATCCACATATTCAATGTCTACAAAATATGATGAGATTTGGTGTATGTTGCATGAAATTTGATCGCTATCTACATGTACAATAACATACCTATGAATTTACTTCCCAATTTAATTTTTTTTTCAAATATTCATTGTCAAGATTACCAAAATAACCATTGTCAAGTGATCCCCGCACCAGAAGAATAATACTTACTAACCTCTTTACTTGTCTCTAATTCAGCAAGTTTGATGTATGCTTCCACCATCATTTTCATCTAAGAGGATATGTAAGCAATAATTCCCAAATAAGCCCAAAAAAACATTAAAAAAAAAAAATCACAGCAAGTTAACATTGCTTGGTTATAGACAGATATGGAGTATGCACATCTTATGAATTTATGATCTTATTACAAAATCTAACTATCATGGTCTCAGATTCTAAACAGACATGCCATAGTCTCACTTGCACATGTTATGATATTATTACAAAACCTAACTATGAGATAAATGTAAAGTATGTTAAAGAAAGTAAGGCTAACCTGACGAATCAAAGGACCATGAAAGGAACCAAGCTCATTTAAGAGATTCTCAGCAGCTTGTTTCTTTTCAATGTCTACCACAAAAGAGCTCCTACTTCGTTGTCTGTCTTTTACTAGGTCTCCATTTGCCAAAGCCAACAGCTACAAGAATAAAAATTGACTACAAATTTAACAGAGAACAACAATTTTTGTATTATGTCAGATATGTATTAATAAAAATTAATATTTCCATAAAATACCTGGAACATAGGGTATGGATGATCAATTGCCATTTTCCTCAAAAGAGAAACCAATGCATTCTGTAAAATTATTGAGTTATACCCATTTTTAACACAAATCATACTCATATTTAACAAAGTAAAGCACCATCTAAATCTTTGTAGAAATTGTACAATGGAAAAACAAAGACCTGGAAATTGTTAGACCCTTGAGCATCTTTCAAGCTTCCAAGCCTTGACGCAATCTGATAAACTAACGGTATAAATTTATATGACTGAACCTGCATTTTCAGTAAGGTTTTACTTATTAACGAAATAATTTAAAAATAATATAATCATAAATTAATGAAGTACAATATAACAGTAAACAAATGAAATAGAGTATACCTCCTTTACTGTCTTTTGCATAGATTCAACCACATGTTTGCAAGAGGAAAGATTAAACCACTAGGAGACCAACCTGAATACCTAACGAATATCTATTGTTATGAGCAAGTCATAATTCAAAATAGTTAGGGTCAAAAGGTTAAATATACCTTTTTTTTTGTTATAATACTCTGTCAGTCAGATAATTACAAAAAAGAAAACAAAAAATAGAGATTACATCATATACTCACCGAGTTTTTGAAAGAACATACAACAACAACAACCAAGCCTTTAGTCCCAAACAAGTTGGGGTAATCTCTATCATCCTACCAAGAAAGACCAAAAAAAAAAAAACAATAAATAGAACTAATGTGCCCATGCTCTGCTGTAGCGAAATAAGTATTTGTCAATTATATATAGTTATACTTAACTGTGCACTTATTTTAGTTTCCTCTATAAAATAATAATGTTATATTACAATAGGTTTTGAATTTAAAACTACCTGAAGCTTTTGCTCCTCTTCCTTGTCCATTGCAAGTTGTTTTTGTAATTCGTGAATTTTAACTGAATAATCTGTCTTTTCTCCCTACAAAGTTTATTGAAGAAGAAATAATATCATAAATCCAAAACAAAATTTCCCTCTAAAATGGAGGTACTCACTGGTCAATAATCCAGAAGGATACCGGATTAAATAGTATACAGTACCATAGAACTGCCACTTACCCTAGATGAACTTCTTAGCCTTTTAATCAGTGCATCCAACTCTTTGGTCTGGGAATAAAAATAATTTCATCAGTACTAAAAGTATGAAAATAAAGGGAACTGCTGTTCTGGACTTTTACATCCCTGAAATTTAATTTAATTAATCACAAGGGTAAATGAGCACATTTGCATATGAGGGGCAAGGATGAAGAGATACTGTCTCTGTATTTAATTTTGATTATGGGGCAAGGGTAAATGAGGGCATTTGCATATGTTTTATAAATGGAGGCCGAAAGTACTTACCTATAGGGAGACTGTCAATGAGGCACCGAGAACAGGACAGGGAGAGAGAGATTACCGCTGGAGCGGAGAAGGGGAAACGGCGTGGTCATCAGCCGAGGTCGTGCTGCCACTGCCGATTGAGGAAAAAAAAAAAGGTAGGAGTAAGATCGAATAGGAGAGGAGGAGAGGTGGAGAGGCGGGAAGGGTTTGGTCTAGAGGTGAGCGGAGGTGGGAAGGGTTTTGGGTCGGGAGGCAGGGAGGCGGGATGCAGGATGAGGGAGGCGGGATGCGGGAGGATTTGGGGGTGATTTGGAGTGAGTCGAGATTTTTATTTGGTGCGGAGAGAAAAGCCAGCGTTTACTTTCGCTAACTACGCACCTACACCGTATGCCGACGATTTTGAAAGCGCCGTGTCGGTTAGCGCCGGGAGATCTCATTTTTTTTTGTTTTATTGGAGCTACAGACAAAATAAACTCGGAGCATGTGGTGAAGTGTAGACCCATGATACTTGCACAAAAAGTGAGTTTTGTTGAAAAGAAAATGAACAATAAACCGACTGGTTGCTTATTTCCTGAATGCTTGCTCCGGGTTTACAAAACTTAACACATTTTTTTTAGGCGCTTCACGTGGCTCGATTACCGCACGCTTATTCAAAATTAACCGCTCTGAGCCTACACGTGGCATACTCTGAATGGTCTGTTTTGAAGCACACGGATCTTGTTTTTTCCCTAATCAATATCAGCTACCGATTCAGATCGAACGGTTCTAATTAAAAAAAAATTTCACATCTGTTTTGATTAAAACCGACAAGTCACACACACACATCTTCAAGTTGTGCCGTGTTAATAAATCTGGTGTGTTCATTTTTAATACAGTATGATACAACACAACAAGTCTTAAAATCTTAACATATTATTACAATACAGTATGTGTTCCGGAGACATATAAATTTTGTTTAATATGAACTAAAATATTGACTTTTTATTTTTTTAATATCCAACATAAAAATATAAATCGCATCATTTATTGTATGAATTATATGCATATCATCACAAGCCAATTAACTCTTATACATGTCATTTTTATAAACTTTTGTCATTATATGCACCTTAAAATTAAAAAAAATAAAATTGGACCGTTCATTTTCAAGCGAGCAATCGACGGTTGATCTGAAATAAAATGATTCCAAAATTATTTTGAAATGATCAAGAAAAACCATTGAACAAAACCAACATAGAAATTATGAAGTTTGATTGTGTCTGAGTTTTGATCCAATGTGAAGTGTGTATGGCCCTTCGATCTTTCAATATTCTGTAGGCTTGATGGATGGGCAAATAAAAATAAAATTTCATCAAACTTCGCTGCAGGAAAATAAATTCAATGCTCTTTAATTTTAACGGTTCCGATCGACCAACAGACGACGTGTTTACGTGCGCCTTCATTAACTCACAAAGCAAGAGTTTATGTTCTATGTTTCATAAACTCTTGCTTTGTGAGTTAATGAAGGCGCACGTAAACACGTCGTCTGTTGGTCAATCGGAACCGTTAAAATTAAATAGCATTGAATTTATTTTCCTGCAGCGAAGTTTGATGAAATTTTATTTTTATTTGCCCATCCATCAAGCCGACAGAATATTGAAAGATTGAAAGGCCATACATACTTCAAATCTGAACCGTTTGATAAATGATGTGTTGCTCTAATTACTAATGGACACCTCCAATTTAACAATATTGTATCACCGTCTCCAATTTAGCAATACTTATAAATGATATAAAATTAGATTGATTTAAAATCCAAATTAAAATAAAAGGTTAAATAGTCTAATAAAGTTTATGCACCTTCTATATATTAAGGAGAACAAATATTCAGTTGTTACAATTATATTGAAAAAATATAATAAAATTAAAAATATAAAATTAATATGAATACCTTATCATCATTCAAAATCTCCCGGTAAATTATATTTTCGATATATCGATTGTAATAATATTAATAGTTTTTAAGATGAAACTTAAATTTTGAAATCAATATTATAACATGATTCCAATCCGTTTATGTATAAATCATATCTGTATTATATTCATATCCACAAACTATATGTATCTAATTATATAAAGCTAAAATATTTTTTAATTAAAATAATAGTTCATTGGGACAAGTATAAAATGGTCAAGGTTCGCCATGAACTATTAGTAATTTTAAATTTTTTATAGTTAAAATATATGCACCAGGTCTATTCAAACAAATAAATGATTGGAGATTGGTTCTCTCTCCTCCATCCAGATATTACGAAGTTCAATGTCTTTCTTAAAAAGCAATGCAAAATGCAACTTAAATCTCAAATCAAGCGATAGCGATTCTCATTCAGATCATGAGAACCGGTCCACAGTACAAGAATTGGTCTGGAATAGGCGCAGACTCAGGCGACTCGGTCGATTCAACACAGTTCAACCCGTTTTTTCCTCTAAAACTCACTTTCCGAGTAAACCGGGCCAAAATAGGATCGGTAAAGTCGATTCTGGTCCGACTGGGCCGGTTCCGGTCTAAATCGGCCGGGTTTGCCTTCTATGCTCCTATGTCGGTAATATTACTTCTCAATCTGATTTGGCGCGAATGTAATAACTGCACCTAAATTTTTGCTTTTAAATTAAATTTTACAATTCGTATTATAGTCCGGCGCCAAATTAAAATTCGCACCAATTTGAATTTAATGTGCAGTTATATATTACTTATTCCCACCAATTGAAATATATACCCCCCCTGCGTTCTCTGTGAGTTAATGATCAATCTGTTTTTTTAGGTTCCTTCCCCTTCTCTCTCAATCTCTATTTCAGCAGTAATAATGAATTCACTTCTTATTTTTGGTTAAGAAAAAGTTTATTTCTTTTATAATCAACTCCCGAATTGCTCTATAGAAACCCCTTGTGGTCCATGTTAGATGTCAGTTTGTTCCATGTTCAGTCATATTAGATTTAGTTATGCAAATTTTTACCATCCATCATATCGATTGATTGCAGATTTTGAAAAATGGCTGCTCAACAAAATTGGCCGTCACATGCACGCCGTGCTAGAATTGTAGAAGATGAAGGGAATGGTATATATTCTCTATTTTATATACATATGGAGTTATTAATTTGTCAATAAATATGTCTAATACAATCTTGAATTTTTCGTTCGCAGGTTTGATGGCAAATATAAGAAATGTACGTGGTGTTGTCAAGGGCCACAAGGCAACAAAAAAGTGGCGTGCAAGTAAACCGGGTAAACTCCCGATTCAATTCTCTACAAGACTTGGTGGCGCAGTTGGTGTTAATAGGAGATCGTTTATTGATGAAATAGTTATTCAAATGCGACAACATGCTCCACTTGTAGGAGTCGAAACATGGTCTAAAGTTCCAAACGGTGAGAAGGAGAATATTGTAGAGAAAGTGCTGGTAAGAATTATTATTTTTTCAAGTTATACATAAGCAACACAATCTGCTTATGTACTGGTCATAGGCAACTAGTGAGAGGTCTTCGTGACTTAAATAAGGCTCTTAAGTTTGGCCATGGTGTGATATTGTAACTTGTAAGGTCACCCATCGAATCAGCACTACTTTAAACCAAGAGAAATATTTTCTCTGTAATTCTAAATCTTGCAAGTTCTTATAAGCCATGGTCTTTCTGGATATCTTGAGGCACCGCTCGTCCTTCACAGTCTCTGAATAAGCCATGGTCCTTCACAGTTTCTGAATTTAGATGGTTGCTAAATTTAAAATCTGCTTATGTATTTTGGTAAAGAAAATTCATTAGTGATGGTATGAATTCCTATTTTTTCTAATACAGGATCATTGGGACTTGAAAGACGATGAAAGTATCAAACAAAAGATATTAAAAATTGCTGGTCAAAGGTACAAAACTTGGCGCTCCAACTTAGCAGCTACTTACCGAGCATATGCAACTGATGAAGAACGCCTCAATCACAAGCCTGAAGAGCTCAGTATGAACGATTGGAAGCATCTCATTTACTATTTTGGTACAGAAAAATTTAAGGTACGATTGAAACAATTAATGGGTAATGGTACCTGAGTTGAATAAATTGATTATTTCTGCTGAAATGAGTGAGAAATGATTTTGAATAGTTAATATTAATGAATCTCCAGATTTATATATATGTCTATTTCTACTTGTAAGTTGACCTTTAACAGGTTTAAACACAATTGTAGTTACCCTCATCTTTTTTCTTTTGCTTGCTTTTCTAGTTTGACTTGTGTAATCCTATGAAGAGAGCTTGCAAAAACAGAATTAATTTAAAAATACTCTGTATCAATACTATTCTAATAATATTGCTTGTAACTAATTAGAATACATTAATCTGCTCATATTTTCCCCCAATTTTACAATAGTTTTGCAAGCTAACTTTCTCTATTTATATATTATAGAAGAAGAGTGAAACAAATTCAGCCAATCGGGGAAAAAGAAAGTTCAATCACAGTTGTGGGAGCAAGTCCTTCTCTCAAATGAGTTACGAAAATGTATGTACTATTATTCAATTATCTGATTAAATATTCGTTGCTATTGGTTGTGTGCCTTGAATAACCACTACTTGTGGTTCATCTTAAAAATTTTCAATGACAGCGTGATGAAGATACACAAGAGGAGCCTAATGACCTAAATTTGTGGTTAATAACTCATACCAAGGATGGCAAATGGCTTGATGCAGCATTGAAAGAATTATATGTAAGTACATATAGTATATATTATAGTTACCATTTTTTTTTGGAAGGTTGACCCGTCTCAGTAAAATACAAGAGGTATAAAATGGTGGAATTTAGTCAACAATTGTATTGATAATAAGTCCAAAAATACAAGAGATTCAATAGAAGTTACAATATATTACTGAGAAGCCCAATCCATCTGTAGAAATAAAAATTACAAGTTTCATAGTTTTATTTTTTGTTAAAACTTGATTATTTTCAATTTTCATAGTGTATGCTATATATATATATATATACACTTTTTCTAAACGTACCTCAACTTCTATTATTAGGATAATGTGCAGGCCACCATTGGAGAGAGAGAGAATCTGACAGGAGAACTCTTGTCTCCTGTTGAACAAAATGAAATATTTCAGGATGTTGTTGGCAATGGGTCAGGCTATTTGCATGGTCGTGGCTACATGGCCAAATCGACCAATTCAAATGAACGCACGAATGAACAACTCAAGGAGTGTCTGGAGATCAATGAAAACCTTACTGCCAGAATGGAGGAGGTTCAAGAGAGTAATGCCGAACTCAGAGCTGAGCTTGCAGAAGAACGTGCCACACGGGAAAGACAACTAAAGGCAATGGAAGAAAGTATTCGTCAACGTGTGCATCAGGAGATCATGGCTGCGTTTAAACCAAAAATGTGAGGTAAAAAAAATCAATCTGTTAGATTTAACTGAACAGTAATGTCTGAATTGTTGTGTATGAGAACTATTATTTAATCTTTTTTTTTTCTTTTTTTTTTCGTGATGAGAACTGTTATGGATTTGTTAGGATTTTTCTGAGTTGTTGTCTGAGTTGTTGTGTACGAGAACAGTAATGTATGAATTGATGTGGATTTGTCTAGATTTTTCTGAGTCTGCAGAGGTAATTTTGGGTAAAAAAAATCAGAGGTAAACTTAGGATATTTTTTAGAATTACATAGGTCTGTTGTGGAGATTCTTGACAAAATACTCACCGTCGTGTTGGAAAATCTGCTATATGCTCAACGAAAACTTCACCAAAACAATTTGCTAATTTTTGCTCTGTACAACTTCTTCACTTAACTCTACTCATTATAGAAATATTTAACTATAGAAAGTACTATTTCTCGAGCGCCAGTTGGTTTTTTTTTTCTAATTTGAGTAGTATTATATGTTCAGTTATCTTCTATTTTTAACGACAGAAATATTTAACTACAGAAATATTTAACTATATATATAATATTGAATTATGCATATGATATATATAATTTAATTGACATTTGAGAACAGAGACAAAAAAAAGGATAAAACAGAAAAAGTTTGTAAAATAATTATTTATCCAGAGAAACCTTTTTGAAGCCACCATTTGTTGCAATAGTATTAATAACCTTTTTTGGTGGACAATACTATAATTTCTCAGGCGCCACTTGCTTCTATTCTAATTTTGGTTGTATATGTTCAGTTACGTTCTATTTTTAACAAAGTAGTGCGCTATAAAGAACGGTTAAAACTTGAAACCCCCGACCTCTTTGTTAACTATTACACAGAATTAACCAATTTACCGGCGTTTCTCCCTCTTCCCAAATCTCCTTCCCAATCACTGGCTGACAGTTGCGCTCCCCTTCCGCTCATCACCTTTCGTGCATCGCTTTCCTTCACAAAGCCGGGTCGTCACACAATCAAATTTGTTCGCTTCTTCTGAAGAATCGCTTCCAACAGTGAGAATCTGCACTAAAACGTCAAGAATCAGTTAAAAATTGCTAACCGGGTAACTCGGTCCAAAATTGACTCGCTGGCGGCCGTTTCCGGTTCGAATCGGCCGATGCCAATTTGAATCGACCAATTTATCCTTCTATGCCCACCGCTGCATCCCCTCTGCTGCACCTCTGATCAGTAAGCTTATTTAAATTAGATTTCTATTAATTAAGTTTCTCAATTATGGTAGGTTATTTATAAATTAATTTGTTTCTGCATACCTCTGCTTGCGCTTCTGATCAACGTCTCACTATAGTTTTTTTTTGTACATATATTGCAATTATTTGCAAATTGCTTTTTTTTTCTTTTTTGCATTACGCATTACAATAATTGGGAGGTTATCTTCTACTTCTCCATTTGAGTTATTTTCGAACAAAGCTGGTCGAAAGAAATAGACAGAGCAGCTCAGAAATAACAGCCATGAATTACTAAGGATTCCTTATTGCAGGAAAATATATTTGCGGTACATGAAGTACTTGACATATTGCAAAAATTTACTTTTTATGTTGAAAATGCTAAAAAAACTTGAGTGGTGCATAAAAAAAAGTTTACTTAAATTAGCGGTTAACATTGTAAAAAAATTAGCATCTATGATGAAAAGTTTGTTAAAAATGAAAAGCATCACCATGAGAACAAAACAAAATTAACGAGAATTTATTAAGAAATCAAGGTGCATTTTTTTTTCAGCAACATATTTTACGGTTGCAATAACAATTAATATAGTAGCAAAAATATATTTTCGGGAAACCAATCATTGGTTGCAATAAAATTAGTGGGTTGCAATAAATAATATTTATTACAGTCAATTAGTTTAAAAACAATATTATAAATCTATTGCATCTAATTTGTATTTGGTTACAATTACCCAAAAAAGTTGAAATTTTTACGGTGAACGAGCCATCAATTTTGGGCCACTTTGTTCCACCTACAGCTGGGCCTACACACCCTCCAAGCTACCTTCTCAATTAAATCAGACTTGGCAACGAAAAATAACTGGTTGCAATATATTTTTTCGGGCAACACTTAAATTTAGTTGCAATAATAAATATTTCGTTGCAAGAAATATATTCTAATATAACTAATTAGTTTGGTAGCAATATTATTAATATAATGCAACCAATTATTTTTGGTGACAGTATAATGCATTGTTATAGAAAATAACAAAAAAATAGAGTAAAATTTACAACACCATCCCATGACACGTCATCGGCAGAAACATTGCCACGAAAAACAATGGTTGCAGTAATTGTTATATTGGTAGCAATAGCTATTTTCGGGCAACAATCACAATTGGTTGCAACAACAATTATTTTGTTGCAATAAATATATTCTATTACAACTAAATAATTTAGTAGCAATATTATTAATTTATTGCAACAAATTAGTTTATTAGTTGCAATGTGGTGTTGCAAAAGACCAAATTTGGTGTAGTGCAAGTTGTTTATTTTTTTTAAATAAAAGACGCTCTAAACAGATCAGGCTGGAATACAATTCTATCTTGTCAATCTGTTCAATTTTTAGATAAGTTGGTACTTACCTGGTTGATATGAGAAACATAATTATTTAATCTTGTTATAAAATACAATAATTCATGTTGCAATTTTTTGTACATGAGATAAAGATTATTTTTTAAAATAATCTCTGGTTATATATACATTTCTCAAATTCTAACCAAATATTTCTCAGATAACTTAAATACATCTAACAAATTAAAATATATCAGAAAATAGCATCTGGATCGGTTCTGTACATAAAAACCGATCCTGATAGTATCTGGATCGGTTTTATTGCTAAAAACCGATCCAGGTAACTTAAATACATCTAACAAATTAAAATATATTAGAAAATAGCATCTGGATCGGTTCTATACATAAAAACCAATCCTGATAGTATCTGAATCGGTTTTTAGAAATAAAACCGATCCAGATACTATCAGGATCGGTTTTATTGCTAAAAACCGATCTTGATTTTTTTTTTTTTTTTTAGCAGCATGGTAAAACCTGGGCAACTTTCAGAAGTGAGAGCATTGCCCATGCTGTGTTCACCAAATTGGATTTATTTCCGACTAGATTTGTATATTCCTGTAAAATATATATGATTATTTTGCTTGAGATATAAAACTGTTTAAACAGAAGCAAAAGGCTTTAACCAGGATTGTGTAGTAAATTTTTGGGAGTTAATTAAAAACCATTTCACTTATTTATGGGTTGATACTAAATTACCTAATTAACTATATAATTTTATGGACGTAAAAACAATCTCAAACAAAATAGATAATGTGTCTGTTTTGACCGGTACAGTTTTGAAATCTAGCATAGCAATATTTACTTCTAGAAATTAACTTTTCATGGTTTTTATGTTGAAATACAAAATATTTGAAATGCAAAAAAATTGTACATATATATTTGAAATAATAGAAAGCACATGTAGTTGTACTAGAAAGAATGATTTTTTTTTTTAGAATCAACTTTGAAAAAAAAAATAGTATTAGAATCAGTTATTTCAAATAACCAATTCTAATACTATTTTTTTTTTTGCAGAACCAACTTTGTGTGGTGCGCTGTATGTAGTCTAAAATGCTCTGTTCGGATTGAAAACAAATTGGCACAGTGACAGCTTCAAAATTGAGATATCAAATTTCATTTTATAATTAGTTTTTTTTTCAATATTTTAAAATATTTATGTTTGTAATTTTAATATTGAGAAGTATATGTAATTAGGCATTTGTGTTATATGTAATTAGTGTGGTGATTAATAGAATATATATATATGGTTGTTGTATATGGCATATGGTTCAATTATAAATTTTTTTTGATGAAAATTAATGTAATTTATATTATTAAAATTTATGTGATAATATAATTAGTTATTTGACATTGATATTTCATTTTGAAGTCATTTTGAAAATTAATTTTTTTTTATACAATCATGCATGATGCATCAATGACTTGTGCCATATAATAATATACATAGGACTTGAACTCTTGTTGTGTGGGGTTGTGAAGAAACGAATACGAATATTAGCATTTGGTCGATCGGAACCGTTAAAATCAAAGAATGTCATATTAATTTCACCATCATAAAATTTGATACAATTCGGGATTCGTGTACTAGTTCATCAAAGCAAAACAATATAGCAACATCGCACAGCCGTAAATAATTTACGTTGGATCAAAACTTACAGTTGTCGGGCCTTCGGCACTTTTATGTTATTAATGTTCCATGTTATATCTTGATCATTTTAAAAATTATTACATGTCATTTAATTACAGATCCACCGTTGGATGATCATGCAGAAATGAATGGTCTGCATTTCATTTAACAATTTGATGCCATTAATAATAATAAAATTGTACAAAATTGATCATAGTAGAGTTGATTTGGCCATACAAACACAAATAAATAAATTGTATATTTTTCACATTTTTCTTAATATTAATCTGTGTACATGCATTACCAAACAAAAAAGAAAATAAATGGTAGCTGTTTGATGGTTGATAGACCATCAATATGAGTGGGGTTTACCTTAGTGATCTTTCTTATATATAGTATCAAGATCGGTTTTTTATAAAAAACCGATCTTGATACTATTTTTTTTTCAAAGTGGGTTCTGCAAAAAAAAAAAAAAAAAAAAATATATACTATTAGGGTCGGTTTTTTATAAAAAACCGATCCTAATAGTATCAGGATCAGTTTTTTATAAAAACTGATCCTGATTTTTTGTTGTTGTTGTTGTTGTTGTTGTTGCAGAACCGACTTTGAAAAAAAAAAGATTATCAAGATCGGTTTTTTTATAAAAAACTGATCCTAATAGTATCAGGATCGGTTTTTGTATAAAAAACCGATCCTGATACTATTTTTTTCAAAGTTGGTCCCACCAAAAAAAATTAGTATCAGGATCGGTTTTTTATAAAAAACCGATCCTGATACTATTAGGATCGGTTTTTTTATAAACAACCGATTCTAATGATAACTCCCTATATAACCTGTTTAGATTTCTTCTTATTTTCATTTCGCGCCTCTCATTTTCAACTTAGCGTCTCTCTCTGTCTCCGTCTCTCCCTCTGTACTCTGTCTCTCTCTCTCTTTCTTCGTCTCTCCCTCTCCTCCGTGTCTCTCTCTCTCTTTCTCTCCGTCTCTTCCTCTCAAAGTCGAGCCTCTCGCAACTCCGGCTCAATTGTGTAAGTTTTTAATTTTTTTTATTGTTTCAAAAATTAATTAATGGTGTTTGTATATTGTTTTACAGTTTTGAGGACATCTCGCTCAAGTTACTTAATCATCCGGCCGATCAACTATCATGGTATTAGCTTTATCTAATTTTCTCATTATTATACTTTTAAAACACATTTTTTTGTATTTTTTATTGGAAAATGTTTTTCCATCTAATTGTTACCTTTGTTTTTGTTTTTAGGGTCTTTTTTAATCTCAAGTGATGTGATTGCAAAAGAGGTAATTATTGATTTTTTTATTGTTGTGCTTTACATTAATTGCATAAATGTGTGTTAATTGAAGAAATAGCCCAATTAGTCACTTGTATGTTTGTTAATTAATTTTTTTTTTATTTAAATTTCTTGTAATAATATGTAATGCTTCACAAAACTTTGTATGAAGTACATGAATTTTTTGTAATAGTTTAAGATGTGTATGATAATTAATTTAGAATGTGTATATGATATTTAATTGATTATTGCTTCTTACTATGTAAAAAGAAAAAAATTTAGGATGCTGGCCAGCAATATATATATGGAAGCTAGTCAAATAAATAAAAATAATTTTTTTAGCTTCAATAAAACATCAGGATTGGTTTTATATAAAAACCGATCTAGATATGTAATTAAAAAAAAATAGAAAATACTATTAAGATCGGTTTTTATATAAAACCGATCTTGATAGTACGTATCTGGATCGGTTTTTATATAAAAACCGATCTTGATATGTAATTTTTAATTAAAAAAAATTTGAAAAAACTATCAAGATCGGTTTTTATATAAAAACCGATCTTGATATGTAATTTTTAATTAAAAAAAATTTGAAAAAACTATCAAGATCGGTTTTTATATAAAAACCGATCTTGATAGTACGTATCTGGATCGGTTGTTATGTAATTTTTCTAAAAAAAATTTGAAAATACTATCAAGATCGGTTTTTATCTAAAAACCGATCTTGATAGTATGTATCGGGATCGGTTCTTAGGCAAAAACCGATCTAGATAACAACTATTAAGATCGGTTTTGTTAAAAAACCGATCCTAATAGTTTCTATTTGGATCGGTTCTTTAAAAAATAGAAAACCGATCCTGATAGTATCAGTATCGCCTTCAACAGGATCGGTTGGATTCCGATACTGATATGTGTATAATACCGATCCTGATTCCATATTTTCCACTAGTGGTTAGGGTCTTTAGCATAGTTATGGGTCAAATTTCACATTTTTATAGATTTTATTTCTATTTCTAAGTCATTGACATCAGTTTATATTTCTCTGTCATTTAATTGTGAGTTTTATTCAAAATTGTACTATTTTGTATTATGACAGGAACAACTGCCTAAGCTTCGTGATGAGAATTGTACTATTTTGTTATTTTACTATTGTTCACTAGTGCTAATATATATATTGTAGATTGCAAGATACAAAGCTGATATACAAAGGAAAAAGAAGGCCAATAGTGTAATTATATTACAATTTCTTATGTTGTTGTGATATTATGGTATTATAATTATATTATAATTTGTTATATTGTTATGATATTATGGTATAATTTTATTATGATTTCTTATTTCTGCCTAGTTATGTATGTATTGTAAAACAACTTTAACCTATGTATGAAACAATATTCTTGGGGCGGGAGAAAAATATGTGAACAAAATGTGTTTAATGTTATATTTATTTGGTACATTTCATACCAATTGGGGAAAAGAAAAATAATAAAAATATCATAAAAAAATATGTAACCTTCTGCGACCAATTTGGAACCCTTCTATGATCGTCTAGTCGGTCTCTAGCTACGTCAGCATGACGCATCCGTGACGGATCTAGTCGGTCGCTAAAAGGGTCATCTACGACCGGCGCCATACTCTTCAGAGACTGGTGATGTCAGCGGGGCAATCATCAGTGAAGGAGCAACTGCGACCCATTTTGGTCATTCGGGACCGGCGCTTACCTTCTGCGACCGGCACTTCACCCATCTGCGACCCATTTGGCCTTTCACAGAAGGATATTTCTGCTGTAGTGGAACTATGCAATCAGAATATAAATTATATCGAACTAATTACATAAGTTATGAGAATTTATAAAGTTTAAATCAATTTATAAAGAAATAATGAAATTCAAAATCATATTTTAATTATCTCCACTACTACAAAAAAATATTTTTTCCATCGCTCCTTTACAATCGGATGTGCTTTCGCACAGATGGCATTCGTCATGAGTGGCAGCACTATAATTATGTTGAACTTTTTCCTATCGGTTGGCATTTAAAAGACCGATGACGCTGATGCCCCCCTCTTTACCATCGGTTAATTTTTAACCAACTGTTGGTTTTGATTGACTCTTTCACATCGGTTGGGATATTAAATAGATGGTGTAGATGTGATGATCTTTACCATCTGTGATGTAGATGAGCCATCAGTATTAGTTTGATCAGTACCAACTCTATTCTTTTTCTGAACCGATGGAGATGTTCAAAAGGGTAATTAATACATTTTTTAGAAGTAATATTCATGCATGCACAAAATACACAACATGTGTTTATCCATACAAAATATATTCTTGAAATATCTAACTAGCCAGTATAACAACAAACTCTTCTCGACATGCATAGTGTTGAGTTCTGCAGCTGCGAATTCTACAACTCCCAAATTGCATCCGCTATAACTAATGGTTCCATCCTTATCCGTTGTATATTTAAGATTGCAATAACCATCCCTGATTATATGATAGTTCTTACAATTTTGCAATTCTCATGTACTAAGCGTCAGATATTTAATCACTTGCCACACCATAAAATCAAACCTCCAGTACTTGACCTCAACTATCTTGAGATATCTTCTTGGAGATGGTTGAAGCCTCAGCGGGACTCATGGATTTGATGGCACTCCATTCTCAACTAGCCATGGCAGTGCATAACAGTGCTGCAACAAATTAAATTAACAATTATCAATTGATAAGTAGACCCTTAATTAATTTAACTTACAATAATTAATTAAATGATGCATGGAAGCTATATATAGCTTAATTAAGTTGGAAAACTATATATATACTTACACAATCCTCATGTTGTACTATTGTGAGCCTTGTCAAGTTAGGATAATTCTTTATGATCCAACTTTCCATTTGTAAAAAAGTAAATGTACAAATGGAAATAGTTAAAACGTTCAAGTTATCAAATTTTGGGAGTCTTGCCGGCGAAACTGGCAATTCCTATATATATACACATGTAATTAGGATAATTATATACAAACACAAGTCTGAACAATTAATTGAACTATACATAAATTCATTAGCTATAAATATGGGTAAATTAATTCAAGGCAACAAAATTAGTTAACTAGCTATGTGGGTCAATTAATCATGTAAAATTAGCAATGCAATTAATTTGTGACCTTAAAACTATAATGTGGGTCAATCACATAACATTGAATCTGATAATGTGATTGGATGTCAATTTAGTTAATTGCAGTACCCAACATTTTATTGTAAACACTTAATTAGACACTTGTGCATGTCAATTAGAGAGATTAATTAATTATAACAGGAGAGCATACTTGAGATGTAACTCCAGAAGATGAACATCTGCAGTAATCTTCTCAAGTAAATTAGCAATGATCCCCTCCATGAAATACTGGGCTTGAGAATCCCTCGCATTGATGTTGAGGACGGGTATAGAGGTCCACAGGTTGTTTCACCTCTTAGACAGTACACATGTACGCATTGCCTCTTGGGTGGCCAGCAACCCTAAGATTACGACAAGTATTGGGTCGGGCAAATTACTAATGTAGTCGCTCATTGTTCCTATAGTGGAAGAGGTGAGATGATCAAATAAACCCCAAACAGTCAAGAGAGTACTGTATGCAGGCTCGAGGTGGAAGACGAACAGGTCAATCGAGAATTAATTTAATTTTCTACACACCATGGGTTGAACCGATGGTGTTAAAGTTGAACACATTCTCCAAAGTTAAGCCCCCAAAGTCTTGCAAAATTTGAGTTGCGAATTACAGTTCGATCTTCAATTGTGTGGTATGATATTTTTATAGCTCAAATCTGATGGTGCGATACAAATTCAAAGTGTGTGTTACTTTAGAGTTAGTTTACTGGGAAGATTTGATAGAAAAATTTAAATAAATGAGACATTATATATATAAGCAAATTAACTACATATCATATATATCTAATGAAATTAAAATGTGTCCCTCATATGATTAAAACATGTTCAATTTTATCATATTTGATCAATTCAACTTTAACATGTTAAATTTATCATTTAAATTGTAAACAAACTACTACAACAATGTTATTACATCATGTTAAAAATTGAAATAAATGAGACGTTGTATGTATAAGCAATCATAATTTAATATTTGATCATTTAAATTTAAATTTTATCACATTTGATCATTTAAATTTAATAACATGTTAAATTATAAAAATTTAATAATTTAAACGTTAATAGCATGTTAAATTATAATAATTTCAGTTTGCTTTAATAGCTGAAAAATACTAAGAGCAATCATAATTTAAACTTTGCACAGGAAAAAATTAGTTTTATGCATTTTCACAGATCATGTTCAACGTACGGCTTGGATTGCTGTTAGTACTTCCAAAATCAAGATGCAATTTGATGTTGTAATTAAGTACAGATTTTTGCAATCAACTATGTATAATATCCCTCCTTATTAAAGATATATTTAAAATATAATTGTCCCTTTATTAAAAATATATTAAAATATATAAGTTCCTTTAATTATACTCTAAATATAGAGATTATGTTCAACAGCTTGGATTGACTGTTAGTATGTACTTCGAAAATCAATTAAGTTGCAATTGTAGTAACTTGGAAAATCATTTAAATTTTAACATGTTTAAATTATGGTAATTTAAATTAATTATATCAATTTAAATTTTCACAGAGCCTCTTAATTAGGGTTCAGGGTTTAGGGTTTAGCCCAAATTTTCCTCCAGCGTCAAACTTCTATTTTTAAACTTCATCATTTCCTAAAGTAACACTAATTATATAATTAAATCTAACCAATAGATTTGAAGTAGCATGAATATTGACATGCACCATTTCGAATCGAACGGTCCAACCCTAAACTGAAATTTTGCCATACTATAGGCCCAATCTGCAGTGAAGCCTTTTTCACATAGAAGGCGAGTCTCCCAAGATTTTCAAATACACCATAGTATTGCACTAATGGAATTAGTATATATGCCAACGGTTAGGATTAAGAGCCGATGTTGTTAAGTATATACGTAAACGGTTAGGATACAGAGCCGATGGCAAATGATTTTGAAAATTTTTCTTGAAAATTGATCAGTACCGTAGGTGTCGCTTCAACTTTCTGAGATTAATCGATATATCACTCCAAATTAACAAATTAAAGTCTCTCTCCTCCCGAAGTGAGAACTCCAAAGGTCTCCAAAATTAGGTTTTCCATCTCACTCACACTAGGCGGCCACCTTTCACTGACTTTGTCACCGAAGTTAAGGTGATCGTACCCTCTCACTCTCTGTATATATATATATATATATCTTTGTAGTATTTTGTTGGTTTTTGTATGTTTTCATGTGAGATTTTTAGAGATTATCCCTCTCACTTACTATTTTTGTAGTGTAATTGTAGGTTATTGAAGGTTTTTGTGATAGTTTTTATTGGTTTTTGTACATTGTAGAGATTTTAGGGATTTTCGCTCTCATTTACTATTTTCTAGGTTTTTGATGTGAGGTTACAACAGATTGTGGTGTTTTTCTAGGCTAAGAATAACTTATTTTGATATTTGAACTTTATGGCCTGCAGCCATGTCGTCACTGCCTCTCTCTACAATGCTGAGGACGATACGAATGGGGAAAGTGAAACACCAACTAACAAGAGGTTGGCAAAAATTCGAGATTACCACATACGACAAGGCTCACAAGTCACATATCATAAAGGTACAATTCGCTACCAAAAACTTTAATTTTATTCACTAATGCACTATGATGTACATTGAATCCATTGCACTGCACATTTGGGACGGTAAGGATACTTAGCTTGTATTGTATCCATCACAGGGTAGACTCTATATTTAGCATAATTAGATTTCAGTATTTTGATGTGATATTAATTGTCTGTTCGTGTTTTTTTTTTTTGTTGTGCTTTATGGAAGTGATGATGCACTTCTTTATGGAAGTGATGATGCACTTGTTTTGGTTGTGCTTTATGGAAGTGATGATGCACTTCTTTAGCTAGCTTAATTATCTAGCTGCTTGTGTTTTGTTTTGGCTATGCTTAAGTGATGATGCACTTCTTTGGGTTAGTTGATGCATAACTAGCTTATATGGCTATTTGTGTTTTGTGTAGGGAAATAAATATGCTACAATCCTTGGGTGGATTGTAGGGTCCTGTTATTCTAAATCCAACCTTTCATTTTTTAGGTTGTACGAATCTCTATAGAAGTTAATTTTTATGCACGAATATCAAAACAAATGAAAGGTTAGATTTGGGATAACAGGACCGTACAATCCCCTTAGGATAATAGCAGATATATATCTTGTGGGAAGTGATGATGTGTGCTCTCTTAAGCAGGGTTTTGAGCATTTTTTCTGGGATTTAATTATTCTATAACATAAAATATATATGCAAGTAATACTTTGCCTTACTGGAATATAACATAGAGTGCTTCATTGTTTCAAGATTGTCATAAATTCAAGCCGCAATGCAGCAACAACAAAGACATCAAAAGCATCCAAGCAAAAAATAGCAAGTCCACATCCCTTAGACTCGATCGAGGTAAGTCCACATCTCTTTACTGTACTTTATTAGATTAGTTATTATTTGATTTAATGGACTTCTGATTTAATTAAATATCTTTTTCTTAATTACATATGTATGCAGGAGGTGAGGAGATGCACTGTGAGCATCAACTATGGTCAGGGACCAGTCGTTGTTGAAACTGTTAGTTTGTAATAATTTAGAAGTCAATAATACGATAAATTATGATAAAACTTTGTTCATGAATTGAATGTTTATTTATATATCATTTTGTTGCCTTGAGTATTATTGAATTTATGGATCATTTCGAGTTTATGACTGAAATTGTGAAACTCCATAATATAAATGATATATACTCTTAAAAAGTCACTGACCAAGGTAATTAGCAGGAACACTAATTACCGCGATAAGGTTAGGATGTGGATTAAAAGATGGTTAAGTTTTACAAACCACCTGACATGAGATGTCATTTTAATCACATAGATACATGTTCTATGAACATGGTATTTGACAGACCCCGAATGAAACATTAAATAGAATTGTGTTAGTGTCATTTATGTTTTTATTTTGTGTCAAGTTCTACAGTATGAGGTATTTATCGTTCCCATTGAGAAATATGTGTGTAATTGTTATCTAACGCTGTCCGTTGATAAGCTGAAATTGAATCTATTGAAACCTAGGGTTTGTTATGTAAATTAAGTCAAGTTTTGATTAAATTAGGTTTAATTAGGTTAGAAATGTCCAAAAGTTCAGGTTACTGCCCTAGTTATGTTTGTTCTACAGGTAATCAAGTGTTTGGAGCTTAACAAAGCAAAATGGGTGAGTTAGCACGGAGATTGGAGCAACTGCCAACATCAATTGCGGCCCGCAATAACTTCTCAGCACCACATCACGGTCCGCAACCACCCCATTACGGTCCGCAGTAAGTTGGTTTTATTTTATAAAAAAAATAAATAAATAAATTATTATTGCGGCCCGCAAGGACCTTTATTGCGTACCACAATGACTCTTCAGTTTTTTTTTCTGCGCAGTCTGTTAACTTCTTCCATGCACTGCGACCCGCAATGAATGTATTGCGGCCCGCAATTAGGTCGGTTCAGAGCCCAAATTTGCTATTTTTGGTTGGTTATTTCTAGGTTTTAGAGGGGATTATAAATAGGGACATGTAGAACAGATTAATGACGTTTTTTTTAGAGAGAGATTTTCTGGTTTTGAGCAAGGAAAAACAAAGGAAAGCAAGAAGAGAGAAGAAGGAAGAAGAGATCATTGATCAATCGGTTTTATTATTTTCTTTTTCCTTTGGAACTCTTTTATTCATTTGATTTGATTTGTATCTTAGCCATGGCTGGCTAAGGGCTTTTCTAGGGTTGATTAGGGTTGTACTTGAAACTTTTGTTATGATTTAATTGGTTTTATTTTATATGTTCTTGTTTTTTGTTATGATCTATTCTTTATTTTAATTGATTGTGAGGACTTAATCAAAATCACATGAAACCCTAGGATTTGGTATTTGCAATTGAGAAATTGAATATTAGGTCCAGACCATAAGGAATAGGGTATTTGATAGGCTAAGTACTGAGAGGTGACGCTTGTCTTATACGGGCTTTACCTAATAGTTTAGACAAATTGTGCCAAGTACCGAGAGGTGAAAGACGGTTTTCTAGATTAATTGGGATAGTAAGAACTTAATGACTTCAGATTAGAGTAGCCAAGTACTAAGAGGTGACGTTTATCCTAATTTAAATATGGTATTAATATAGAGATATCCCTTTGTACCTACAACATCCAACTGTGCCTTCATAATTAAAAGAACAAATTTAATAAACCAATTAGTCGTGACATTAGTGGATAGGAACCCTAAGAAACCATAATTTCTCATACTTGATAAAATTCAGATTTTTCTTTAAAAACTTTAGTTTAATTCAACTTAATCACAATCAAACCAACCTTTGAACAAACAAATTCATTTTTACTTTCTTTTACTAAATTAAATTGTTAGGTTAGATTTTGATATTCCAACTTGTCACTGTGGAGACGATCCCTAAGTACTACTTGACAAGGTTGTACACTTGCAACCAAATTGAGTATCAACTAGGTTTTATTACTTGTGTTGTAATAATTCACATCATCCGTAAAAAGCAGTAATAAGGGTAGCTTTTCCATATGTATAGCTTAGCTGAGGAAGTGATAGTTTACCAAGAATGCTATTTGTCCCTCGTATTATATACGAGCTATAGCATCACTGGGCCCCTTGATAGAGTAAGATTATCTACTAGCGGTATAATTACAAGAGTAATTATATTTGATAATCTGCTCAAGATCAAGAAAAGATTCAATTAGTAAGGATGACACACATCTACCTTGAAACTAATCTGATAGCTATGAGACAGAAGAACAGACACAAGTAAATTATTTACTGGATCGTGATATTGTACAGTACAGCATCATCTGTATAATTGGATGGTCATGATGTATACTGCCAGATACCGCTCATGATTATAGAAGTTAAAACAGTTTTAACTCTATTTACCAACATAACACAGATCCTATTGGGTCACACCATGTAGGAGTTAATCGGAGAATCTTATTGTGATTGATTATAAATTGGTTATGATCAATAGTAAGATGGTTATAATTAATTATACATGTTATAATTAAATTATAAATGTTATGTAAAAATAACATGCAAAAACATTGATTAATTTATAAACGTGTGTGACACGTTGTATAAAAGTTAACCGGTTAATTTATAAATGTGCAGGACACGTTGTATAAATTACCGAAACAACAACCGTAAGAAATATAATTGTTCAGAATAATTATACGAATATTATTTGTATTCAAGCCGAGGGCATTCGGGTCTTTTCAGATTCGTCCTTATCTGCATGACATGTCATCGATTCTATCCAGATGACACGTCATCCTATCCACATGACACCTCACCCTCTAGGTGGCATGCCTTGTCATAGGGGTATTTTGGTCTTTTTAAATTAATTAGAGGCTATAAATAGAGGGGTGCATGGAGAGAATAAAATACTAATTCACTCGTATCATTTAGTGTCGAAACGAATCGGTATTTTCTCTCTTTCTCGGTTTCTCTCCCAAATAGTGTTTCGGTTGAGAAAAGAAAGTTATACGTAGTTGACATATAATCTTGCAGATTGTTGTGAAGTATATTTACGGGATCGATGAATGTTTTCCCGAATTTTGACGGTATTTTAGTTTTGTTCATTGATAAAACTGAGTAACCGAAAATTCGTGTTTACGGGTTTTTGTCTTTTTTTTCATGAATAGTGTTTTTGCATAATTCTGCGGTTTATAGTATTTCTGGAAAAAAAATAAATCGCTCTCCGGTTAGTCCTGGTGGATAACCGATAGAGGCATCAGACGTCTCATGCTCCGAGGAGAATCATTCCCGTGATGTAGCTCTTCTCGCTCGGTCTACATTCCAATCCGAATTTGGAAACAAGGTATAAATGTTATATTAATCTATTTAATTGGTAAGTAGATTAAAGTTTTAGAAATCAATTATGGAGTAGATATGTAAAAGGATTAAATTAGGTTTTGATGCCAAAGGAATACTGAAGGTGGACGGCCTTGGAAAGTTTCCTGACATACCCCGCTTAAGTTGGCCTTAGAAATTTTTGTTCTACGGTCATTCCGCAGCTTAAGCCTAAACGAGTTTTGGTTACCCCGAAACCCAACAGAAACCGGGCATGATTATCCTCTCACTGAGTTTCAATCATGTTATGGTAATGCCATCCTACCAGGGCATGTGCTAGTGTTTGTCGAAAGCATAACCAAGACATATAGCCACTTACCTCTACCTGTACCGATTCTAGGCAGGGTTTTCCTCTAGGATGCCATCGGAGCAGAAATCCAATGACCAAAGATGAGAATCAGTCTTACAGGGGACAAATTAATAAATTATATACTAAATATTCTCATTAATGTGATCACATTTTTTATTTGTTTAACCATGTATGCAATTGGTTGTTATAGGAAGTGTTAGTAGGTGACAATGACCAACGGTTACTGCTTGTCAGTGCAGAGTTGTTACAACAGCTTGGAGGGTGCGTTCAAGAGCTCCATGTGGAATATCTTCAGACCCCCCTATCAAAAGGTGACAACTTGGTGTGCGAAATCCTTCCAGGCAAAACTAGGGCTGAGAGCTTCATAATCTCAGTGGGGTTTATGGATCTCAGGGATTTTATGACTTGGCAACCGCTAGACATTTCTATCATACAAATCTATTCCCTGTGAGACTTTATTTTTTTCAAACAGATTTATTCTCTTCACAGTTTCCTTCTTCCTCTAGTCTAACAATCATTATTTTCAGGCATTGCAATACCATTATTCCTTTGTAGAGAAAAACGACATGTTCATCAGACATATGGATGCAGGTATGATGTGCGTAATAATGATTCAACACTATAACCAAGCATCGATGCAGTACTGCATCGAAAGCTTGCTGAGGATAAAGGACAAGACAATCATCTTTGCACCGTGCCACGAGAGGTAATATCATAGAGTTCACTCATGTTTCTTGTCCCTAAATCACAAGTCCATATTGATTTATTACTATTAATTTAATTGTAGGCATCATTGGGTACTGCTTGTGATACTTCTAAGAATGCATGTGGTGTACTGCATCGACTCCAAATTTGTGGATGGTAGGGTGTTCACAATCGAATCCCATTTGCGAGAGTAAGCAAAATTATTATTACGTAAAATACAAAGTAATAATCTAATCTATGTGATAAATTCTTAGGATAAGTACCACACTGACCTTTATTAATTGTAGGGCTTATGCCGAATATCTACAGGAGACTGGACAGCAAATGGAGGAGAGACAAACTTGTGACTAGGCAATGTTTGAGGTATTATAAAATTTAATGGAGTATTTCATTTTAACTTATTTCAAGTTCAAACATAAAGGAAACATCAAGGAACCAGTACAGAGGATAGTTGAACAGTATTTGGCTATCATTGAAGATGTCATATCCCTTTACCAGTACATGTCAATAGAAATTGTGGTGTACTTAGTTTATATCATTAGCCCCTTGTTATGTGACTTAGTTATTGCTACCTTAGTATATGTACTTTTGGAGTTATTTAATAGGAGGTATCTACTACTACTACTTGGTACCATATTTGGTTCTATGATTTCAGGGTAGATCCGAATCCAGTCAACCTTATCTACTCCCTAAGATTATTTTTGTACAATGAAAGTGTTTCTTCTTTATCATACACCCTAAATGCTAAAATACTATCACTACCCTAACAAGGTTCCATTACCAAAACACGGTCATGCATAAATCACAAATATATAAAATAAAACCAAACATCAAGCCAAAACAATCATCATAAAGAGAACATCCAAATAAATAAACTAACACAAGTTCATGCTACAACCTAAGCCCTGAGAGAGAAAATTAGCCTCTCGTGGATGCAATCACAAAAATAATAACATCCATGATAAGAAAAAAAATTGAACACAAGTAAAATAAGAAAATAACAAGAAAAATAGAATACACTAATTCCCAAATTATGCCTTAGTTCTTCCTTGCAAGCTCCTCTGTAACGCCATGTAAATTTAAGTTAAGATACAATTTAAACTATATTTAATTATATTTATTAAATGCATTAGTAGACCAAAAGAGACTTTAGTCCAATTAATTTCCTACCGTCCATAGTTTATAATATGTCTTCAGCCCAATATAATTAATTAATTTTCTAAGAGCCCATATTTCATTAATTAAATTTCAGCCCATAACTATCTTCCTGCTTAAATCACTTAAAACCTCTTCAGGCCTCGTTATCTTTTCACGCTTCCTGTGTGTGCTTATCCCTTTCTATGTGCCTCTACAGAGAAAACCCTTCTTTTTATTTAAATGCCTGATATATTGATTCCTTCTCTGTTCTCACATCAACCCACCCTTTCGCCTATTCTGTGAAAATAATCATAAACCATATTATCTCTCTATGTTCTTGTTTTAAAACCTCTTCAATCCGTTGCTGTTGTATCTCCCTAGCTCTTTTCTAGGTATATCTCAATTTTTATGTTTCTATTCACATATATTTCATTCTTATAATTTTTGTCATTACGTTACTGTAATAGATCATATCCATTACTTGTTTACTCTTTTACATTTTATTCATAATCAATTTAATACTATATCAACTTTTCACTTATCAAATATTATCTCTGCTATACCTTAAGCATACAAAAGTATTTTATAGTTAATTATTATTTTATAATTTCGTATCTATCTTCTTTAAAATTATTCAGATTTTGGTTATTAATTTAATTTCTAATTTAGTATTTCAATGAATTTAAGTTTATTAACAATTATTTGTAAATAATTAAACAGTAAGAAATTTATCAATTAGAAGCTATATTAATTAAAGTTTGAATTAAATAAATTAGGTTCGAGAATAGAGATTGAGGAACGTGACGAACATGAAGAGTACGCTCGAGGAACCTACGAAATTCAAGGTGCGATGTATTTCCTGGATAGTTGTTAAATTACTTTACCGTTTGGTTATATATTTATTCTATAGTTATGTGATGAATGGTGAATTTGGAATCTAAGGAAAGATGCCATGATTGTTATTGAAATGGATTTTTGAAATGAACATGCTATATATGAATAGAAAAGGCTACAATACGATCAATGAATAGGGGCCGATATGTTTTACATATTGGAAGGTATACATTGGGTCCAGTGTTCGACTAGACCCCTTGTTAACGTGACTGTAGGCGAAAGCGGTCCTGTCACGGGTCAAAACTTAGCGGAAAGCTGGATGCACCGTCTAATAAGACAATCAAGACCTAGCGGAAAGTCGGATGCATCGCCTAGTGAGACAACTAATACTTAGCAGAAAGCTGGATGCACCGCTTAGTCAGGCAAAAGAAATGTGAATTAAAAAGGGAAAATAGATGATTTTGATTAAATAATTAAATTGGTGCATCATTGGATATATTTCATTAATTGAATTTGAATGAGAAATTTATATTTGATATCTAAAGTTAATTTCACAAAGATCTGGGCTGGAACTAAAATTCTACACGGAGAGTTTTTGTTTGAGCTCTCATCCATACCACTTTATTTATGTGGGTTCCAGGTGACGAAGACAACGTGGCTAGGCGAGGTGAGGAGTAAAATGAGAAGGCAAAGCGAGGATAACTATTATATTGCCACTTAGTTTGTTTATTTTGTTTATTTGAATACATATAATGAACATGGTTACGAGACATTTATATAATAACCGTGTCCATTTATGTCCTTTGTATCAAAATACTTGTGTGATTTATATATAGATTTGTGGCAGTATATATATTTTATTAAAATTTTATTGATGATGTGTGTAACATGTTCACGCCTTACGTATAAATACATGACAGGTTGTCATGAGGTGTGACATCCTCAAAATCCACCAAGTCCTTCAATCCTTCGTACCTTTGATTCACTTGAGAGATAAGATGGATGGAGAAGGTGATTAGGGTTTGATGAAAGAGAATGGTGGTATCCAAAGATGAATATCCAGATGGCTGCCTACTACCTTTTATAACCAAATTTGTGACTTGGGGAATAATCAGGTGCAATCTGAAAGTGAATCAGGCAAAGATCACACAATTAATGCACATAATCTGCTAAAATTCTGGCTGGTGCAGCCCAGGGTGTGGCCTTGTCAGGCCCGCATAGGCAGCTGCCTTGTGAAGGGAGAAGAGGTGTGCGAGCTGGGGTGACCGCACTTTCACCGCAAAAGCCCTCTAACTTTTTGGGGTGTCTTTAGCTGAGGTATACAGCTAGGATTGCGGGTAGGGTGGCCGCATAGGGGCTTGCAAAAAATTCCTGCTTCATTGTTTGATGCGCTGAGAGGTGTATGGGTCGGCCAGGCCGTACCTTAGGCCGCACAACCTCTCTGACTTGGCTGATTTTGTTCCTTTTTAATCGAGGCTTCTTCCAAATTGGATACGGTCGCACCAAGTGCCCCATAGACCGTTCCAAAGCTTGTAAATGCTCCAAACCTACAAATAAAATGAGCAAATGACAGTAACTTGGTTCTTGATGTATTTCTAAGCTAAATTACGCTAAATTAACCTAAATGCATGAAAATTGGTCAAGTTATCGATACAAAACTCTAGGTAAAAGTATACCTAATTTATGCTGATTAGTGGATCGACACCTGACACTACTACACGGTAGGATTATACGCTTGTCATCCGACAGAGTAGAATTGGGGTAACTAAGTATATTTTTATATACTAAAAGTTAGTAGTCTCATTTAGAGTCATCAGTACCTTTCAGTGAAGTGCTGTACTCAGAATTTTGTAAATTCCATTAATAATTTTGTTATTTTAATTTGGCATCTAAGATATAACGGAATTCAAATTAACAAAACAATTTAAATGATGAGAATATGAGGTGCATATGACACATAAATTACACTTGAAATGTAACTCTAGAAGATCAATATTTTTAATATTTTGGAGTAAAATTCATCCTCTTCTTAGAAGATTGGGTTTGAGAATCCCACATATTTAGGTTGAGAAAGGGTAGAGAGGTCCACAGATTTTTTCACCTCTTAGACAGCACACACGTACGCACTGCCTCTTTAGTCATGTGTAATGCTAAGATGATGAGAAATATTGGATTGGGCAGATTGCTAATGAAGTCACACTTTCTACGGCTTGATATTTAGTGCTCCCAATTGTGATATCGAGAAAGAGTATAGTGGGTGAAAGAAAGAGGTGAGTGTGGATTCAAGAGAGAGAAAGGGCGGGACAACAACTATGAAATCCTAGGACAGAGGGAGAAGTGAAGGGAAGGAGGAAATAAAGAGGGAGGAGGCTGAGGAGTTAAGAGTTATTTTATTCGGCCATTTTTATTAATATCCCAAAAAAAATAGATAATTTTAAAAATAACCTCGCCTTTTTTTTTTTTTTATTAATGCCCTAACCGCTTGGAAGCGGAGCGGGCCAATATCAACACCAAACCGCCCGTAGTGGGCGGTCCACTGTTTTTTTTTTTTTTTTTTTTTTTAAAACAGAAATTTTTTATTTTTTTATTGAAATATTAGAAATGTTGAATATATTTCTTTAGAAATAGATGTAATACAATATAATTTGATTTATTAGAAAGACTGCAACAAATAACCCGGATCAATATTTTTCAGGCCGGATTTTTCGCGGCTGTAAGAAAAATTAATATATCTCTTTATGTGTTATTGGACAAAAATAAAAATGCTTAGATTATGAGTTATTGATCCCGGTTCAAAAGTCACTTCTATGTAATCTAGAAAATATTATAATCCTTCTAGGACATTTAATTTATAAAAAGTTGTATCTATTTTGAGAATTCTTTTTGAATAACAATTATTAAATAACTTAAAGTTTTTATTTTTTTTCAAAAATAGATACAACTTTTTATAAATTAAATGTCCTAGAAGGATTATAATATTTTCTAGATTACATAGAAGTGACTTTTGAACCGGGATCAATAACTCATAATCTAAGCATTTTTATTTTTGTCCAATAACACATAAAGAGATATATTAATTTTTCTTACAGCCGCGAAAAATCCGGCCTGAAAAATATTGATCCGGGTTATTTGTTGCAATCTTTCTAATAAATCAAATTATATTGTATTCCATCTATTTTTAAAGAAATATATTCAACATTTCTAATATTTCAATAAAAAAAAAAAAAAATTTCTGTTTAAAAAAAAAAAAAAAAATTTAAAAAAAAAAATTTTTTAAAAAAAAAAAAAAAAAACCAGACCGCCCAATTCAAGGGCGGTTCTTTTTTTTTTGAATTTTTTTTTAAACATAAATTTTTATTTTTTTTATTTTTTGTATTGAAATATTAGAAATGTTGAATATATTTCTTTAAAAATAGATGGAATACAATATAATTTGATTTATTAGAAAGACTGCAACAAATAACCCGGATCAATATTTTTCAGGCCGGATTTTTCGCGACTGTAAGAAAAATTAATATATCTCTTTATGTGTTATTGGACAAAAATAAAAATGCTTAGATTCCGAGTTATTGATCCCGGTTCAAAAGTCACTTCTATGTAATCTAGAAAATATTATAATCCTTCTAGGACATTTAATTTATAAAAAGTTGTATCTATTTTTGAAAAAAAATAAAAACTTTAAGTTATTTAATAATTGTTATTCAAAAAGAATTCTCAAAATAGATACAACTTTTTATAAATTAAATGTCCTAGAAGGATTATAATATTTTCTAGATTACATAGAAGTGACTTTTGAACCGGGATCAATAACTCAGAATCTAAGCATTTTTATTTTTGTCCAATAACACATAAAGAGATATATTAATTTTTCTTACAGCCGCGAAAAATCCGGCCTGAAAAATATTGATCCGGGTTATTTGTTGCAGTCTTTCTAATAAATCAAATTATATTGTATTACATCTATTTCTAAAGAAATATATTCAACATTTCTAATATTTCAATAAAAAAAAATAAAAAATTTCTGTTTTTAAAAAAAAAAACTTATAAAAAAAAAAAAAAAAAAACAGTGGACCGCCCACTATACGGGCGGTTTGGTGTTGATATTGGCCCGCTCCGCTTCCAAGCGGTTAGGGCATTAATAAAAAAAAAAAAAAACGAGGTTATTTTTAAAATTATCTATTTTTTTTGGGATATTAATAAAAATGGCCGTATTTTATTAGACATTGAGAGGCTAAGAATTAAAGATTCAACAATATTCGAAGAGGCACGAAAAAGTAAAAACCCTAAGGACTATTCATATGCGATTCTTTATAAAAAAAAGCTGTATAGAATAAAGATTAGTCGAACACATTTCATACATACCTTGTATAATATACAAATTAGGTGCAAAAAACTAAAAACCTAATGCAAAGGATTTATACACGAGTATTTCTATAGAACCTTGGTATATATTTTTTAATATTTTTTTATATTCATGTTTGCTAGCCATTATTAAATAATCAAAACAAACTTAATACTATTATGAATATATTATAAATGTGTGGATGCCATTCATATCGTAACTACTACTATTAATCCTCAATTATTCCCCCACTACTCCATGCACTACTATTGGAATTGATGGTCACTACTATTGAAATTTATTTCTCCATTTACTTAAATGATTTTTCATTTACAATTTGTAGCCTATAAATAGAGGCTTTGTAATGTTGTATTGTACACACATGAGAAATATATGAATAAAGATATTGCCATCTTTTTTCTCTCTATTTTGTTTATTTTTATTATATAATACGTTATCAGCACAAGAGCTCTACTAGTTGAAGATTTGAGGTAATTTTAATAACTTTTATTTCAATTTCATTTATATAAATAATACTTCCTAGTAATTGCTAAATGAAATAAGTTATCAATTTATTTATATTTATTTTGAGATGTTTAGTATGATTTATAGAATTTTATATGAAGTGCATTTTTTAATTTAATCTTCCCGAATAAGATTTAAAAGAAAAATCTTCTTAAAGAAGATTTATATGATGTACAAATATTGTATAGTGGTTCATATTTTTTTTTGCTTCAATAATTGAATCTTCTTGAAGAAGATTTCAAAAGATATTAAAAAGATCTTCCTGAAGAAGATATAAAGAAAAATTATATGATGTGCAAATTTAACATGATGTTCATATTTCTTTTTCAATAATTTAATCTTCTTGAAGAAGTTAAAACATATTCTAAGTTGATTTATTATCTCTTTATGGTTGAAGAGATTATAACGAGTTGTTTGGACAAAATAATTCAATTGGTTCTGCTTCATTTCTTGAGGTAAATGTAGCAATATATAATAATAAATTTGAAAAAAAAAACTTGTGGATGTGGATGTGCAAGTATGAGTTTATTATCATGGTGATTATTACAAAAACACATATTTCCACCCGAAGTGGAAATATAATGAAGAAAATTTAAATAATGTGTAAAAATTAATATGATGTTCATATTTTTTTTAATAATTTAATCTTCCTAAAGAAGATTTCTAGAAATGTTTTGAGTATATTTCTTGTCTTTTATGATTGAACAAAACAATAATTCCACTAGAAGTAGCAAATAATATGATGGACACACTCTTAGATATAGACATGGTAATGAAGAAAACATGCATCATTCCACTAAAAGTGGAAAAATAATAAACAAAAAGAATTACCACTAGAAGTGAAAAATAAAATTAACAAAAAGAATGAGAAAAGTGACAGAATAGCGAGTAAAATAATTCATGCTATTATTATGGTGATAAATGTTATTGGCCACGTACCTGTCGTACGCGCAAATATTTTGTTGATCTATATCAAGCATCAATAATAATAAAGAAAAAAAATCGAGACAAAATTTATTTGTGAAGGTGGCCTCAATCTTATTCAAATTGATGTTACTCATTTGGATGTTGTTGATTATTTTAACAAAAAAAAAAAAAAAACTAATCACTTGATTAGTAATGATAGTATTTAAAAATAAATAAATTAATAAAAAATATTTTTGTAATGTATTTCTTTCTTATTTGCAATTATTACTATTAACACGAGCAAATTAGTTGATAATGGATATTTAGAAGCTAATTTATTCGGCAAGATTAGTTTTGTTAAAAGACAAGTTTGTAATTATAAAAATGTTGTAACCAATAAGATAAATATCTAATATATCTTTTAAATTCTGTAAATAATTATTTAACTTCATAATCTTAGAAATATTTGAAACTAATTTTAATTTTGAAATTCCATGTACTCACACATATTCCAATGAAAAATAACGAAATTTGGAGCTACCTATGGCATTCATGGAACAAATTCAAATTTTCAATAGTTTTGAATTTATTGTATAGATGCGCTACTTAAATGGAACAATGTGTGTATTTCATATTGTCTTGATTTTATTTGAAAATTATTGTCAAATTATTATAATAATAACAAATCAAAAATAGTTAAAGTATGACAAAATATTTGTGAGATTTGCAAAAAGACAATATATGAGAGAAAAGAAAACATATTTATTTATTTATTATATTTTTTACTATTATTATTACTTTTTGTTTCAACAAATAAACATAATTATATATTTCGCTCAATTAAGTAATGTTTACAATATTTCTTTCTTATTTGCAATTATTATTATTATTTTTGTTATAGTGATGCTTATTTTTGTTATTTGCAATTGTTATAAATGAGAGAATTGATTGAAGGCTCCAGAAGAGCTACATTGTTGTGATATGGAGGAACACAAATTTATGATGTATTATATTCTTGTAAGTCTCAAAAATTTTTGTTAAGCTTTAAGAATATCCGCCAAAATGGATATCATGTTGAGACAACTATTGAAAAAAAAAAAAATATATGGAAAACAATGCATATGTTTTTCTTCTGACTTGTACTACACATATATTAATAGAATTAAAGCACATGTTATTGTAAACAAGAAGTTTACATACAAGAATATGTTTATAATTTGGCATGACCAATTGGGCCATTCCAGATCAATAATGATGCGAAAAATAATAGAGAATTAATGTGAACATTAATCAAAGAAGCAAAAGATTCTTTAATCTGATGATTTTTTTTTTATGTGTTGATTTTATTTCTAGAACGTATACAATATGATATTTGTGGAACATTATATCCAACATGTGAACCATTTGAATATGTTATAGTTATAATTGATGGATCAATAAGATAATCACATGTATGTTTATTATCAAATCGCAACCTGGCGTTTGCGAGATTACTTGCTTGATTTATTTGATTAAGAAAATGCGTCTAGACAATGCCAAAATTAATGTTGAATATCCTGTAGATGTTCCTATATCAAAAGAAATGATATTTTAATGCAACAACACTAATTTGCATCATGCCAACAAGTTATTATAAAACTTCCCTTTTATATTTGATTTTTGATTACATTTCTAACATTTTCCATGTAAATTTTTTTTAATGTGCGGTATATATTCTAATTGCTCCACCACAATGTATTAAAATGGGACATCAAATAAAGTTGAGAATTTATATTGAATTTGAATCTCCATATATAATAGGTATTTAGAACCATTGATGGGAGATTTATTCATGGCTAGTTTTGTCAATTATCATGAATCAATATTCTCAACTTAGGGGGAGAAAATAATCAGCTGGGGAAAGATATTAGTTGGAATGAATTATCATTGTCCAATTTTGATCCTCATACTAAAGAATGTGAACTAAATATTCAAAATATAATTCATTTGCAAAGATTAGTAAATCAATTGCCAGACACATTCACAGACTCAAAGAAAAGTGATCAAATCACATGTACCAGCTGCAAATGCTCCAATTAAAGTCTGTGTCCCTGTTGGACAACTAATTATAACACGCATGAAGCGTGAAAAAGTAATCGGTTCCAAAGATTAAAAATATAAAATTTCTCAAAAAAGAGAGCAAAGAATGAAAATGGTCAAATCGAGGATATGATAATTTCAGATAAAGCTCCCGAAGAGAATCAAATTTATAAATAATATTGGAGTTCCAACAGAAACTCAGGTATCTAAAATTCATGAAAATAAAGAGATCTCAATAAATTATATCATGAATGAAATAAGATGGAACCGAGATGAAATTGATATCAATTAAATTTTTGTATATAATATAGAGCTAAATATAATAAATATTAAGGATCATGACTAGAAGTCTATTAAAGAATGTCGACAAATAAATAATTGGCCAAAAATATAAAGGTGCAATTGTGGCAGAGTTAAACTCATTTGAAAAACGAAAAGTTTTTGGGTCTGCAGTCCCAATATCTAAATGTGTAGAACCAATATGATATAAATGAGTATTTATGCGAAAAAAAAAGAAATGAGAAATGTGAAATATGAAATTGTAAGATATAAAGCAATCATATTGGTTTTTGAAATATGAAATATGAAATATGGAAACCCCACGGTCCTTATGGTTTTTGAAAAAAAAAAATCAATTATATTGGTTCCGTAAAATTCGTTTTATTAATTATGGTTTATGAAAAAAATTCGAGATCCAGCTCACCATTTTTTAACTTTTTTGGGGACGTCCTATTGGACATGAATAGTTTGTGTCAGAACTTATGAGTTGGACATGTACGTGACATATCATTAGAATTATAGAAGAAAATATTGACAGAGTGAATTAATAACAACAAATAAAAAATTGGTGATTGCTGAACGACAAATCAAACTTTAGTTATCAATTAATAACAAAATTCAAAATTTAATAACCTCCGATGAAATTTATTTACCCGTCCAAATAAAGCATCCCTCCAGTTCCGTAGTAAATTTTCAAGATATTTCTATTTCGCTTCTTCTTGTCTAACAGGGAAATTTTTTTGATGATGCAATCAATATATATTTGATGAATTTACCATTTTTGTTACATCCTTTTCATCAATGTCAAATTTTAGACATGTATTATGAAATTAAATGAACATACTATTTTATAAATATATATTGAACTTGTACGTACTAATTCATACTTGGGTGTAAAAATACATTTTATCATATGAAGTGCAAATGCTGGCTCTTTGGTCATACAGGTGATTGTTTTCCCCTGAAGTTTCCATTTCAGCTTAAAAATGGAGAAAGAGCGTTGCCATTTTACCCTCAAAATAAAATGGAGAAAGAGGTGGATGACATGGATCAATTAATACTCAAATATTTCACTGGAGTGCGGGCACGTGGTACACATGCCCCTAACCTCAGACTTTCCTCCTACTTTATCGTACAAATTATATATCCTTTCTCATTCAGGAGCTCCTATCTTAAAAATACCTTCACACAAAAAGAGCTTAGAGCTAGATCCACTAAAACATATCGAAAACATGACTTGCTTCAGAGGAGAATCAAAAGAACCTCATTTCGTCTTAGTCCCACTACTTGCTCAAGGCCATATTATCCCCATGGTTGACCTCGGGCTCATCCTAGCTGAGCGTGGGGTGCGCATAAGCCTTATAATCACACCAGAAAATGCCAATCGTATCCAACCCATAATCAACCGAGCAAAAGAGGCAAATCTCACCATACAATTCGTTGAACTCAGTTTTCCCGCTGTAAAGTTCGGGTTGCCGCCCGGGTCGGAAAGTCTCGATTGTATTACAGACCATAGCCTCATCAGGGGTTTCTTTGATGCCATTTTCTCACTCCATGAGCCCTTGGAAGATTTTCTTGGAAGCCTTGAGCGACCACCATATTGCATGATCACCGACAAGTGCAATGGATGGACGGGTCCTGTCGCACGAAAGTTCGGCATACCAAGGGTAATATTTCATGGACCAAGCTGCTTTTATATATCTACCGAACATAATCTTGTACATCACAAGGTGTATGATAGCATAACCGATGAAAATGAATATGTCACCGTGCCGGCTTTTCCTATTAAGTTAAAAGTCAACAAATTTCAGTCACCAGGCTTCCTTAGTAACCCATTCCTTGAGGATTTGAAGAAGAAATGTCTCGAGGAAGAGTCGACAGCAGATGGGGTGGTAATAAATACCTTCCTCGAGTTGGAGCAGCTGTTTGTTGAAAATTATGAGAATGTGATAGGGAAAAAGGTTTGGGCAATCGGGCCAATTTGCCTTTATGACAAGGATTCTGAAATGAAAGTAGGTCGAGGAAATAAAGAGGCAATTGATCAAAGGGATCGAGTGCTGACCTGGCTCAATGACAGGGATGCTGCGTCGGTTTTGTACATTAGCTCTGGTAGTATGGCAAATACAAGAACTCAGCAACTTATGGAATTTGGGAGTGCCTTAGAGGCATCAAACAAACCATTCATTTGGGTGATTAAGAAGATAGAAATGAATCCCGAGGTTGAAAAATGGTTATCTGAAGGGTTTAAAGAGAGAACAAAGGATAGAGGTCTTATTATTGTCGGATGGGCTCCTCAGATGGTTATTTTGTCACACATGGCAATTGGGGGGTTTATAACTCATTGTGGATGGAACTCGATTCTAGAGGCAATTTCTATGGGAGTACCGATGATCACTTGGCCACGATTTGCAGATCAATTTGTCAATGAGAAATTGGTTGTGGATGTTCTCAACATCGGAGTTAGTCTCGGTGTAGAAGTGCCGGACTATGCTATTTTTGATGTTGTCACAGTGAAGAGCGATGATATCACGAAGGCGGTGTCCAATCTAATGGATGGAGGAATCGAAGCAGATGAAAGAAGACAGAGGATTAGAGATTTTTCTGAGAAAGCAAAGAAAGCAATGGAAGAAGGAGGTTCATCATACATAAATTTGACTGATTTTATTCACCATTTTACTGATACCAAATGAAAAATGGGCATTAGTCAGTTTGAAATGTATGTCCCTATTATCACTCTAGTTAATTTATTTTCAGTATAAGATTTGCTCTATGTATTGGCAAAATAATGTATGTCGTTAATTAAGTAATTGATTTATTTATCCATGGTTTGAACACTTCAAGGTATTCTTTTTGGGAATGTGTTGTTTTTAGAGTATGATTCTATCATTGAAAAAGAAAAACTTTTATCTTTTTATATTAGTTTTGTCTTTCTTATCTCCACACAATAAATGCAAACTTATTTAATAAATATAGTAATAAAAATATTGACTGAACAAGTGTTGCAACAAAATAAATGATGTATCAAATAAAAAGTCCATAGGTTGGTTTCTTCTCTGTACTCGGATGCATCCTCGATTGAATATGCATATATACTATCTTCACTGTTAATTTGCACATTTTTAAGACTTGAAAAAATAAAATTGATATATTTATATCAGATTTGTCTTTAAATTCTCTCCTTCTTATCTCCACACAATAAATGCAAATTTATCCAATAAAGAAAGTTACTAAAGAAAATATTGCAAAGAAAAAAATGGATATATTTATATCAAATTCGTTTATAAATTCTCTCTCTTCTTTGATTTCCGTTGACAACGGATATATGTTATCTTCACTTTTTATGCATCTTTATTGTGAGTACTTAGTGAGTTATAAGATCCTGCTCCTACAAGGACAAGAAAAAGGTCGAGGCAACTTGGATATCTAAGTATCTAGTATTGAATTTATGATTTTTTATTTTTCTATCATGAAAGAGAAGTATTATACATGTAATATCAAAAAGTTTCTTATTAAAATATTGTATACAACTATATTATTTATATGTAATAATTATCATCTATATATATTTTATTTTGGATAAAATTACAATATAACTTCTAATAGAGCTTAAATAATCTATTGTTAAATTCTCCTCGATTGTATATATTTTTGCTTTTGTAGTGTAATAAAGTTCATTTGAAGTACATTTTTTGGGTGCATTAAGTGCTTTCTTTTCAAGTACTTTTTTTTTTTTTGGGACTAATTTCCATCCGAAATTTTTATTTATACAATAATTCCAAAAGAAATAAATCTCAAAATCATTATTTATAGGGAATTCCAGATCTAGTTGGGTCGCCCAATTCCATGCAGCTCCAAAAATTAAGGGCTGCCCAATATCCCTGCGACCCTAGTCTAGGAGCCGTCCATTGGTTCAGCGGCTCCAATTTTATTTTTGTTTTTTTAAAACAAATTGATTTATTTTTGTAGCTGGATATTTTTGTTGATTTTTTTGTATTTAGTTAAAAAGCTAAATTTTAGTTTATTTATTTGTTTTATTTTCAGCAAAATATAGAAAAATTAAGTATTTTTTTCATCAAACAATAACCTAGCAATAAATATAAAGATGCCATCAATAGAAATATATAATGCATATGTTCCCACGAGTACAATAATAAAAATATGTATAATAAATTTAAAAATAAATAATATTCTTACCAATACAATTAAAACTACCAATATAATTAAAACATCCAATATATTAAAAGCATAAATTTATCTCCGAGATAAACATGCAATCCATTGATTGCTTTTCAACCTGCCAATTTACAAAAAAATAAAATAAAATTATTGTTTCAACCTGATAAAAAAAAACACTATCTCGTGTATCTCGAGCAGCTATGTTTTGTCTTTCTTGTGTATCTTAGTTAGCTTGTTGTCCTCTTCTCCTCCTATTTAGTAAGTCCAACCACATCGGAATCCTTTTGTGTTATCTTCTACAAAAGTAACTAGCCTATATTCTAGAACAAGGACATGGCCCTCATGTTCAAGCCATTCCAACTGATTGTCATACACCTGTCATTCAACCTTCCATGTGTGGATCAGTATCTGGATGTGGTAGTTGTCACTTGCAAAACTGCTAGGGTCGATGCCTCTGAGATGACACATGGACAAAATTTGAGAACATAGTATTATGTCTAATTGAGGCTTCTGGCATGTGCATTACACCGTGTTATTCACCCTGGTGACCTCCGTGTATTTGAAATTGGCATTGGTAAACCGGTAAGAAGTGTTAGGCAAGAAAGCATGAACTCTCACTTGTGTGGAGGTAACTTCGAACTCGTTGGACTGAATATTAAGGTTATACTGACCCTAATCCAATCCCAAATTCTAAAAAATAACCATCTTAAATCCCACATAATCAGTACCTAGTAATACTGGAATCATAGTAACATGCCTGAGACTATAATTAACAAAAATACTTAATTTTTCTATAAGTTGATGAAAAATATAAAAAATATTGTTTCAACTCTAATATACTTAATGCACTTAATGCACTTAATTTTTGTAGTTGGGTGCATTAAGTGCATTAAGTGCCTGAAATTCTCAAAAAAAAATGATTTTTTGGTTTATTTATTTTTTGGATATAAAAAATAAAAATATTGTTTCAACTCTCAATACCAAAAATTGCACTATGAAAATTACATCTGTGATTGCTTTCTCTATCTCTCTTGTTATTTACTTTACTTTGTTGCAACTTCATTTTAATTTTACAACACGTTATCAGCAGGACTTGCTCAAAAGAAGTTACAAAGTAATTATGTATGTAATTTGTGTGATTAATTATTAGATCTTTCATTAATTTAAAAATCATTTAAGTTTTTTATTATATTTGTTTTAGTTTATAAGGATCATTCTTTGAAGTGAATGATGCAATAATAACCTGAAGTTATATCAAAACTAATTGTTTATCAAAAACCTGAAGTTCATATTACCTGAATATAATAATAAGAGTAATAACTTGAAGTTATTATCACAACTAAAAGTTTCTCAAGAACCCAAAGTTTGTATTACCCGAATAAAATAATAACTTGAAGTTATTGTTAGAAATGTTTCTATGCGCATCTGATTCAGTCTCAGTTTCGGCCAGGAACTGTTCACTCCGTCCTTGGCCGAATATACTATTTTTCTGCACAGCTGTTTCAGCCTCAATTTTGGCCAGGAACTAACTGTTTCAGCCTTGGCCGAATACACTGTTTTTCTGCATTTTTTGTTTCTACCAGGAACTATCTGTTTTGGCCAAGAACTGTTTCTGTTTAGAACCTGAAGTTCTATTAGAAATTTTAGTATATAATTAATATAATAACAAGCAGTTATTATAGACCACAGGATGAATAATAACCTAAAGTTATTCTCAATTAAATAATCTAAAGTTTTATTAGAAATTTTCATATAAAATCAATATAATAACCAGAAGTTATTATAGGTCATTGGATAAATATATAACCTGAAGTTGTTTTCAATTAAATAACCTAAAGTTTTATTAGAAATTGTCATATAAAATCAATATAATAACCAGAAGTTATTATAGATCATTGGATAAAAATATAACCCAAATATATGTCAAATTAAATTTTACAATTGCATAGCCAAGCAATTTAATAATCATACGTTATTAAATAAAATATTTTATTATAACCTAAAGTTATTAATACATTTAAATTTATTTATTTATTCATGCAATTTACATATTTTTTTTTTATTTATATTCATTTATCTCCCTTTTCATAATCTAAAGTTATGATTTATAACATGAAGTTATGGCACTAATAACCTGAAGTTAATTTGTATCTATTTCATAATACATATGGAAATTATATTTTTTTTTTCATTTATCATAACTCAAAGATATAGTAGTAACCACCTAATGTTGTAAATACGTATTAATGAAAAATGAGAAAGAAAAACATCCTGAAGATGTTTGTTTCAGATGTGGAATGACAGATCATTGGTCGCATACCTGTTGTACGCTAATGCATTTTGTAGAGTTTTATCAAGCCTCAATTAAGAAAAAGGGAAAAAATGTGAAAACTAATTTTATTGAAAATGTCTCCAAAATGAATGCCATATGGATACACATCTTGATGTATCAGATTTCTTTCATAATGTCAATGAATAAATATATATTCTTACTTAGGAAGAAAATGTAGTATAGAAGTTTATGTTTCTGTTTAATAAAAGTTTAGTTTACTTTTAAATTTTTATATGCTAATAAGTTTAATGAACAAAAGTAATTTATTTTTGCATTTTAAAGGAAAATGGCTGACGCAATGATAAGTAATGAAGATCCATGTCTGGTAAATAGTGGAACAACTAATACCATATTAAAAAGTAAGAAATACTTTTCACAATTGCATTTTAGTGAGACTAATATTCACACTATATCTGACACAAGTAATTTAATAGAAGGCTTAGGAAGAGCTTGTATTGTGTAGATTCAGAAGAAATCTACTAAGCTTTAAAGATATTTGAAAGAATGGTTATCATATGGAAACTATGAATAAGAAAAATTGTAAGTATCTTCATATCACATCCATTAAGAATGGCCAAAAGATTATAATTGAAAAGATGCAAGTAATGTCATATGGACTATATAGTACTTATACAGGTAGAATGGAATCAAATATGGTTGCTAACCCAAAGTTAGTTGTTACTAACCAAGAGTTAGTTGATCCAAAAGTATTTACATTATGAAATATCATATTGGGTCATCTGAAAAATATAATGATGAGGAGAATAATTGAAAGTGCAAATGGGCATCCCATAAAGGACCTGAAGATATTATTATCAAAAGATATGACATGTGAAGCATGCTCTCTTGGAAAACTTATTATTATGCCATCTTCAAATAAAGTTGGACCTAAAGCTCATTCATATTTAGAAAGAATTCAAAGAGATATATATGGACCTATTACACCTTCATGTGGACCGTTTAGATATTTTAAGGCATTAATTAATGCATCAAAATGCGGGCACATGTGAGTTTGTTAGCAACAAGAAAGGTTGCATTTTATAGAATATTAGCACAAATTATCTAATTGGGAATTTATATTGGTTTTAACTCTCATTCTATTATTAGATATTTAGAACCATTAACAGAAGATGTTTTTACAGCAAGATTTGCTGATTGTCATTTTAATAAATCAATATTCCCAAATTTAAGGGAAGATAAACAAAAGCTGGATAAACAAGTAACTTAAAATTCATCATAATCTTATTTTGACCGACGAAGTGGTCAATGTGAACTCGAAGTTCAAAAGATCATAAATTTGTAAAGAATTGCAAATGAATTTCCTGATGCATTCACAGATACGAATAGAGTTACTAAATCAAATATTCCAGCTATAAACGTATTTGGTCTAATTGACATTACAAAAATATCTAATGAATCTAATGTGTGTAGAAAATGTGAAAATCCACTTGGTTCTAAGAATGTAAATCCATGTAAAAAGAAAGAGCAGAATAAAGTAGTTGGTCCAATCCCAGAAGAGGTTGGTGGTAAAACTCCTGAAGAAGTCAATAAACCCCAGAAGAGGTTGACAATAAAACTCCTAAAGAAGTATATAAAATTCCAGAAGAGATTAATGATAGAACTCATAAAGAAGTTGATAAAATCCCAGAAGAGATTGATGAAGTTCTTGAAAAAACTCAAGTAATAAATGATTATGAGATTTCTTTAAATTATGTAATAAATGGTATTATATTAAATAAAAATGAAACACATGTTGATGAAATCTTTGCATTCACTATAGCAAGCATTGTTATAAACGGAGAAGATAATGTGCCAAAAACTCTGAAAGAGTATAGACATAGAAATGATTGGCCTAAATGGAAAGATGTCATACAAGCATAATTAAGTTCATTAGACAAGCAGCAAGTATTTGGACCTATAGTCCAAACGCCCAAAGATGTTAACCATGTAGGCTACAAATGAGTATTTGTTATAAAAACAAATGAGAAAAATAGATTGTAAGATATAAAGCAAGGCTAGTGGCATAAGGCTTTACAGAAATACCTGGAGTTGATTATGAAGAAACATATTCATCTATAGTGGATGCGATAACTCTCATATTTCTAATAAGTCTCACAGTTGCAGAAAATCTAAAAATGCGACTTATGGATGTTGTAATAGCCTATTTATATAGTTCACTTGACAATGATATATACATGAAAGTTTCAGAAGGATTGAAAATGCCTGAAGCATATAAGTCAAAACCTAGAGAGATGTACTCTATAGAATTAAGAAGATCTTTATATGGACTAAAATAATTTGGTCGAATGTGGTATATATAATTGACTGAGTGAGTACCTTCTAAAATAAGGATACAAAAATAATATAATTAGTCCGTGTGTTTTCATTGAAAGGTCAAATCTAGGTTTCACAACCATTGCAGTGTATGTTGATAATTTAAATTTTATTAGATCTCCAAAAGAGATTGAGAATACTGCAAAATTGTTAAAGAATGAGTTTGAAATGAAGACCTTAGTGTAACAAAATTTTGTCTCGGCCTGCAGATCGAACACCTAAAGAATGGAATATTTATCCATCAATCCAATTATGTTAAAATTCTTTTAAAGAGATTCAATATGGATAAAGCTCATCCTTTGAGCACACCAATGATTGTACGATTGCTAAATGCATAAAATGATCCTTTTTGCCCACAAGAAAATAATGAAAAAGTGATTAGTCTTGGAGTACCATACTTAAGCACAGTTGGGGTATTATTATATCTTGTAAATAATACGAGATCCAATATCACATTTTTAGTAAATTTTTTAGCAAGATATAGTTCCAAACCAACCAGAAGACATTAGAATGAAATTAAACAAGTATTTGGGTATCTCTGCAGAACTAGAGATATGGGGTTATACTATTAAAAAAATACAAAATCTAATTTAATTGGATATGCAGATGCGGGATATTTGTCGAATCCACATAAAGCACGATCTCAATCGGGATATGTATTCACCTATTGTGGAGCTGCAATTTCATGGCGATCAACAAAAAAATTTCTTACGGCTACATCTTCAAATCACGCTGAACTGATCGCTTTATACGAGGCGGGTCGAGAATATATTTGGTTACATTCAATGATTCAAAATATTCAAGAAGAATGTATATTTGAAAACATCAAGGTAAATGTAGCATGTATTGCACAAATCAAAGAATGATCTATCAAAGGAGACCGAACTAAACATATTGCACTAAATTTCTTTTCGACACATGACCTACAAAAGGAACACATAATAGATGTTTGCCAAGTTCGATCAATCGACAATCTGGCAGACCTATTTATAAAATCTTTACCAACAAAGGTTTTTATACAACTTACAAAGAAGATAGGTCTATATCGATTGAAGGATATTCAATGATATCAAAATGAGGGAAAGTATTATACGCACTGTACTCTTTTTCCCTTAACCAAGTGGGTTTTTTTTTGTAAGGTTTTTAAAGAGGCAGTACATGGTCCTGAAGTATCATATTAACAGCGTATAATGAAAGATGAATATCCAAGGAGAAGTGTTATGAAATACATTTATCTGGATGTTCAATCTATAATCTCCAATATTAATTCTCATTTCATTGCCCACTACCTCCACTACTATGGGCATTTATTTTCTTCTTTATTATTGTACCATCTCTTTCTAGTCTATAAATAGAGGTTTTGTAAATGAAGAATGTACACATATATTATATACAAAAGTGGAGAATAAAATTATGTGATTACTCTCTCTATCTCTCTTATTATTTATTACTTTTGTTGCAACTTCATTTTAATTTTATAACACATACATTACTATTTTTTCCTTTTTGGATAAAAAATTTGTGCATCCATAAGACCACTTTATTTCTTGTATGAATCTCAGCAAAGCAAATTTAGTTGTGCTTTACTTCTAGCTCTAAGAGACGAGTTTTGAGGAGTTGAGGATGTACTAATGTAATTCAAGACCTGAATAAAATAATAATAATCAAAGATTCATATTTTTACGAGGAGAATTTTTTTGTCTTCATTATGCTTTTATTTTCAAAATTTTAAAATGACAAAAATAAAATTGTTAGCTATTATTTATATCATTTTTATTAGGTACATGTTAAAGTATAATATTTCAACTTTGTTTTGATTAATATCAAAAGTTGGTAAAAATAGAATGACGTGTAATTTCTAAACGTTATTTTCAATTTATTGATTTCCACAAAATGAAAAAAGTAATCAATTTTAATGTGTTTATACACTACTACAAAAAATATTTTTATCATCGAATGTGCTTTTTGCACAGATGGTGTATATCACGAGTGGCAGCGCTGTAATTACGTTGAACTTTTACTGTCTGTCTTGGAAAAAAAGCCGATGGCATTGATAGACTCCTCATTTGCTATCAGTTAAATTTCACGAACAGTTAGTATTGAGCGACTCTTCAACATCGGTTAGTGTGAGTGATTTAGGGTTATTACTTAGCAAGTAATAGGGGAATGTGATTAAATAGGTTAGTGTGAGTGATTTAATTATATTACATCCTGTGATAATCTGAATTATCCCCCACAAGCCGACCTTAGAGTCGGAGAACCTTTCAAATACGCATAGAACCAAACCCTGGCATCCATAGAGAATAATAATACCAGTATATGGAGCTGGTCTATACTGTATACGGTAGTAATAGTACCATATACGAGTTCGTATGAGGCAGTGACACAAGACTGTATGCGGATAGATATGAGTGTTATAAATATGTATTGACATAATTAGAAGGATTTCATCTAAAACCCTAGAGGCCCCTAGACTTGGCTTACAACAATTAGCATCTCCACCTACATTTTGCCAGATAAAACTGTAAAATCACCATGTACCTTTATTATTATTTTATTTTATAAGTATACATGCTACCAAACAAATCCGGAGAACCTAGACTAGTGCTATTGTTGTTAAATAACTTAAGATCTATCAATGTGGATCGACACCTGACACTAATACATAGTAGAATTATGCACTTGTAATCCGACAAAGTAGAATTAGTATAACTAAGTATATATTTATATAGAGGAGGGTTCAAATGCCTCCATTATCCTCCATTTTTAAAAAATTTAATAACTCAAAATTTAAATTTTAAAATTCAAAATAAAACCGTTGAATATGAACTACATTATTTTATCTATGCACATGTAAAAAATTATGGCATTTTCAACTTTATTTTGGTTGTTATCTTGAGCTTGTAAAAATGTATACTAATGTGGATAATTTCTAGACGTTGATTTTTCAACTTATTAATTTATATAAAAACGAAATCAAAATGTGATAATTATTTATAAGCACAGAGAGAAAATAACATATATCACATCTAACGGTTTTATTTTGACGTTTAAGTTTTAAACTTTGAGTTATTTAAGTTTTTAAAAATGAAAGCATGATGGAGACACAAAAAATGGAGGCATTTAAACTCTCCTCATTTATATATACTATAAGTTAGTAGTACGCATTTAGAGTCATCATATACACAGTTACTTGAATTGTATAGAAATCATTATTTTAGTGCATTTCTTTTAGAGATCTGACATGATTCATTTCTATTAACCATGTATGTTAGTACTATATATAGATACGGCTCGAAAACCGTATACAACATACCAATATATTCATACCCATTTTGTCCAGGGTTGCATTTTCTGTACTAGTGTAAGTTGTCAGATATACATTTTTTATAGGGGAAGTCAGATATACATTTACTACTCGATGAGACGTGTATTATGGGCTTATGGGGTCGGTCATGCGCGCGGGTCTCACGCAAAGATGATTAATTTGGTTCTGTCACGAGATCTAAAATGATCTGCCATTTTGTCCTGCTGCCGTGGGATTTTTTTGTCACGTGACCAAGTTGTCAGATATACATTTACTACTCGATCAGTGAATTATGAGCTTGTGGGGTCGGTCATGCGGGTCTCACACAAAGATGATTAATTTGGTTCTGTCACGAGATCTAAGCGGATCTTTCATTATGTCCTGTTGCCGTGGGATTTTTTTTGTCACGTGACTAAGTTGTCAGATATACATTTACTATTCGATCAGTGAATTATGGGCTTGTGGGGTGGGTCATGCTACAGAGATGAATTTGGTTTTGTTATAGGAACTGATATGCCAAAGTGTTATGTTGCCGTGGGAAATGCTACCTTGAAAATTTTGACTTTTCTATATTTTTTAAAAGAAGTTGTTGAGTTACAGTTAAACAAGATCTCTATGCAAAAATATGTTTTGCAAACTAACTTTTACATTTAAAAAAAAAAATTGACAACTTTTCTAGAGAGATGAAAAATCACTACTTTTGAAATGATATAGAATCTATAAATCAAGTGATTTTCAACCTATCTAAAATTATAGTAATTTTTTTTCTAAAAATTGCAAAATTAATTTAAAATTATATTTCATAGAGTGATCATGTTGAATGGTTAATATCAACAGTTAAGTGCGCATCACATTGGTAAACAATACTTCTTCCTGCATATAAATTTTCACCCATGTAGACACAAGATGCAAAACAATATTTTTGTTTACAAAATTGTTACTTTCATTTTTGTTTGTTGTACTGACTACTTATCTTCTGATATAATAATTATTGGCCTGTATTGTACTGTCCTGTTCTAAAGTAAATCACATATAATGTAATTCGTTTCTCAATTACATGTGATTTCTTTCCCCTTTTTTTTTTCTTTTTACTTTTTTCTTTTTACTTTTTACTTTTTTTACTTTAGTGTATGTTATCTAGCACTACTACAGAAGTGAGAAATTATATCGATAGAGGAAATTATATTCTGCAATCCACAATAGAGAAAATTCTATTCGGCTATCGGTGTTGGTAACACTATTACAAAAAACATCTGCACAGATGGTGTACATCACGAGTGACAGCATTGTAATTATTTTGAACTTTTTACTTTCTGTTATGGAAAAGAAATTGATGGCGTTGATAGACCCCCTCCTTTGTCATTGGTTAAATTTCACAAAGAGTTAATATTGAGTCAGTCTTCAACATCAGCTTGGCTAAACGACCAATGGAACTAAGGGGGTCACTTTTACCATCCGTTATGTACATGATCCGTTGGTGATAGTACAAAATAATAACAACTCGTTACCATATTGAATTGATGACATATTCCTAGGGACAACGCTTTGTAAATAATTAGAACCCCGGATTTAGTATACACTATCTGCTAAATATGTTAAACCGATGGTGATGCTATTATATTTTATATATTCCAATAAATCTAGGTCGATCGATTCATCTCTTAAGAGCCTTCCAGTATATCCCCAAATTAAGTATTTTGCTATATTGCTCGCTGCGAATTTTAATTTTCCAAATCGACGGACAAAGATCAGTATTTTCTCTTCCAGAGTCATTAATTTGTATGCTAGATCACTCTTCTCTCCTTTATTTTATGTTTATTTTAATCGTTAATTTGAATGGTTTCTTAAATTAGGGAACAACTAATTTAAACTAGGATTTAGTTAATTAATGTTATTTTTTGTTTTGTATAGGCTAAATGTGTAACCAAAGTAGTCGTTACTTATCAGAACCTTATAATTACAATAGATGTCTTAAGCCGACTGTTGTAATGCTTTCGAAGACCAAAAAGAATCCGAAGAGGAAATTTTATACATGTCCAGGATACAATCAATAGATGGGCTGGTGCGACAACACTTTCAATTTATGTAACGTAAATTTAAATCATCATATGCAACCTTACAAACAAGTTGCAATATGCCAAAATGAGACAGAAGTATCTTCGATTCTCAAGAAACAACTAGCAGTATTACTTGTGATTTGTGTGTTGATGCTGATTGTGATCTATTTTTTTTATTATTTTGTTGCTTCATGTAAAGTATTTGATTAAATGACATGGTTGTCATGAGCTGTCTAAAATCTATGCAAAATATGTTCTTAAAATTATATCACATTTTCATCCCGAGTTTTCTGTAGTGTACTAAATCGATCCTATCATTAATCAACTACTTGACATGAAACAAAAACACAATAATTAAAAAACATATCACAAACATCAACACACAAAGTATGTCTGGCCAACATGAATCCATGCAAAAAATGATGTTTGTGATATATTTTTTAATTATTGTGTTGTTGCTACATGTCAAGTAGTTGATTAAAAAACTCTATCACGTTTTGAATGGTGTGTTGATGTTTGTCATATGTTTTTTAATTATTGTGTTGTTGCTTCATGTCAAGTAGTTGATTAATGATAAAATCGATTTAATATAGAGCCAAACTTCATATAATTTTTGCATTGGAAGATAGAACACTATGACAAAACAATTAAATGAGATAGATGTCACAGTAGCTGTCCAAAATCTATGCAAAACATATTCTTAACATTCAATCATGTTTTGAACCAAAGTTTTTTGCAATATACAAATGGCACATGTTAGTGCATTATTGTTTGATCTCTTACACAAACTCCCTTTAAATTAATTGGTGAATTGCAAAAGAGTTCAAACAACAACATAAGTCCACTTTTATGTGTCCATTTTTACGTGTCCATTTTTACACTGCGAAAAACTTGGATTGAAAACACGATTTAATTTTAATAACATGTTTTGCACATATTTTGGACAGCTTGAGACACTCATCTCATTTCATTATTCTACCATTGTATTATATCTTCCAATGATAAAAATATATTAAGTTTGGCTCTGTATCAAATCGATCCTGCCATTAATCAACTACTATGTGTGATGTGTTGTAATTATATATATATTACATCGATCCTACATATTAAGTTTGTATATGATGTGTTATAATTGTTGTGTTGTAATTAATTATAAATAAGGAGATGAATTTTATGGATGTTTATTTGAGTGTTTATGTTGTATGCACATGGTAACTTTTAAATGGATTAATTAATTGTAACATGTCCATTACGATACTTCCGAAAACTTGAGATGAAAACATAATTTATTATTCCGAACATGTTTTATTAGTTTAAAGTTAGTTTGACCCATTTTTTTGTAACCTAACCAAGATAATTTATAATTATCTTGTAAATTTAGTGTCTAATAAAACATAGTGAATTAATTAGTCAAATCAAAAGAAATTATTGCATATATATGATGTGTTGTAATTATTGTTTTCTAATTGTAAAAAAGGAGATGAATTCTGCATATGAATGTTTATTTGAGTGTTTATGTGGCATATAAGCACATGGTAACTTTTATGTAGATTAATTGCACAATTAGATAAATTAGTGAATGTTGTTTGCATGTACAATTCGATCGGTGTTTTCAAGCTCCACGTATTGAATTTGAAACGATAAACTCCAATAACATTGGTAAATCACTACGGAATTTCAACAAAACATGTTCACATAATATATAATCTTCATACAATATTTATGATTCATACATGTGTGTGTGGGTCTATATATATATATATAGAGAGAGAGAGAGAGAGAGAGAGAGAGGTTGGCTAAGATCAAAGTGGTAGTTCATGAGCTTTGGTGCTACCAATGCATTTTCAATTTTCAAAGTTCAAAACGTCGATCCGAACCGTTCAAGTTGATCTTTATATTAAAATGTGCATGGAGATAAAATTTTATATTTTTTCTGAATTTTTTTTACTATTTATTAAGCCACTTAGAAAATCACTGATCCAACGGTGGCTTCTGATTTTACTGTTTTCTTAACCCACCGTTAGATCAACGATTTTCTAAGTGGCTTAATAAATAGTAAAAAAATTCAGAAAAAATATAAAATTTTATCCCCATGCACATTTTAATATAAAGATCAACTTGAACGGTTCGGATCGACGTTTTGAACTTTGAAAATTAAAAATGCATTAGTAGCACCAAAGCTCATGAACTACCACTTTGATCTTAGCCAACCTCTCTCTCTCTCTATATATATGTTGTTTATCCACTTACACAACTTGGTAACTTTTATGCGGATTAATTGCATATTTAGATAAATTAGTGAATGTTGCTTACATGTACAATTCGATTGGTGTTGTCAAGCTTCTCGTATTGAATTAGTGAACTCCAATATTATAATTGGCAAATCACTATGAAATATCAATGAAATATTTTCACATAAGGAGGGATCCACATACAATTAACATTTGTTTACAATTGTTTACCTATTGCCTAAGAAATATTAATTTATAAGAAACATTCATCAATAAATATTAATTGTAAGTGGATCCCTCCTAATATATTGCTTACCTATTTTAATTGCATGCACAAATGGTTAACTTTTATGTGTCTTAATTGCATAGTTACATAAATTAATTAGTAAATATTGCTTGAATTTATGTGGATTAACTCGAATTTACATCCTCTTCAATTAATACTGCACAAGGGAATTTTTTACAATTAATGGATCTAGACCGTTCTTTTTAACTTAGCACAAATCACAAAGCCCAATAGTACTGCTATTCCAAATCCCACAGCAATGAGATTTAATCTCAAACCTTAAATGAAGTCCATCCTCTACGGTATCGGAGAGGAGTTGAATCCGACATTGCTGTATTAATAAATACACGCGTACTCTTTGCATTTATCCACCGTATTTATTCACATACTGCCATCAGTGGGACCACTGACCATCACTACATAGCCGATGGTTACAGTTAAATGGGGAGCTAGGGTTTCAAAATATATATATCCAACAACATAGAAGTGTTCTAGTGCACTTTCAAAATTAATGGATGTATCTAGGTAGCTCACTTTCTTCGCCGCTACTCCGTCTTGACAATAGCACTCATTACCCGCCACCTCAACAACATTAATTAAGCACTCTCCGTCGTAAGGTTCTTGCAACCAACACTCTGTCTATATCTTAATTTCTAGGATTTTCTAGTTGCAGAGTTTTTAGGATAATATGGTTATAGGGTTTAGTTTTATATCTTTATTTTTTTTAAACATTAATTTGTAGCTTTGGATGTTTTTTACTCTTTGATTTGTAATTTAATTTCAGCAATGTCGGTCCAAGATTATTTGCCACTTTTAAAAAGACTGAGAAGGTCGGTCGTTGATCCACAACGAATTCATATTACCATTGACGGTGATGATAGTTTGGATGTGTGGGTAAAATTCCTTAATTTGGCATTTTATTGATTTTTAATTCTTCAATAACATGAAATATGTAAGAATGACCTTGCGTTGACAACCAATCACATAGATTTTATTTTTTGAAGATTTGCATCCATTCAAGACATGTTAGGAGAAATGCAAGAAGAACAACATATTGGATATTAGCTAGAGCAAAGTCAAATGCCAACCAAGAAGCTGATTCTCCAAACTGTACTAAAGTAAGGCACCTGACTGAATAAATTATTGTTTGTTTTTTAAATAAGCTGCTACATGTACACGAAAGTGATACAATCATATGTACAATCTCAGGACTAGTCTATAGTCTGTTATTCATTGTTTCTGTTATAAGTTAGTTATGGCTATTAGTAATAGTTGTTAATGTAGTTAGTTACAGCTGTAACTATAGAGTTAGTTATATGATGTCATGATGTAAAGTTGATAGCAATATAAACAGCTCAAGTGTAATCGATTCAGACTAATGATGAAGTACAATTGATTCATTTTATTCTCTCTCTCTGTCTCTATTTTATTATACATGATAGGAGCCTACTGATGGGGATAATGAGATGGCTAGTAATAGTATTATTGAATTGGTGCTACCGAGATAGCCAATACCTGCAGAAGGATTATGGGGTCGGGTCCCACTTGTAAATCAGGAGGCATTGCACGAACTGGGCTTGGAATTCCAACTGCTGCATGACAAATGTCTTGCAATGCCACTAACTGAAAGATGAGCCTTCCTCCTCTCTATCGGGCTGGGAGCTTTACGGGATGAGAGCTTTCAGATAACAGTGGATTTCAAAGATCTCCATAATTTTATGACTTTTAACGACATCAACGTCTCTATTATCCAATTCTGGACGATGTAGTATTTATTATTATAAACGGATCTATTATTTTTACAATCAACTCCTTTATGTCATTCTTACACTGACTATTTTTAGGTATTGCATGAAACTAATTCCTAAAGGTGCCCAAAATAATGTTGACATTGGTTTCCTAGACCCTAGTCGGCTTAGTGACACAACTATTAAATATGCTGGTGGACATTCCCTTTCGTACTTGGCCGATTTCTTGCTAAATTTGCAGGATAAGAATCTTGTATTTTTACCATGCCACAAAAATAGATAAGTTGCTAATTATACTCATGTTTATTGTTTATTCTTAAAAGGATAAAAATCTTATTTTATTACTTAAATTGTAGGGAACGTTGGAGGCTTTTTGTTATTATCCTAAGACAGAATGTTGCCTACTTGCTAGACCTGATTCCAAATAATAATGACAGGGAGTTTTACATTGTTTCTGTGTTATAGCAGTAAGTAAAATATATATAATTTAAAATGCAAATTACTTCTCATTACCTACTTCTAGGTACGTACCGTATACTGACCTTTAATAATTCTAGGGCTTTTAAGTCATACATCACCTAGGGAGCTCGGCACACGAGGAAGAAGGGCACTAGAGGTCAGAATGTTTCAGGTAAGAAATATTTTAATCAAGTATTTTCTTGCAACTTATTCGAAGTTCCAATTGCACTACTAATTAGATTTTGTTTTAAACAATACACATTTGATCAGATCCCTACACAAAGAAATTTATAGAAGTCCGGGTATTATGTAATGAAGAACATGGAGACGCTCATCAAAAATTATGCACGTTCTTTTCCAAGGTTTGTCAATCACCAGTTTTTATCATCCTTTCAGATTTAAGTTCTTAATTATATATGTTATTAATATGTTTTCATTTATTCATGCAGTGTCGTCTCTCCAAAATGTCGTACAAAAAAAGCAAATTAGATGACATCCATATTCAATGGTGTAAGTTCTTCTTAGAATTATCATCAGTTTAATTGATGTGTAGGTATTTGGCAGTGGGAGGATTTGACAAGTAGTTGTTTGTGGTTTAAAACAATTATTGTTTTCAGGTTCTTGTGTTGAAACACTTAATTAATTTGTTGTTAGTTTTAATAATTGTGATAAGAACAGTTAGTTTTCTGGTGCAATGAACTATTGTTGTGTTTATTTGATGTATGTGTGATGTTGTTAGTGCTTATTTAATAATTATTGTAAACTCTTTTTATATATTGCTTGTGGCATGGATTGATATATATTATATGTTGGAGTATTCGTGTATGTATATATTAATTGTTGATTCACAGATGGGTATGGAATGAGCGCATGCATGTTTATTGTTGCTTTGCTATATGTGTTTTAAAAATGGCTAGGCTAGCCTGTAATACAAAAATTAATAGTAAAAAATAATAATAATTACATATATATCACCATAGGCCCAGAAATTAATGACCCACTAGAAAATTACGATTTGCCAACGCCAATACAAACAAAACAGATGGTGCAAGACACTATTACAATCGGCTATTGAAATTCAGTAGACAATATTAATCATATTTGTTGTCGGTGGCGAAATGAAAGCGATGGCGTTGAGTTCGTCAAATCCGATGGTCTGAAACCTGATGACGGAACGTAATTTCAATCAATATAAAAGTGTTTTTTTTTTATAGTAGTGATAGTGAAAATAATATAAATCACATCTAACGGTTTTACTTTGACATACAAATGTGAAATAAAATGAAATTATGAAATAGAGGTATTAGAATTCTCCTCTATTTTTAATATTTCACCGAATTAATATATTTGAAGATAAAAGAAACCATTTGAATTGTTTTTGTCTCCAAATGATTTTAAAATACTTCTTCTAGGAAATTAAGAAAAAGCACACAAGAGAGCATCAATGCTAATGGCACCTAAGCCCTTGAAAGAAAGGAAAATTAAAAAAAAAACAAAGATAAAGAAGGAACTATGGACTAAACAGTGCCAAAAAAAGCTACAAAAGTTCATCTGACAACTTGATAAATATAAGGACAAAATTAACTTCAATAGTGCAAGTTCCAACGTAATTAATAAATCCTTCGACCATAATTTGTAGGGTAGATCTAGAATTTTTATCAGGAGACAAAATACTGAATCGAATTTAAATCTATTAACTAATTATATACTCGATAAAAAATAATGCTCTGACATATATTTTTCAATGCTCTGACTTATAATTTCTGATGTTTTAACATATAATTCTAATTACCAATCATTGTTTAAAAAAATTTATATTGATTTTAATACTAAATTTAACCTGAATTACAAATCAAACATCCAGAGAGAAGCAAAATTTTTTTCTGAAAAAGGCAAAGTTAATTAGTACGGATAGATCATCACTAAAATTCAAAATCCAAATGGGCGGCTGCCCCTCTGATATACACTGGTTCTGCCCCTGATAATTTGAACGGTAATGAGATTGTACTCCAATATTGTATTATTGTAAAGCATTTTCACAGTCATTACCGATATTTTTTTAAAGTATTATGGGGTCGGGTACTCACATGGTGGGAGCAGTGTTATGGGGTCTCCACTAGAAGTACCTTTCATTGACCATATTTAAACAAATAAAAATACTGAACCAACTTGGGTACCTCATTTCTTTACAAAAATCATAATTACTGATGAGTTGGGTATTCGGTACACCATTCATGCCACAATTTTTCAAACTATGTGCCGAATAGAAAAGGTAAAATTAGAGTGTACAAATAGACTACTCTGTACCTTGTTGAATATATATCGAATATCCAATCTGTATTTATTTTTTTTGCAAAAAGAAAAAGAAAAAGAAAAAGAAAAAGAAACATGAAATTAATTTGGTTTGGTAATTTTATTTTTTCAATTGTGTTTTATAAATAAATTCCTTCCCTAGCTTGCCAGACGACCACGTGCATTAATTGTTGTCTAATTTTCACGTCCCAAAATATTATGGGGTTTATTTAAAAAGTGTTTAGTGTTGTTCCTTCGTCACTTGATGGATCTAACTAAACTTGATAACTCATTGGTTGCAATGGATGGAATGAATAAGTTCATTAACCGTTATTTGTTTGCAAACTTTTTTGTAACTGTACCTTATTGTCTATCTTGTTTAGAGTAAAATACGCAACATGAAATTTATATCATGGACTCATTTTCATGTTTTATCTCTTGCTTATTTGTTTCTTCGCATTCATTAATTCATGTTATTTGTTCGAGTTGGATGTACTATTTTCAAAGATTAATTAGATTTCATGTTATTACCAGAATTTATTTTTTTATGTGAGTTTTATATGTTTAACTAAATTCTATTAAGAAATCCTATGTACTTTTGATCAGATTAAATAACTTTCTCCGAAAATTAAATACCCTTTTTTAACAAATGATTAGTTATCTCAAATGATATTTAGTTCAGGAGTTTTAGGCCGTTAGCTAACCATTATTTTTATAATATTATAAAATATTTTTATTTGTTGATCATATATTGCAGATGTAATGATATATTTGACATGTATTGTTGCAGTAACTTATTATGCGGAATAAAGGCACCAAGTAGTTGATATTGTTACAAGAGTTATGTTCTCAGAGGTTCTTGAATATCATGATAGTATAATAATGAAATTTCTGAATTCAATATATATGTGATTTCCTTTTAATGAGATTTTTAGAGTTATAGCTTGAATTTATTTAATGATAAATATATGCTTTCCTTGTAATAAGATTTCTAATGTCTGAGATTCTTGATATCAGCTAAATAGTTCAGCCAGAATTCCAATATCAAATATTTTTATTAAAAGTCGTGTATAATTCATATATTTTTTATTTTATTCGACAAAACATATCATACATAGTTTTTAAAGAAAAATCATGTATAAAACACACATTCTACACGGTTTTTTTTATTAAAAAATAACATGGAATCCAAGATTTGAATTCAAATCAAAACACTAAAAGCACTAAACTAAATTTCAATAACTATAAATTTAAACACAATACATACCATACCAAAAACACTACAATAACATCACATATTATTAGTTACATGAAAAATATTCTAACTAAAAAAATAAAAATATAACACAAAACCCTAGGTATGAGACTTTATACATTTACATGAACAGTGGTTAAGAAAATAATATGGTACCGGACCAAAAAAATGAAAAATTGAAAGAATAAACTTAATCGAAAACTTCAACTTCAGCTTTAGGATCTTCCTTTAGAGGCTCTTCCCTTTGACTTAATTGCTGCAGATTACCTCCCGACCTTTCCGAAAAATGATCATATTCTGAAATTGGACATTCGAGTTCCGAGATACGCCTATTTGAAGTTTCTTCGTTGAAGATCGCCTTTTGAAGATATCATCTCTCTTACCTTATCCCGCGCTGTAGCCCCACCTTTAGATTTACTTCTCTTAGAGAAATGCATGTATAGCCCTACATAAAGAGATGATTTAGAATGACTTATTAAAAATATAAAGAGATTCTTATAGCAAGAATGCACAGATCAATGACATGGCACACACGGATCATACAGTAAAATTGTGTAAAATTGTTTGAGCATTTCATTACGCCCATCCAAAAATGCACTCCAATATTTACACACAATTTTCAATAAAAAATCATGTATAATTTGGTCAAATTGTACACGGTTATTTACTAAAAATCATGTATGAATATTGGAGCACATTTTTACACCGTTGTAAATAGTAAAACTGTGTATACTCTTCATAAATTTTTGGGAACAATGCTTTCCAGCTATGGACACAGATTTAATGCGAATTTTGAGCAAACGTGTTTAATATGCCATGTATACTTTGCGTTTTTATACTAGTGTGTGTAGTGGAATAACGGTTCGGAAAATAGTTGTTTTTTTCTTTCAAATAAAAGCTTGTATATGCTATGATGTACTAGGGTAGTATTTATTTTATTGTAATTTCAAAAACAATATCAGATGCCACCAGAATGTAATATCTCGTAATTACATTAATTTTCACTCGCAATTAATGCAATTATCATAAGAGACAACTCACTGTGATGATTCTCATCGATCAGATTACAAAAAACTGTTACTATCCGTAGAATAAAAGTGCTTTTTTTTACTTTTATTGAGCTAAAACATATAATTCCGCAAGATCATGCAATTAAGTGTTGAGCTAATTAAACAATCAATTGCTCAAATTTGCAAATATATGTCGTCTTCTTCTTCCATGCCCATCAATTGAAAGCTATAGCAAGCTAATTTTTTATGTTGCATGCATGCTTGTTGTTTGTTTAAATATGTATGTATATATTTTTTTTATTAATTATGATCATACTTGTAAATCTGTATGTATCAGTTTGTCTGTACAAATTTGGTTAAATTTGTATGTATATCTCCATTATTATATTAAACACAGATGTTTTGATCTATCAACGGCTTTGAGTTGAACTCTACTTGTCTATAAACTTCAATGCCATCAGCAGGGCGGAACTAGGATGAAAATTTAGGGGAGGGGGGGGGGGGGGGGGGGGGGGCGAGCCGCTGAAAGACAAAAGAACAACCGTAAATATAAAAGTTAATTAAACAATAACTATCTTAATAACAATATTAAATACAAAATAGATTCAAAATTATAACATCTCTATAACAAAAAGTATGTTATATGCATAACAATTGCTTTTTTTGAAATAAAAATTAAACCCTATATTTCTATTCATTTCAATTCTTTCTATGAGGCGAAGGGGTTTTTGTCTTCATTCTTCAACGAAGTATCTTATGCTTCCAATAGACATGCGATTATGCGAATATGAATCGATTTTGATCGGCCTTGTATTCAAAATGAACCTTGTATTCATATTTAAAATTTTCTATGAAATTTAAAAATGGGCCTCCCTTCATAGAAGATTTAAAAATGGGCCTTCATTGTATTTAAAATGGGCCTTAAATCTTCTATGAAATTTAAAAATTAATTTTTTGGAGAGTACCAAGTATCCGGTTCTAAGCAAATTCTGAATTTTATGGGGGGTGTCTGGCCTCTGTTCGCACCCCTTAAATCCGCCCCTGGCCATCGGTCCAAACCGCTAGTGTTAAGTCCTAACGCCATTGTTCTGATAGTGAGCCGATCGATGGCGTTGGATTGGCTTGACTATTGAGCCAGTGCCACTGACTTCTCTCTAACTTAATTAGGTCCCATAATTTATTATAGGTGCCTCTTCATTTTTCCCGGTCATCTATCACTCCAAAAGCTCACTTTCTTTCTAACTCCGGCACAGTGCACTCTCATTGTGCATTGTTACCACTCACTTTTAATTAACTCACGCATTGAAGGTTGGGTGCATGACTTAAAAATCTTAATAGGTGAAATTGTAATATTTTTAAGAAAATATTTATACATGAAACTAATTGAATCTGTATAGCTTTTATACAAACCACTCAAAATCAATTTCATAAAAAAAATATTGCATAATATATGAATTTACGATTGCTCTGATATCAAATGATAGTCTTAATAATTCATGACATGTTTTATAGTTAAAAATACAAGTAATCCAGAATCCATAAATTCAAAATAAAATAGCAAAGTAATTTAAATCTTACAGTTATGAAGTGCAGACATCTTTAAGCGGAAGCATTAGTACTGATCTTCAATGGTTTTCCTCAGATTTGATGATGAAGACCTTAAGCGTTTTCTTTACTTCTCACTTTCAAAGATCTCAGATCTAGTCTTCTTATGCGTAGAAATCAGACCAACATTCAATACACATAGAGAGTATTAATTGATCAAAACGACACTAGAAGGAAAAAGCCTTTTATATAACCAAAACCCTAAAATAACATTTCTACACGGCTCTTTACTAAATGTTCGTGTAGCTCTCTCAAGGCTTTTTACACTGTTATTTAAACATAAAACTGTGTACAATTTCTACCTTTTTACACGGCTCTTTATATAAAGGTCCGTGTAGCTCTATCAAGCTTTCTACACTGTTATTTAAAAAAACATCCGTGTACAATTCCTACCTTTCTACACGGTTCTTTAATAAATATTCGTGTAGCTCTCTCAAGGCTTTCTACACTGTTATTTAAACAATAAACCGTGTACAATTCCTAATAAACGTCCGTGTAGCTCTCTTAAAGCTTTCTACACTGATTCTTTAATAAATATCCATGTAGAGATCCCACATATATTTCGGGCTTCCAAAAAATTATAATTTTTACACGGTTTTTTTATAAAATTGCCAAATCCATGTACAATATGCAGTGTACAATGACCTTTTTGTAGTAGTGATTTGTCAATAATATGCAAATAATATATAGGTGAAAGACATAATTGTCATTATATCTTTTTAATAATATTAATATATATTTATAATTATTAAATAAACAAAATGGGATATTAATAAAATAGTTACAATTGAATTGGTGTATAGTAAATTTTATGAAGGCATTCATGTGACGACTGTACGTCTCTGAGACACTATCTTGATTCTTAAAATAATTTCATTGATGATTGAATTGGTGTATAGTAAATTTTATAAAGGCATGCATGTGACGAAAAAAAGTCTGGATTCTTAAAGAAATTTCATTGATGATTGAATTGGTGTATATATAGTAAATTTTATAAATGCATGCATGTGACGACTGTACGTCGACTCTGAGACACTGTCTGGATTCTGAAGATAATTTCATTGATGATTGAATTGGTGAATAGTAAATTTTATAAAGGCATGCATGCATGTGACGAAAAAAAGTCTGGATTCTTAAAGTAATTTCACGAGATCAGTGCATGTGACGAGTGTAAGTCTCTCAGACACTTTGTCTGGATTCTTAAAATAATTTCACGAGATCAATGCATTAAGTCTGGATTCTAAATGTATACTCAAAATCGATTATGTCTAGTGTTGGGACGGGCAGGCAGGACCCGGCGGTCCGGGTATACCCGGGTACGGGCACGAGCATGAGCACGAGCACGAGCACGCCTCGGACACAGGTATGACGGGTACTATGGTATACGGACACGGGTATCTCGGGTATTTTTTTTTAAAACCATACCCTACCCGTCCTATACTCGTGCCCGTTGTACCCTTGACGGGTAGAGCGGTCCGGGTACGGGGGCGGGCGGTCCGGGTAGATCCGGTCCGGTTTTTTTTTTTAACAATCTGAGTAGTTCAATACTTCAATATCAAATAGTGTGTATTAGTGTATATATATATATACATAAAATGACTCGGGTAGGTCCGGTCTGGTCCGTTTTTTTTTTTTTTTCTGTTTTTTTTTCTGTTTTTTTTTTTGCTGTTTTTTTCTGTTTTTTTTAATAGTGTCGTATAAATGTTATTACATGTTTATAATTTGACTTTTAAAATCTGAATAGTTCAATATCAAATAGTGTGTATATATATACACACAAAATTATCAAGTCACATCTTTATAATTCCTAAATAAATAAAATTTGTAACTTATATATATAAATTATTCTTGTCAAAATTTGTATGTTTATTCGTCTAAGTACAAATGCATTTATTTATTTCTTTACACGAGTCATTTTATTTTCAAATTCTCATTCTAATTATATAGTTTCATAATTTATTTATATCTCGAAATTTTTAGTTTACATTTTAAATTGATAATATATTTTCTAAACGTTCATTTATTTTCAATAGGTTAAATAGAATATAAATAAAAAATATCTTAAATCAATTACTTTAAAACAATAAAATATAAATTAAAAATTTCTTAAATCAATTACTTTAAAAATAATTATGAATTATTTTAAAACAATAGAATAAAAAATAAAAGTTACCCTCCTCCTTTATTATGGGCTTGGGACCGGCTATGTAAAATGACATAGGCAGAGTTCTAACTTTTTTTTGTTAGTAATTCTTCTTTAAAATGAATAATTTAAAAAATAATTGAAATGTTAAGAAATTTATAATTTAAAAAATAACCGTAAAGATTAAAAAAGGTTAGAAATTTATATCGACACTATCTATCTAGAAGTTCTCATTCCTATACCATTCTTCGCTCTCTGCTGCACCGTCTGAATCCGAATTAGCCTGGTGCCGCGCCTCAATACCGCTTTCTTTAGTGTTGACTTCAGATGATGATACTTCAGGCACATGTTGCCTACGCTCTTCAGCTTGAATCCAATTTTTCAAGAACAAAAGTCTCTCAAAAACATGTGGACCCAACTTACTGCGTTTATTGGAGAGGATCCTATTCACTGAACTGAAACAACTTTCAGAAGGGACCGTTGACACGGGCACGGTAAATATGTCGCGGGCCATCATCGCCAACGTTGGAAAAGCCCTTTGATGCCTCCTCCACCATGCCATGACGTCAAGTCCATGTTCACTTTTGTTCATCATTGATACATAGGTCACTATCTTGCTTGTTGTTTGTGGTTCGATCTCTGACTGAAAATCTGCTAACAAACCACCACTGCTAGTGCTCCTGGAAGTGAAACTACTAAAAAATTTAAAAAAATTAGTGGACAAATAATGTATATATTAATATATTATAAATGATAAAGATTAAAAAACACATGTATATTTATATTCATACCTAGGGGTGGCACGGGACGAAGACGGGTTTTGGTGGGCACTCATTCTTGAGTTGTATATGTTAAACATCTCTTCGAACTTCAAATCCACGTATGCCTCCACCCTGGTATTTTCTAAACGTAGATTATCTTTGTACCTTTGAATTACTTTGATCGTGTAAAACTTCTTATATGCTAAGTTGAGGCAGTTCGCAATAATCGCGATGAGCGGTACATCTTTCCAATATTTTAGAAACTTTTGTTTCATGACATCTACGATTGGTGTGAGAGATTTATCGTGGATTTCAGATTGTTCCAAATGACAATACACCTTCGATATGTCATAGAGATGTCTGAGCAACAGAAATGACGTCAGTGAGTACGAGCAGGATAGTTGTACGGTTGCTGAAAAAAAGGTTCCAAGAAAATTGCATAGCCTTTGTAGTTGCTCCCATTCTCCGTAGGTGAGTTTCAATTGTAATGCCTCAGGGGTGGAGCTTCTCAAAAACTCCCATATGACAGCTTTGTAAGGAATGCATCGGTTCAACAACCTATAGGTAGAGTTCCAACGGGTATCTATATCACAAGGTACTTTCAACTTGTCAAGTCCATATTGGACACACAGAGACCCAAATTGTTGTTTTCTTTCTTGGTTTGAAACAACGTGTTTGAGAGCATTTTTAAATTTAATTATCAATAGTTTTACGGCTTTTGTTTTAAGACCCGCCTTCACGACGAGATTAAGTATGTAGCAGGCACACTTTTGGTGAAACATTTCACCATTCATGATCGGGTTTAGTGACCGTTTAAAAATCTCAATGGAAGCTATGTTGTTGCTCGCATTATCGAATGAGATAGAAAAAACCTTGTTAGCCATATCCCTCTTAAGATTATATTCTTCTAAAACGGAAATAATGTATTTGAAAATTACATTTGCAGTGTGCGAGGAATCTAACAACACTCCAAAACTTAATATTCTTTTTTGTAATAACCAATGATCATCGATCCAATACCCAGTAACACAAGATTACCCAAGTCCATGTTTACCGGCAGTCCATATATCAGATGTAATTGAGACCTTATTGTTTTGGTATGCAAATAGGGCTTTAAGATCATCTTTTTTAGAGAGACACTTTTTTTTATTTCACCAACCATATTTTTATGATGCATCCTCTTGTACATTGGTTGGCCTAATCCCCGGATGCATAACTGGAAAAAACTCATGTAACTACCCATACTTATTGGTTGTTCTTTATGGGTAATATACCGGGCCAATTCACTAAGCATTTTTTATTCATTGAATTTTGGGTTGGTTCTGGTACCATCCGCGTTAATAAGGGTTTGGATTTGTCTCGGTTCAGCATCTTCGAATTCACTTGGTTCCTCACCCTTTCTTTCATGCATTTCGAAATGTCTCTTAAAACTAGTCATACCACTAGCTTGTTTATACTCAAAAGTTTTTTTGCAACCTTTTACCTTACAATCTAGAATATGCATAATACTTTTTTTTATCTCTGGTAATCTCATAAAATCTCGCCCACGGTTGATTGTATTCGGGAGGAGCTCTTTCTCTTTTAGTCTTCTTTCCTGCTGGTGCTTTTGGGGGTCTACTTGTTGAAGGAGCCACAACTTGTTCTTGAATTTCAGGTTCAGCTGTCGAAGGAGTACCTCCTGTAGGGGCGGTGTCAGTGAATTGACTCAATGCTACAGAAGAAGAGCCCATGCCTCCATATATATACGGTGGTGTCGGTTGAAGTGATTCTTGTGGAATGAATACGTTTAGATCGTTTGAAGTATAATATGGTGGCGGTGCACTCATTTGTGGGGGTTATTAATAATTTGTTTGGAGCATTTGGTCCCTTCTTTGATAATCTTGTGGATAATTTAGTGGATAATTAGGTGGTGACATTTGGGAGGAAGAACTATCAAGATAATTAGGCGGATAATTTTGTGGATAATTAGATCGTGGCATATCGGGGCCAAAAAGTGAGGCTGACAATCTCGAGGCAAAATCTTCATCCAAGTGGCGATGAGGAGTTGTCATATTTTAAACCTATTCAAAAAAATAAATCTAACATATTTAAAAGTAAATCTAACATTTTCAAGAATAAATCTAACCTATTTAAAAATAAATCTAACATTTACAAAAATAAATCTCACCTATTCAAAATAAATCTAACATTTTTAAAAATAAATCTAACATATTCAAAATAAATCTAACATTTACAAAAATAAATCTGACCTGTCCGACCCGACCCGTATTTTACTGGGTTGAAATGTTACTGGGTCGGATACGGGTTGGATTTTAATAAATCCGTTACTCTGAATCGGGTCATGGATTTGCCCTTAATAACCCGTTTATACCTGGATCCGGCCTCAAATCTACTGTTACAGAACCTCTTTCTATTTACTCTCACGTTTAAAGGACTTTTTCTATCCAATCTAAGATGAGCTGTTGTACACTTAAATTTCTATGGCTTTGCTGTTTTGATGGAGGTGAGCTGTTGTACACTTGAATTTCTTACTTCAAAAGCTTGTACTGATTTCAGAATTTATATCTAAGGTGTTGCTAGTTGCTATGAGTCATTTTGACTGGTACATGTTTGTATTGGTGATTCGTGTTTTCTGGTTCAATTTGCTGATTGAATGAATGGATACTTCCTTTAAACCTTTCTTACACCCCTCTTTGCTTTGTAGCAATTTGTAAATTCTTGTACTAGTATTATATCACATCTGTTTAAGTTTCTAAATCAATATATTCTAGCACTGGTAAGTCGATACAAGTGTATTTTGGGTTTTTATATATTCTAATACAATTATAGGGACTGAATTGTTATATTTTAATAAAAATAGTAAAAAGATATATAATAGATTTTTGATCAAAATTATAAACCGTTTAATCCGTCTAACCCGCATAACCCGTAATAACCCGTATATAAAAAAATAGATGAGTTGGGTTGGGTTATGGGTGGGTCAAGTACAGAATTTTTTAACCCGGTTTAATCGGGTTGGGTTCAAATTTTAATAAAATATCATCGACCCGTCCGTTGTACACCCCTATATCTAATTGCTTAACATCCAATAAATCTACATAAATTAAATTTACTGTACAAAAATAAATTAATCTAACATGAAATAAATATAACCTTTAAATCTCGTGGAAAAATCTTGCGGAAGGTCCCGAACTTTGTAATTTCGATACCTTCGTAATTATGTTTGCGTATTTGTAGAAGGAATTAAATGTACAACTATATATTTTTTTAACAATAAATTTAAAATTTGAGAATAATAGAAATTTAGATTAAGAGAATGAGAGAATGAGAATTGAGATGGAGATGTGAAAATGAAGGGAATAGAGGTATTTAAAGAAATTTTGATTGGAGGGATAAAATTAAAATTTTTAAAGAATAACAGAAAAAAAAAAAAAAAAAAAACATCCCATCCGGTCGGTCCGGTTCGTTTTTTGCCTGTACCCTCGTACCCTTGTATCCAACTCATACCCGAGATCAGACACGGGTACCCCGAGCGGCGGACAAGGACGGGTAGGGTAGGGTATACCCTTAACGGATATTATTACAACACTAATTATGTCCAGTTGCCTGTGCAGATCAGTTGTTCGTAAACCTTCAAAATTTTGTTTTGTTTACCTAGCCCAATTTGCAAGTTGTCATATATACATTTACTTCTTACTTTTCTAGTACACTGATCGAGTAGTAAATGTATATCTGACAATTTGGTTACGAGTTACGACACACAATTCCAGTCGCATCTGTAATTTTTTTTTTCTACAAAATTAAGAATTAAATAATCCAGAATCAATGGTTCTGCCGAAAAATAGATGAAATTACACCACTGGTGCGGTTTCACCGACTTCTGCGACCGAATCAATGGTTCTGTTTCAGTAGTATTTTGATCTGTACTGCATCATGACCATAGAAAATACGATAACTACCGGTACGTACCGAACTATTGATTCAGTCCAAACGAGATTATGTTAAAATATCATATTTATAACATATGAAAATAGTAATATTCATAAAGTAGCCGGCAATTGGAGACCTGGTCTGAGTCGCGCGTTAATTTCATTTTTGAGAGGCATGGTAGAGTCACGCGTTAATTTCACTCGTATTTTTTTTACTTATTTTTTCATTTTAAAAAATAAGTATTCTTTATCGTTATAATTGAGAGAGTTACGTACTAATATTTTCCGTTATTAGTTCAAAATGAGCTGTAATATTATTAAAAACAAACATTTGAGGATCAAAAACTTCAACTGAGTTTTTGAGATATGAGACGATTATTTGTAGATGTCTTTACGAGCTTTCCAGATTGTAAATCGGAGTTATATGAAGGCTTCACCTCCACGTTTCTTTATATATATATATATATATATATATATATATATATATATATAAAGTATGGGTAAATAGCTATCGGTAGCACTTCGACCTAAGTATTTACATAATCAAATTTTAGTATTTGATTTTCAAACAGCAAATTGAAACCATTAGATGTTCAATCTATATTAAAATATGCTTAGAGATCAAATTTTATATTTTTTGGAATTTATTTTACTATTTATTAAGCTGGTTTGAAAACCGTTGTTTTTATTAAATTTCTATAGCATTAAAAACAGCAGTTTCAAAAGGGGAGGGACGAGTTGACCTGTACCCAAAAACTCTTCAATTTTGCAAAAAAAAGGGAAAGAAAAGAAAAGGGAGGGACGTGTTGAGGGAGTGTGATGATGATAACCTTATTCATGTCGAAGAGATTTCAAAAGGGGAGTGCTATGAGATCATATTTTGAGATAATGAGAGCTGAGAGAAATTTTTCTCTATAAATATCTATTTTGTCATTGCATTTTTTCTCTCTCACCCCAATTAATAGAAAAACTAATAATAGGAAAGGAAAGGAAAGAAAAGAAAAGAAAAGTTACATGATCGCATCCTATAGATCTTCTTTGTAAGGATTTAGAATCATTTTAAACAGTGTATTCCTTGGAGATTTAGAATCTCTCTCCGTGTTTCTCTTTCTCCTTCAATTTTTTTATCGAAATCTTTGTTTACCTGTACCCAAAAACTCTTCAATTTTGCAAAAAATCGAATGTTACTATATATTTCTTGTCATGTTCGGGACTTGGTAAAAATGAAATAGAGAAAAATAATTTATGATTCAAAGGGACAAACAGAACCCTCATTTGAACTTTAGCACTATTCCTAGCATTTATTTTGTACTTTTTTTATTAGTAGTTTACTTGTTGAGAATTTATATTTCAGCTGCTATAGCAGTGATTTCTAAGGTTTAGTATGTACCCTCATGTACTCTTTTTGCTTTAAACCAAGAAAATTTCTGGAATCGTGAAGGCGAAGCATCACAAAATCATCAATGAGACTAGGTTCTACACATTTGTTTATGCTTGGATGAGCTTAATTTAATATAATTTTCTTAAATTGGGTATTTTTCAGGTTAATTCTCATTTTCTGGACATTTATGATATTTATTGGTACTGCTGGGTATCTATGTATTTTTCTGATTAATAGTACAGGAAACCAGTAGTGAGATAAAAATCTGGAGTACTTGCCAATGTCAAGAGGAAGAGATGAATAAATATCTCATGTCTCCACCACTGAAAGATAACGACTTTGTATTATTATTAATTAGGTGTCTATATGATTATTAACAATACATTACAGCAAGGATTTTATTGTAATCTTGAGTTAAAATTAAATATGGAAGCTATACATTGTAAAAGTAAATATAGACCTTCTCACGGAGCGTATTGTAAATTTTATTTTTACTCACGGATGGAATCATGGAAGGAACTTTAAAATTTCTTTTAAATTATTTCCTTAATTAGTTCATTTATTAGATGAGTTGAAGAGAAGGTGAAAGGGTAAAATTGATATCTAAAGAAAAATACTTCTGTCAGCTCTCAAAATTAGAATATACACTCTCAATATAGCACTCTCCATTTCAAAAGAATGAAAGGAAATAATATTTGGTTGCAATAGCAATTAATCTACATAGCAATAACTTCTTTGGGGACATCCAAAATGCAATTAATTTCAAAGCAAAAACATTAATCTAATACATCCAATTTCTTTTGGTTGCAATAATTTATTGTAAAATGCTCATTTTGGCATGTGTAGTCTGTTATGAAATAATTATCAATAAGTATTGTTATGTTGTCATTTAATCTTCTTTATTCAATTATATTATATATATATAAGAAGAATAATTGTTTTGGTATCAACTTTGTAGAAAGAAATCTAGAATTCCTCATAATAATTTGTACGGTATAACTGACTATTTATTTCTGCATAATTTCATAACAAATTCTAATGCATACTTGTGGGCGTGAGTTTTCATAACCTGTAATTATCATCTCGCATAATTCTATGACAATCAAACAGGTCTTGAGCGATATGAAATTCATCTAAACATGACATAGTGTTACACCATAATCTACGTACCAAGTCATTTTCTAAACCAAAAGTCATTCTACGATGAATAAAATGATTTATTTTATTTAAAACTCATTCAGTAATTACACTAGTGGAAAAATATGGAATCAGGATTGGTTATATATACATATTAGTGTCGGAATACAACTAATTCTGATGAAAGCGATACTGATACTATACTAATCTGGATCGGTTAAATAATCGATCCTAATAGTAACTATCAGGATCAGTTGTTTCATAAACAAACCGATCCTGATGTTATATTAGATCTAAAAAAAATATTTTTTTATTTGGCCAGCTTCCATATATATTTGCTGGCCAGCATAATTTTTTTTTTTTTATTTACCATTGATTTATTGGAGCTCAAAACCAATTAAGAACACAAAATAAAATTCATGAAACACAAAAAGAAGTACAATAGTTAAAGAAATTTGGTGCAATAGCAAAATAAAATTCAGCCACATGTATGGCACTCTCTCTTTTATCTTCTCCACCAATGCAAACTTCGAAATCTGAATAAATATTTATATCATTAATTGCTTGCTTGTGCATCTTCAATACATGTATTATTTAAATTGAAAGACAAGAAAAACCTCAAAGTGTACCTCTTCACCGCCGATGGAATAATCTCAAAAAGCCTTGCTCAAATGAAAATAAAATAAAATAAATTGAAACCATGAATTGTAATACTGCAATTTAGTGTAAATTAGAAATACAAAAGATGCTCAAATGTACATAAGAGATTTGAGGAAATAAATAGTATGTACCTTAAGTATAATTTAAGGGCATAAGCTGGGGCATCATCCTTCATCTCATTCCATGAACTTGGAAGAGATAGATGGCACATCCTTGTTAGTTTTTGTTTTCCTCGCCTTTTTTTGACATGATCGAGAGAGAGACGGACAAGTTGAGAGGCGGGTTTGATTTTTGCTAAGTTGAAAATGAGAGGCGCAAAATGAAAATAAGAACCCTAGAAAAGGGAGAGACTGAGACAGAGAGAGACAGAGGAGTTGAGAGGCGGGTTTGATTTTCGCTAAGTTGAAAATGAGAGGTGCGGAATGAAAATAAGAACCCTAGGAGTTATTAGGATCGGTTGTTTCAAACAACCAATCCTGATAGTTATACTATCAGGATCAATTTAATTTTTATTTTGCTAATTTCATATAATTATATAATATGTGGTATAAATCAATCTTATCATAAATTAATATTTTTTTTAGAATATTATATAAATAAATGTCATCATAATATTAAATATTATATAACTGTATGTACAAATATAAAACTTAGTACTATATATAATTTTGTATATATCTATACCGTCTAGACATTATCTACCTAAATTAGGTATATGAAGGATGCCGACTTGCAACCTTCAAATACGAAATATTATATTTTTGGACAGTTGAAAATTTAGCAAGTACCCTAGAATCGTACTCAATTGTAAAAATTTTTTTTAGATCCAATATAACATTAGGATCAGTTGTTATATTATATATATATATTATTTACAATAAAAATACTGTAAGAAATTTAAAATATATTATACTGATCCAACCAAACTATAAAAAATAAATAAATTGAAACCTTATTCAGATGAGAGTATATTCATTATATATGATCAATTAAAACTCACCGAGCTCAGTTATTGTTATCTATTTTTCATCGTATTGTTTTATTGAATTTTAATTACTAGCTAGCTAGTGTTATTGTTGGAATAGATATCAAACTGTAGATTAGGCAAAATTACATAATAAATATTTTCTGTAGAAGTTACAAGATTTTAAACTTCATCAATTTCCAAATATATTTATTTGAAATAATAATACTAATAAAAAGTTATTTTATACTTCATAAATGTTATCTCATGTAATAATAACAAAAGGTTTATGTTATTTTATTAAAAAATAATTTTAAGATCTAGATAGTTATTAGAATCAGTTGTTTTATATAGCTGATCTAGATAGGCCGATCCTGATTCTAGTTTTTTCCACTGGTGTGCTTCACTTAATTAACAGTTGAGTATGGTACGATGCAATTGGGTTATTTTTCCTTAGGCATCCTGAAGAATCATAGTCTGACTTGTTCGAGCTTGCAAAAATTGTAAGGATGATTGGTGTGCAGCCCATTGGTCCAAGTCCAGTCAGCATCAGGTGCATCACACCTTGTTTCAGCAAACTCTACATTATATAGTAGAAAATCTATGAAGTTTAATGTTCTTTATTCTTTTTTTTTTCTTTCTTTTGCTTTTTGGTGCATTAACAAATTCTGTCTTGTACCTAAATTTGCTTTCACAATTTTAATTATAATATATTACAGTAATTTAAATACTGGGCATGAATGGTAAATTAGTTCATAAATTCTAGAATACGTCACTAATTATGCTATAATCTAATTACATACCTCAGCAGCAGTATTAATAGTCTCAATGATAGTAGGCACATATGACTTAAAAAATAATCAACGGTCTTATGAGAAAACAACATGTAGTCATAGTCATTCCCTCCGATCTCTCCAAGTATGAGCAATGCCTTGCTCAAATAATCATTGCACGCTGTATGAATTTTTGAAAGATCAGACATATGATGGTTAATTTGGATTGTGACTAATTTTAGTGATCGAGTTTGATTTCTATACAAATTCTATAATTTAGATAATATTAATTCCTTAAATAATTGTTCACTAAACTAATTTAAAAAAAAACAATCTCAGAGTTCTTATTAAAATTTAGAAATCTGAATTATCTAATCTAAACTCAATAATTAGAGTTACAAGTTATTTTCGGAAAAAAAAAGAATGAAGTTATTAGAATTATTTAGTAATTAGGCATATTTGTAAATAAAATAAAGTTAGAAACATAATACAAATAAATTTGTAGGTTCATCGGTAAAAGAAAAAAATACCATTAAATATAAAAAGTTAATTAATGGGGAAACATTAACTGTGAGCTTTAGCATTACTTTTGTATTTTATAACCGATTAATATAATTAATTATTATAAATAGAAAAACTGAAAAGCCCTGATTAATGCTCTTATAATTACCTCTCTAATTAATTTCATTTCTTTGTATTTTCCAACTATTATTTGTTATATTATCAGGATTAGTTGTTTGAAACAACCAATCCTAATAGTATTATGATCGATTTTTGCAAATAACCGATTCTAATTAATGAACTATTAGGATCGGTTGTTTGTAAAAACCGATCCTGATAGTATCTGGATCGGTTCTAACAAACAACCGATCCTAATAGTTCACAGGATCGTATCTGGATTGGTTCTAACAAACAACCGATCCTAATAGTTCACATGATTGTATCTGGATCGGTTATAACAAACAACTGATCCTAATAGTTCATTTATTAGGATCGGTTGTTTATAAAAACCAATATAAATAGTTTTTAGGATCAGTTTTTTTTAAGAAAACCGATCTAGATAGTTATTAGGATCAGTTGTTTCATATAGCTGATCCATATAGGCCGATCCTGATTCTAGTTTTTCCACTAGTATTAGAGTCTAGCAAGTGCAAACAATTTTGAAAGAAAAATTAAAAAGGTCACAAACCAATATAATCTCAGTCTACAACCATTAAAATTTTCAAGGTTTTATAAATAAGGTTTATACACTTTGTACATGAGCTTTGATAAAAAAAAAAATAACGATACAAATATAACTCGAAAGTTATTTTTCATGGATCTCATCGGAAAAAGAAGTCAAGTAAAAAGTATTCGTATTTTTAAATTCGCAAAATTTATTATGAATTATCGGGAAAAATGAATGAAAATGATAAGAGAAAAAAAAAGGAGGGTGAAATGAATCTTTTATATATTTTAGATTGAAGACAAAAATAGTTAGAAGCTAAAACTATTTAGATTTAGAATTTGAAATACTTGTAGACAAAGGTTTAAAAGTTTTAAATGTATGAATATAAGCACTGACAATTGATGTTAGAAATCAAGTATAACTGAATATTTATTTGTACTAAATTTCATAACAAATTTTAGTACCGACTCATGGGCATTAATTTCTGTAACCCGTAATTAGTGCAAACATGACACAGTGTTACAGCATAAACGACAGTCCTTGTACGATGAATGAAAGGATTTACATTATATAAAGCCCTGAATCAAGCAATTATAGACTAGCAAGTGCAAACTATTTTGAAATAAAAAAGGGTCACAGACCAGATCGACAAATGGGACAATTAGCGTTTTTCAACAACCAATAATCAATACAAATTTTATGAAAACAATGCCCACAATTCGGCAAAATCTTGAATTTGTCGCCATCATTGAAATTTTCCAAGCACACAACACAATCTTTGACCATTCCACCTTTCCCTTTTTGAAATTGATAACTTGGTATTTTGTCCAGCTCATCTGTGGACAAACCATGGCTACTGTAACAGTTGCGACTCCTCAATCTTGAAACAGATCTTGACCTTCCATTGAACACTCTGACAATGACAATGGTTTGGAGAGAAATTAAGAAGATGATTCCAAGGAGAAATGTTGAAATGGATACCACAAGTGAACCGAAGAGTATTTGTTTCGTTAGTGCTAAAATGGTTGGGTTCATGTCTGTCGTGAGGAGAGCTGTAGAGAGAGATATCACTTTGGCAGCCTCTACCAAATTTACAGAGAGAGACGTGATTCACGTGCCAGAGATTCCTTGTAATTATATATATATATGTTGGAGGAGAGCAGTACAGAGATATCACTTTGGCAGCCTCTACCAAATTTACAGAGAGAGGTGTGATTCACGTGCGAGAGATCCCTTGTAATTATATATATATTAGAGAGGCAAGCACGGAAAACACAAGCATGCTAATTGATTGAATTAGATTGAAAACTAAAAAAAACTAAAAAAAATGGGCAGAAATTGTTCCTACATATCATTTTATAATATTCTCGGCTTATGGGTTAGTGTTGTGGGTCCCACCACTACAGTAGATCCAACTTTTTGCAACTGATTTTCCAGTTATAGAAAGTAACGGTGCTGGTTGCAGAAAGTGAAAACTGATTGCTGATACTCCGGTCGCTGAAGATATTGTCGCAGATATTCTCCTGATGACGTCATCGGTTACTGAATGATGTCATTCAGTCGCTAATATTTTATCTGCGACTAATTTTTTTTTGTTGTTGTTAGTTTTTGCTAACGTCATGAAAAGGTATCAGTGACCGTGAAACCGGTCGCTCATACCCAAAAATCGGTCACTGGTGCCCTGAGTATCACATTTTTGGATTTTTTTTTTCCATTTAATTACTACCACACGTACTAAACATTGACATCGATAAAACATAAATAACAATATCTAAACATACAAACAATAAAAATATCCATCAATTTTAAAAATATCTCAAGATTAATGTACCATGAAAATTATAAAATGTTATAAAATTTACAAGTACAAACAATATCTCAAGATTGAGCACTACAAGATACAATAAATAAGATTTGTTCATAACAGGAAAACTAATCTCATTTACAAGAGACTTGGGCATGTTGCCGAACAAGAGCAAGTATTAACCACAACAACCTTGACAGTCTAATTATTCTCAACAAGGAGTTATGTGTTGTTTTTGCAAACCCTAATTAATTAACCACAAAAACTTGTGCATATTTGGAGATAGATGGGGGTGATATATCTTTTAGTCTATCGGTACCTCAATCTCCATCTTTAAACTGGGATTGATCAGAATCTAACACACGAAAACAAACAGGTTTAAAAATCTTCACAAATCAAATAATCATGAAAAATCATACAAATAGAAAGCAATTTTAGGGGTTCTAAGAAATATACTTGAGAGAGGGGATTGAGACTGTTTCCTGTCATGTCATGTCATCTCTAAAAAAAATATTCAAGTTTGATCAACATTTCGGGCTTCTATTTAGTTTGCACCCAATAACTAATAATTCAAAGAATAAAACAATAAGCCAATTTACGTATCTGCAACAATTTACTTTCTATTAAGCACATCGAATATGTTTTACCAGAAAGTGATTGTCTTGGTCTTATCACAGTATTTGAGGCTAAAGAAAGGCATAATCCAATCTATCTACTAAATTCTTTTGAAAACAAAGGGTTAGTCTAATTTTCTTTTTAGAATAACAAAAGGCTTAGTCTATTGAGAGTGGCAGCACAATTAAATAACTAAAGTAATAAAGTTCATTTATGTTTACCTCTTCAGCAGAAAGAGTAATAATGACTTAGCAAAGCGCTAAAAATAATTGTATCAAATTTTCAATCTGATTGAAAAGAACAAGTACCTCTGAATTTAGCACAATTGCTCTTTCATGACCAATAATAGTTGACAAGAACGATATCAACAGCAGCTCAGAGGGATCAAACTCATTGCCTGGCACCAAACAAGTATGCAAGTTACTTGTATTTTTTAGAAAAATTAAAAGAAATATTAATATGCAAAATATAGCTTTGAAATGGAGGATTTTGAGAAAGGAGAAGGGTTCTATACCAGATAGAATGCATTCTCAGAGACAAGCTTAAGGGTTCTGTACGAGATAGCTGTAAAGTTCCAGCCCTTCTAGAACCTACAATCCTTCAGACAAGTCAGATTTATAAGAAATCACTCAAAATAAGGACATTGATTTTGCATCTCGTAAACAGTATTTAATTCCTAGCGCAAAGGCATAAAAAAAATTTTGTTAATTCATGGACATAGCCTTAAAGAGACCCAAACACAGTCTGTGCCGAAGGGTTCAAACCATATATTATAACAAAAATTCACAAACAGACTATTATTTTGACATAATTAAGAAGAAAGGTTCAAACTACACACAATTAATTCTAAGCAAAAGATTTATTTCACTAAGAAAAAGATTTGGAATCAAAGGGGTATTTACCGGTACTAAGGTCTTCACCTCACTTCACGATGGTCTGAATCAACAAGCAGTCATGCTAAGTTTACACCTAACAATTGGGGCAGTTTGTTTAAACCCAAGATTAGACATTACTTGTTATTAATTTTAGTTAAGACTACTAATGGATCATCAGTCATGCTAAGTTTACCAGATTCAACTGACAATTGGGGCAGTTCATTTGAACCCAAGAATCCATTCCCCCAATTTGCAACAGCAGCTTGAACTGTTCCTATGCCAAGGTTACCAGATTATTTAAATCATTGCCCCCATTAATATCATAAAAAATTGAACATCTCATACTAAAGGGACTTAGAGTACTAAATCAATTGGGGCAGTTTGTTTAAACCCAAGAATCCATTCCCCCATGTTGCAAGGATCGAATCGGTTGTTTGAATTTTCAAAATAAAAATATAGCGTGGAGTACAAATGTGTTTTACTCCATGGTTTACCTAAGTCAATGTCTCTCTCTCTCTCTCTCTCTATATATATATATATACACTACTAGAATCCGGATTTATTGCATGGATAAAAATATTTGTTGCATAGATAAGTAGTGTCCATGCAACAAATGATTTGTTGCATGGATACTCTGACTTGTTGCATGGGCGTGTCCATGCAACAACCCTCCCAAAAATGTCAGTTGTATGGATAATCCATGCAACAAGTTGAAAATTGAGTAGTTGAAACGAGGGTTATTGCAATGGTATTTTTTTAGACTTGTTGCATGAAAAATCGTACAATTGACAATTTTGGGAGTTGTTGCATGGATAATCCATGCAACAAATCAAAAATTTCGGGGGTTATTGCATCAGTATTTCGATGCAACAAGTCAGAATTCTAGTAGTGATATATATATATATATATATATTAATGATGGATTAGAAATTATTTATTGGGAAATTTTTTATTGAGAGTTCAAAACTCGTGGCACATGTAGATTGATTAGTTTTCAAGGATGGCATGAAAATCCTGCTCATCGATGGACAGAGATTTGATTAGGGGTGCAAATGGATCGGATAGTGCTCAACCCATAATCGTATCCGTATTTTTTTTTGGATACGGATACAGATCGGATATTAACTGGATACAGATACAAATTGGATATTAAACGGATACGGATACGAACCGGATATTTTTTAATACAAATACGAATACGGATATAATTCAGATTTCTAATTCAAAATATATATCTAGTTAACTTGTTACACTATTATAAAATATAAATCTAATTAATTAAAACTCACCAATATAACCATAATCGGAAATAAAATATACCATTACAAATTTAAATAATTAATCCTTCGGAACTTGAAAATCAAAATTGTTATATTTTATTTTCTCTGGATCAAAGCAAGCATGGTTTCCAGTTCCAACTAAATATATATATATATATATATATATATATATATATATATAAAAGCACATTTTTTTGTGAATTTCGGCCTCGGATAGGGGTTAAGGTAGATACATATGCACATATGGAGATAAGATGGCAAAAGCAAATCCAAAAGGAAAGTATAAGAGATTAAACAGCCGGTGGTCTCCACACTGAATCAATGGTCTAATGGTCTATGCATGAGAAATTGGGAGAGAAAAATATCGGATATCCGAAAAACTAAAACATACGGATTCGGATAATTATCTGTATTTATATCCGATTTTAAAACTCAAATCGTATCTGTATCTAAATCTGCATAAAAAATATTTTTATCCGTATCAGAATATGCAACTATCCGTATTCAAATGTCTAAATCCGAAAAAATCAGAATACGATTCCGAATTCAGACATATAATATCTGACCCGTTTGCACCCCGATATTTGATACCATTATCTGACGGATCCGTGTTTCGTTTTAACCGAAGAAATTTTAACACTACTGCAGATATAATGCATAAAATTTTTAACACTATTCCGAAAGATACTTTCCTGATAACATCACGTTACTTTTCTGACATATCTGTGACAACACAAACAGCACAAACGACACGACGTGACCATTGATAAACGGTCAGATTTGACGATCTGTAACGTGCGGCTGGATTAATACCAGACCACGATGATGTCCATGACCCACAGCATGACAGTCGATCGGCACCTCGAATTTTGAGTTCCGAGGCCAGATGAGAATCTGATCAATCTGATCCGAAATAAAATTTATGGACCCTTAAATTAAGTTGAACAGTGTGGATCTAAACTCAAAATTTGAGTTACCTTTGATTTTATGAATTCTGTTAGTTGTGGATTTGTGGCAATGATAATTGTGGATTCAGAATTTTCTCATGGAGAACAAGAAAATATCGAATCAAGTTTAAATAACTATTGAATTTATATTTATTAACTAATTAGGTACTTAATAAAAAAATATTTTAACTTGTACTTTTCAATTCTCTGACTTGTAATTTGTGATGCTTTAACTTATAATTTTAATTACCAATTATTATTCAAAAAATATATTTGGGTTTAGGGTTTTTTAGGATTTTAGGGTTTTAGGGTTTGAGGGTTTTAGAGTTTAGGGTTTAGGATTTTTCCCAGTCTAACTTATTATTAGAGTGGAAAAAATGCTATGCTGGAGTCGGTTCCATTACGAAATGACACGGTACATATGTCAGTTATTGATTTTCAAGTTCTTGTGTTTAAATACTTAAATAATTTATTTTTGGTTTTAATAATTGTGGGAAGAACATTTAGTTTTCCGGTACAATGAACTATTGTGGTATTTATTGGCTGTATGTGTGATGTTGTTAGTGCTTGTTTAATAATTGTTGTAAACTCATTTTATATATTGCTTGTGGCATGAATTGATATATATTATATGTTAGAGTACTTCTGTATGTATATATCAATTGTTGGTTCGAAGATGGATATGGAATGAGTGCATGCATGTTTATTGTTGTTTTGCTATATGTGTTTTAAAAATGGCTAGGCTAGCCTGTAATACAAAAATTAATAGTAAAAAATAATAATAATTACATATACATCACCATAGGCCCAGAAATTAATGACCCACTAGAAAATTACGATTTGCCAATGCCAATACAAACAAAACAGATGGTGCAAGACACTATTGCAATCGACTATTAAAATTCAGTAGATATAGCAAAACTTTTATACTCAAAATTTATTTTCTTCCAATTTTTACCTTACATTCTAGATATAGCAAAATGCCATCATCATCTTTAGTCTCCTTATAATATCTCGTCCACTCTTGATAGTATTCGGGAGGAGGTCATTTAGTCTTCTTTCCTGTTGGCTATTGTGGGAGGACACTTGTCGAAGGAGAGACATCTTATTCTTGAATTTTAGGGACACTTGTCAAAGGAGTAGGTTCTATAAGGGGACTGAAATGACTCGATGAAATAGAAGAAGTGCCTACGCCTCCATATGCATACGGTGGTGCCGGTTGATATGTTTCTTGTGGAATGTATATGTTTGGATCGTTTGAAGTATAATACGGTGCACCCATTTGGGGGGTTGTTGATAATTTGTTTGTAGCATTTGGTTCCTTATTTGATAATTTTGTAGATAATTAGGTGGTGGCATTTGAGAGAAACTATCAAGATTTTGTGGATAATTAGGTGGTAGCATTTGGCCCTTCTTTTTGCACTGATTGGCGATGAGATGTAATTTTTTAAACCTATTAAAAAAATGTAAATTACTTAATATATTCAAAAAATAAATCTAATCTATTAATTTAACCTATTAAAAATAAAACCAAATTTAAAAAATAAAATCCAACCTATTCAAAAATAAATCTAATTACTTGACATAAATCTAACATATTACATTTGAATTTGGATAAAATTAACAAATGAAAAAAAAAATCTAACATAAATCTACCATATGCAAAAATAAATCTAACATTATAATTAAAATCTAACATATATAAAAATGAATCTAACATTTAAAAATAAATCTAATTACTTCACATATTCAAAAAAATAAATCTAACCTATTTTTTTAACCTATTAAAAATAAATCTGAATTTCAAAAATAAAATCTAACATATTCAAAACAAATCTAATTACTTCACATATTCAAAAAAAAAATCTAACCTATTTTTTCGACCTATTAAAAATAAATCCGAATTTCAAAAATAAAATCTAACATATTCAAAACAAATCTAATCACTACACATATTCAAAAAAATAAATCTAACCTTTTTTAACCTATTAAAAATAAATCCAAAATTTTTAAAAATAAATCCAACATTTTTAAAAATAAATATAACATATTCAAAACAAATATAATTACTTCACATATTCAAAAAAAAAATCTAACCTATTTTTTAACCTATTAAAAATAAATCTAACCTATTCAAAACAAATATAATTACTTCACATATTGAAACAAATAAATCTAACCTATTTTTTTAACCTATTAAAAATAAAATCTAACATATTTAAAAGAAATCTAATTACTTCACATATTTAAAAAATAAAATCTAACCTATTTTTTAACCTATTAAAAATAAATCTGAATTTCAAAAATAAAATCTAACATATTCAAAACAAATCTAATTACTTCACATATTCAAAAAAAAAAATCTAACATATTTTTTTGACCTATTAAAAATAAATCCGAATTTCAAAAATAAAATCTAACATATTCAAAACAAATCTAATCACTACACATATTCAAAAAAATAAATCTAACCTTTTTTTAAGCTATTAAAAATAAATCCAACATTTTTAAAAATAAATATAACATATTCAAAACAAATATAATTACTTCACATATTCAAAAAAAAAATCTAACCTATTCAAAACAAATATAATTACTTCACATATTGAAACAAATAAATCTAACCTAACTTTTTAACCTATTAAAAATAAAATCTAACATATTCAAAACAAATCTAATTACTTCACATATTCAAAAAATAAAATCTAACCTATTAAAAATAAATCCAACATTTTCAAAAATAAATCTAATCTATTCAAACCAAATATAATTACTTCACATATTCAAACAAATAAATCTAACCTATTTTTTAACCTATTAAAAATAAATCTGATTTTCAAAAATAAAATCTAACATATTCAAAACAAATCTAATTACTTCACATCTAACAAATCTAACATAGAATAAATCTAGCAAATCTAATTACTGAACATTCAATAAATCTAGCATAAATTAAATCTAACATTCAATTTAAATTACTCTACAAAAATAAATCTAACATTCAATATTTCAATCTAAGAAAATTTAATCTAGCAAATTTAATCTAACAAAATTTAATGTAACATGAAATAAATGTAACCTTTAATCTCGCGGGAAAATCTTAGTAATTCCGTTTGCGTTTGCATATTTGTAAAATGAATTAAATTAACAATATATTTTTTAACAATAAAATTAAATTGGAGAATAATGAAAATATTGAGATTGAGATAATGAGAGATGAAAATATTGATATAGAGATGTGAAAAATTGTGAGAGATGAGGGTTTATTTATAGAGTTTTATTTAGAGGGATTGAAAATTGAAATTTGAATTTTAAAAAAAAATGAAAAAAAAAATGTCAAATCGGGTAGGGGACAGCAGGTCTGGGAAGGGCACTGTTGGGGGTTGGGGGGGGGGGGGGGGGGGGGGGAGGTGGAGGAATTTGGTTTGAATTTTGAATTTTTTTTTTAAAAGGTACACAGATAAACGGGCACGGATACAATTTGGTCCGGGTATCAACGATTTTTGCCCTAAAACTCGAATTCGGCCCTTCTTATACCCGTACCCGTGCATACCCACGGGCACAGTCAAGACGGGTAACAGGCATGGGCAGGGCACGGTAGGTTTGACCAGCCCGGGTATAATCAAACCACTACCAATATCTAGTGGATAATCATTATAATTAATATAAATAAAAATATATTTATAAGAAAAAACACAAGATATTATTTTTATAAAAAAATAAGTTATCTAGAAGGTGTTTCAATACAGCAAATTTTATTTGTAATTTGAGTTATAAATGAAAAAGTAAACTTTGGATATTTTATAGAACAAAATCTCATAGCCCGATTGAGATCTTTTATTTTTTAAAATTATTGTTAAATAATATAGAAATATAGATTGAATATATGAGATTTTCGATGGCCTAAAATGCTCTGAGCTAGTGGTTTGAATTGAAACTTTGAAGCCCAGTTAGTAGTTTGAATTCAAACTTTGAACTCAGAGTACTCCAAAGTTTGAATCCGAGTTACCTACTCATCAGAGCCTTCTTGGCTATAAAAATGTCATGTTATCTATTTTCTTATGTTATTTAATAATAATTTTTACAAATAAAAATTATCTCTAACGCTATGAGATTTTGTGCTACAAAATGTCCAAAGTTTATTTTTTTTTATTTCTATTTAATAATTTATAACTCAAATTGGACATTAAATTTATTGTATTAAAACTCTCCACTAGATAACTTACTTTTTGATAATAAAAAAATGCTTTGTCATATTTTTTTATTAATTCAATTTCATTATAATGATTATTTTCTAAATAACTTGTGGTATTATTAATTTCATAAAAAATTAATTGAATTATTGTTTATCATCATGTGAGTTAATTTTTCTATGCTTAAAAAAATTATTTAAGTTAGTTTCTCCCGGCCATTTTTATTTATACCCTAAAAAAAACTTAATTTTAAAAATAACCTTGCATTGGATTTTTTTTTAAAATGATTCAATCGCCAGGTCCATGGGCGGTCCAAAAATGCCACTAGACCGCCCCCCTCACGGACGGGTCATAGCACTAGTGGACCGCCCGTGGGACGGGCAGTCCTCTTTATTTATTTTTTTAGAGATCTTAGTATTTTGATTGAAATAATTTTGTGAAGAAAATGTTTTCTTATTTAGAGTGTATGTCAAAAAATAAGACATTTGATATATTTATGAAATGATGTGATAACTCTTTATAACCTTGATTTTTTTTTTTGTGAACTTTGATTTTATTTGTCAATTGGATATTACAAGTCTAAATATAACACTAATTAAGGACTTGACCTTTATTCAAAAAATTTCAAGTTCTGACAGCTTATTGATCTTCTTCTCTTTTTCCGGTTTTTATAATATATGTATAATATATACATATATACATATATACATATAAATATACATATACATATATACATCTACATATTCAAATATACATATACATATACATATACATATACATATACATATACATATACATATACATATACATATACATATACATATACATATACAGAGATGGGCTATGGTGCATTGCAATGCATTGGTACCCTTGTGCATTGGACTATAAATCACCGATTCAAAGTCCAAATGACCGATCCAAACCGTTCATCTTGTTCTTCATATTAATAAGGACTTGGAGACCAAATTTTATATTTTTTTGAATTTTTTTACTATTTATTAAGCCACTCTGAAAATCGTCGATCCGGTGGTCCAGAAATTTTTACTATTTTTACTGTTCACCCAGATTTTCAGATTTTCAAAATGGCTTAATAAATAGTAAAAAATTCCAAAAAAAATATAAAATTTGGTCTCCAAGCACATATTAATATGGAGAACAAGATGAACGGTTTGGATCGGTCATTTGGACTTAGAATCGGTGATTTATAGTCCAATACACAAGGGTGCTCATGCATTGCAATGCACCATAGCCCATCTCATATAGAAATGGACTATGGTGCAACTGTTACGTTACGAAATTTTTACAATTAAATTTAAATGATTTAAAGGCAAGAATAGATAAATCATGCTAACAAATTAGAAGTTTAAACCTTAATTAAGGTTCCCCTAAATAAGTAAGTTAAGTGTGAATCGAAACCGCGTTAAAATTTCAAAAATTTGAGATTTTATAAGCTGAGTGCGGATTGGTTGACTCGCACTGCGGGTGGGTGCATCCGCACTCATGAAAACATGTGTTGATTTGAAATTCTAAAAAAATTAACTAAGTGCTGAGTGCGGGTTAGTGACCCGCACTGCGGATGGGTTCAGCTGCACTCATGAATTTTTGTGTTGACCTGAACTTTTCTTAAATTCTTCTAAGTCCTCAGTGCGGATTGATTGACCCGCACTGCGGGTGGAATGCATCCGCATTAGGCTCGGACTTTTTTCTGAAATTCTATCAAAAATTTACTAAGTTCCCACTGCGGGTTGGTGACCCGCACTGCGGATTGTTTCTGTGTTAAATTTCATGTTCTGAAAACCGACTAAGTGCTGAGTATGGGTCAAGCCACCCGCAGTGCGGATTGGTTAATCCGCATTCAGGGTAATTTTAACCTTAAAACTCAAATCGAACCTTCTCTCTCTCTCTCACTTCGCCATTTCCCCATTTTTAAGTGATTTTCGCCCAAGAGAGAAAAAAAAGAGCATGTGAGTTTTCGTTTCTTTCAGACTCCCGATTGTTGCGAGAAATTGAGTTTGGAACCGAGTAAGCAGCCGAGAATCTCTCCTAGCTCACCTAATTGATATTTCTTTCTCTTTCCGTTTCTCTCTAAAATCTCAGATTTCTCGATTTCTCATATTTTCGTTTTAAACTCGAGATTTGTGTTCGAAATTGCTCGAGGACTAGTTCCTCTACACCCTTTGCTTGTTTATCTTCAATATTTTTTCCGATTTCCTTCCGATTTGAGGATTCTTGATTTCTAGGGTTTTGAGCCAAAACCCAAATTGAGTATAATCGTGAATTTATTTGTTTAATCCAACTGATTAGACTCATAATCAGTAAGGTTACCTCCTGATCCTGAATTTCTAGAACAATTAACGGCTTATTTGAGGTTTTGACCAAATTAGGGTTTAACCAATTGGTGAATTGAATTGATTCGAGAACCAAAGTAGTGAAACGGTGAATGAATGGTAACCTAAGTGGAATTGTGTAGGGTTTAAAGGACCCAGAAGTAAATTGTGTGAGTTTTAAAGGTTTTTAAGTAAGAAAGAAGGAACCGAAAAGAACCGATACCAAAGTATAAGAATTGAATTAGGACTGTATGAACCATTGGTAAACTAAAGTAAACGTATAGACCACTGAACCCGAATTAAACCAAGTATACGTATAATATAGGTGTAGGCTCGGTCGAGCAAGACTTAACGAGGCAAATTCAAGACGCCTAATCCGTAACTAAGCGGTACGCTCGTCATAACCAGGTGCGGGATTCTTGGACTTGTTTGATACTTTATTTTCAGGAATTAAACTGTTTATTCGTTTGTCATGTTGAATATCATTGATTGCATCACTGAATTGTGTAAAGCATTTGCATAGCCCAATCAAATTAAACTGGAATTGATGTGAGTTGAATGATTTGCATGCTAGTATGGTTATAGGTTGTGTTGATCTATTATGATCTGATTTTGATTGAAAGTCACCACGAACTGTGTATATGAATGGATGTGAATGGATTTACGAAGTTAAGCACTTGGATCCAATGAATTTGCCAAGTCGGGCTGTATGCTGACTTGGATTCCCAGGATCCTAAATGGCCTTAGGTGAACGGCCCTCGATATTCCCAGTACTGGTTGGGACGAGGGAGGGTGATTATGTTATGAGATGTGTGGATTGGAATCGTGGGTGACTTGTGTGTAACGTCTGTGGCTCTGTGGCATTCTCCTACGTGTTAATGCATTTGAACGGTCAATTGAATATTACGACTATTGAAAATGATTCCAAAGAGGATTTTTGTTATATGATTGAAACCAGACCGTAATAACTGTTAAGCCAAGCGATTACAGATAGGTGTCAGATAAAGAGTCCAGCTTGGTTGGTCATTTGTAGGCGTCTGCAACCCTATAGATGTAGGTTTGATAACGGTTCAGCTCGAAAGAACATCTGTAATTGCTACAAGCCCTAATGAATTAAGTTAAGCCAAAATGTCTGTTGTGTTTGAAATTCATCTTGGAAATTTCGTAAACTGTGTTTCAGGTTGATTAATTGTTGTCGAGTAGTGACATTCTGTTATTTATGATTTCTTATATATCTGTTTGCATTGTTATTGTTTGGGTTTCATTTTTGAATATACAGTTTAATTGCAAGTCCAATAATTCATATGTGGCAAATTCGCACTGAGAATTTATTCTCATCCCCACCTTCGGATTATTTTTACTGGTATGGGTGCGATTGATTCCGGAGAGGCATGCGAGTAGTAGGCCTTACAGTTTACCATTTACTTGACCCTAGTTATGTTTTGTTGTGTAGTTTTAGGGAAGGCCTCGTGGTTGGTATCCGGATGAGATACTTTTGTTGTATTATATTCTGACCAGACTATGTACTCTGATTATATATATTAGAAACTTGTTTTATATTGCTTGTTGTTTTGTTTGAATTGTTAATTATCTTGTAAGCATACATGACATTGTATGCTTACGGCGGGAGACTGTTACGACCCGTGGCCACGGAGTGTGACAGCAACACACACACACACACACACATACATACATACATATACACATGTAGAGTAAGGTTACGCTACTTCGTGAATTAAACGGGGCGTTTTAATTCGTGCTCATATCTATAGTTTCGAAGTCCAAATAGCTGATCCAAACCGTTAGATGTTTAATCTATATTAAAATGTACTGGAGACCAAATTTTACATTTTTTTGAATTTTTTTACTATTTATTAAGATGGTTTGCAAATCACTGTTTTTAATACATGCTTTTGAACAAAAACTTAAACTGGATTTTTGAGGCACTAAATAATATTTTTTTTGAAATTCTGATGCTTTCGATGTGATGATGCCTAATGTACCACCGAGGCAAAATTGGATCTGTCTCGTCCTCCCCTTTCCGAAAAGTGCTCATACGCGTACGCGTAAATCTGACTTTCCTAGCCAAAGTTGTGGCTGTTTAAAATTTTTTCGAAAATTAAACTTTAAAAATTCATAACTAACTGTAGAAAAATTCAAATAAGTAAAAATTTATATCAATTATGTGTATTTTTGAATGCATACATGCTGGTGCAATCACTTTTACAATTTAGTCCCTGGATCAATCCATACTTACTGATTTACCAACAAAGGTCAAATTTGATATTTTTAGTGCATTGCACTATACCAGTGGCCTTTGCCTAGTACTTGGTTGCTAAGTTTGGACTTGATACCATACCAGAGGTCAGTCTATGATACTTTGTGTATGGATGGATAGAGATCTAATTTAATGTTTGAACATATTTTAGTAGTTCTAAACTACTATTTTAGTACCATAAATAAAGAGAAGAAGATCAACAAGCTATTTTTGAATAAAGGCCAAGTCCTTAATTAGTATTATATTTAGACTTATGATATCCAACTGCCAAAAAAATATCAAAGTTATAAAAAGTTACGACATCTCACTCATAAATATATCAAATGTCTTATTTTTTTACATACACTCTAAACATGAAATTTTTTTTTTACAAAATTATTTAAATTAAAATACTAAAATCTCTAAACAAAAAAAAAAGACTGCATGTCTCAAGGGTAGTCCGCTAGTGCTATGATCCGCCCATGAGGGGAACGGTCTGGTAACATTTTTGGGCCGCTCGTGAATCTGACAGTTGAGTCATTTAAAAAAAAAAATCTAATGCAGAATTATTTTTAAAATTAAGTTATTTTTTTTTAAATATTAATAAAAATAGCCGCTCTAAATATATATTAATGACGGACAAGGAATTATTTATTGTGAAATTTTTTTATTGAGAGTTCAAAACTCGTGGAACACGAGTAGATTGATTTGTTTTCAGGGGATGGCAGGAAATCCTGCCTACAGATGGACAGAGATTTGATACCATTATCTGTCGGATCCGTGTTCCGTTTTAACTTTTAACCGAAGAAATTTTAACACTATACTGCAGATATAATGCATAAATTTTTTAACACTATTCCGAAAGATACTTTTCTGACAATATCACGTTACTTTTCTGACAGATCTATAACAGCACAAACGACACGACGTGACCATTAATAAATTAAACGGTCAGATTTGACGATCTGCAATGTGCGACTGGATTAATATCAGACCACCATTATGTCCATGTCCCACAGCATGACAGTACGTCGATCGTCACCTCGAATTTTGAGTTCCGAGGCCAGATGAGAATCCGATCAATCTGATCCGAAATAAAATGTCAACTTAGATTGAACGGTGTGGATCTAAACTCGAAAGTTGAGCTACCTTTGATCTTATGAATTATGATAGGTGTGGATTTGTGGTAATGACAATTGTGGATTCAGAATTTTCGCAAGGGGTATTTAGAAATATCGAATCAAATTTAAATATTTATTAAATTTAAACTCATTAATTAATTGAATATTCAATAATAAAAAAATATTATTTTGACCTATACTTTCTAATTCTTTGACTTATAATTTGTGATGCTTTAATTTATAATTTTAATTACTAATTTTAATTTAAAAAAATTATTTTGTTTTTAATCCTAAATTTAACTCAAATTACAAATCAAACATTTAGAGGGGAGGGGGGGGGGGGGGGGGCGGGGAAGGGGAGAAAAAAATTCAAGAGAGGATAAAGTCAATCGGAACTGATAAATCACCAATAAAACTAAAATCCATGAGGGGCGACTGTCCCCTGAAACTATGTGGGTGCTCCCCTGGGTAATGTGCGATTGTCACGGTAGTTATAGGAGAATAAACATTTGGTGCCTACTTAGGAATGAAAAAGAGGACAAAATCCAAATCATATTCAAAAAATTATATACGAATATTCGATATCAGAATATTCATGTGGATATAACTACGAATGTAGTTTAATGTTTTAATTATTCGTATCCAGATAGTTGATATATATATCATAGAGTCACCACAAAATAGTGTAATTGGATCCCTCCTTATTTGTTGTGAAAAAAATTATGTTATTCATCATTATAATTATAATTAGATAAATATTATAAGTTTTGTATATTTTTTTAATATTTTTAATAAACATCTTATTTGTATTCATATCTGTTTTAATCCGATCCGTTTTCACCCCTGCGCCTACTCTATGTTTCTCTTAACGTTATATATATAGGAATATGCTAGCATGCTACGCTCAATTAGCATAGAGGGCCTCCGTGCAATGACTCAATATTCGACTTTTCAAAATCGTAATGGTCGATCCGAACCGTTCATCTTGTTCTCAATATTAATATGTGTATAGAGACCAAATTTTACATTTTTTGGAATTTTTTTACCATTTTTTTAGATTTATTGAAAATCGCTGTTTTTAGCAAATCTGGATCATAAAAAAATAGCGATTTTCAATAAATATAAAAAAATTACAAAAAATGTAAAATTTGGTCTCCATACAAATATTAATATTGAGAACAAGATAAACGATTCAGATCGACCATTACGATTTTGAAAAGTCGAATATTGAGTTGTTGTACGGAGGCCCTCTATACTAAGCGTAGCATGCTAGCATGTTCCTATATATATAACGTTAAGAGAAACATAGAGTAGGCGCAGGGGTGAAAACGGATTGGGTGAAAACGGATCGGATTAAAACGGATATGAATACAAATCAGATGTTTATTAGAAATATTAAAAAAAATATACAAAATTTATAATATTTATCTAATTATAATTATAATGATGAATAACATAATTTTTTTGAACAAAATGAACGGTTCGGATCGACTGTTAAAATTTTGAAAAGTCAAATATTGAGCCGTTGCTCAGAAGCCCTCTATGTTATGTGTAACATGCTAGCATATTCCTATGTATGTATGTGTGTGTGTGTGTGTGTGTGTGTGTGTATGTATGTATGTATAGGTTCGAATGCACATTAGTCACTATATATATATATAGATAGGCTAATGTGCTTTTGATAGCATATGGGTCAAAATATATACGGTCCAAATTTGAAATTTCAAAATCCAAACGGTCAATCCGAACCATTCATCTTGTTCTCCATATTAATATTTACTTGGAGACCAAATTTTACATTTTTATGAATTTTTTTACTATTTATTAAGTATTTTACAAAATTATTGATCCAACGGTGGCTGCACAAAACAGTAAAACCATTGGATCAGCTGTTTTCAATGTGGCTTAATAAATAGTAAAAAAATTCAGAAAAATGTAAAATTTGGTCTCCAAGCACATATTAATATGGAGAATAAGATGAACGGCTCGGATCGACCGTTTGGATTTTAAAATTTCAAATTTGGACCGTGTGTATTTCGACCCACATGCTACCGAAAGCACATTAGCCTCTCTCTCTCTCTCTCTCTCTCTCTCTATATATATATATATATATATATATATATATATATATATTTAAAATCCTCAGTGTCAGTGTACGATTCACTTGAGCACGAACTATCTGGGTCCTCTCTGAAGCTCCTCTTGGAGAGAAGGTGACATTTCTATCTCCTGTTTCTCTTCCCTCAGCTGTCTCTTGATCTACTTTCATCATTTTAAATTTGTATATAAGCGATCAGCTTTTAGCTGAAATTTATATATTTTTCTCAGGTTTGATTTGAGAGGCCTGGTTGTTTGACGTCGAGGTAAGTCTGTATCTTTTTCAGTTTGCATTGTTCGAAGTGTATTAGGCGTTGCATGTTTTTTTTTTTTTTTTAAGATTCAAATCCATAATTGCATGTGTCCGAAAGATGCTTGACAGGGTGAAAATGCTGTTTTTTTACATATTGGATAATTTTTTAAAATTATTTATGAAAATTCATTCATTTCTAGTTTGAATACTATATACATACATGACTTTTAGAAATTCAACTAGATTGCTTACTTCAAATAAAGAAACAATAATAATAGCACTTTTTTGGGATTTATTATTATTATTATTATTATTATTATTTTTTAGTTAAGGTTGGAGGGTCACAAGCTAACCAACTATTTAATATCTATAAGAGATTCATTCATTTATACGGGTTTGAACTGGTGACTTCCCATACAAAGAGTAGTGCCTTTGTCATTAGACCAAAAACTGATTCTCCTTTTAGACTTTAGTTAATATCTCATAAGATGATATTAGATTTAGAACCTTTTTGTTAATGCATGTATTACTATATCTGATTTATTTAAAGATTTGATGATTGAACCTTTGAGGAGCTTTTACAAATGTCATTTACTATAGTTTTGTTAGATAATTGATTAAATGACGACCCAAATTGTGCATTTATTAGAGCTTAATATTGTGTGGTTACTTTATATAAAAAATATTTTTTATGGGGGGTTGATTCCAAATCCAAAGCTTACTGTTTCCCAAGAATTCTTAGATGCTTTCTGTCTTAATTTAATATGTATGGTGAGTTTTATGGTTCACTATGTTAATTAAACGCTGATAAGAATGAATGTATATTTTGGTAGATTTGTTGATGAATTCCTTTGTGCATTAATTAAATTTTGTGAGTAATTAGTAAAAAGTGCTTCCTTCTGAATTCTGATACCAATTTAATTATTGTCATTGTAGTTGGCATTAAATTGCATCCATGTCGGAACTCCAGACCCCTCTACGTCCAAAGAGGAAGAAGGTGTGGGTTGACTACCTGGTCCAATTCCGATGGATCATTATTGTTTTCGTGGTGCTTCCTATCTCCTCCCTCTTGTACTTGAAGCTCTTCCTAGGCGACACGTGGTCGACCATGAAGTCTGCCAAGCGCCGCCAAAAGGAGCATGATGAAAATGTCAAGAAGGTTGTGAAGCGCCTCAAAGATCGTGATCCCAAGAAGGATGGCCTCGTTTGCACCGCTCGCAAGCCTTGGTTTTCCGTTGGCATGAGGAATGTTGACTACAAACGGGCCCGCCACTATGAGGTCGACCTTTCTGCCTTCCGGAACATTCTTGAGGTTGACAAAGAGAGAATGATTGCCAGGGTTGAGCCGTTGGTCAACATGGGTCAGATTACCCGCTACACCTGTCCCATGAACCTATCCTTGGCAGTTGTTTCTGAGCTTGATGATCTGACTGTTGGTGGGTTGATTAATGGTTATGGGATTGAAGGCAGTTCGCACTTGTACGGGCTCTTTGCTGACACAGTTGTTGCCATGGAGGTCGTCTTGGCTGATGGCCGGCTTGTCAGAGCTACAAAGGATAACCAGTACTCTGACCTCTTTTATGCCATCCCATGGTCTCAAGGAACATTGGGTTTCCTTGTTGCGGCCGAGATTAAGTTGATCAAAATCAAGGAGTACATGAAGTTGACATACAAACCGTGTAGGGGAAACTTGAAAGAGATGGGCCAGGCTTATGCTGACTCATTTGCGCCTAGAGATGGTGATCCATCAAAGATCCCTGATTTTGTTGAGGGCATGGTCTATAGCCCGACTGAAGGTGTTATGATGACCGGTGTCTATGCTTCTAAGGAGGAGGCAAAGAAGAAGGGGAATAAGATAAACAATTACGGGTTGTGGTTCAAGCCTTGGTTCTACCAGCATGCTCAGACTGCTCTAAAGAAAGGTAATGCATTGCTTAATTACTGACCTGATGGTTATGAAGTTCTCTTGCCATATTTAATAAATAATCAGATTCAGATCAAAAACCTATTTTATTAGATGTTAATGTTAATTTTGTGCCTTGTGCTCAGGTGAATTTGTGGAGTACATACCGACCAGGGGTTACTACCACAGGCACACACGGAGCCTGTACTGGGAAGGAAAGCTAATCCTGCCGTTCGGCGACCAGTGGTGGTTCAGGTGGACGCTGGGCTGGATGATGCCACCGAAAGTGTCCCTCATGAAGGCCACCCAAGGTGAATCCATCAGGAACTACTACCATGACAGGCATGTCATCCAGGACATCCTTATGCCCCTCTACAAGGTTGGTGAGGCCATGGAGTTTATCCACAAGGAGATGGAGGTACTCTAATAAGCTCTCTCTCTCTCTCTCTCTCTAGGAAGTTTAATTTCTCTAATAATCAATACCATTTAATTATAACAGATCTACCCACTCTGGTTGTGCCCGCATCGTCTCTACAAGACTCCAATCAAGACTATGATCTACCCAGAAGCCGGGTTCGAGCAATACCACCGCCAAGGCGACACCCCATACGCGCAGATGTACACTGATCTTGGCGTCTACTACGCACCGGGCCCTGTGCTACGTGGCGAGGAGTTCAATGGCTCAGAGGCTGCACGCAACCTTGAGCGGTGGATGATCGAAAACCACTGCTTCCAGCCTCAGTATTCTGTATCCGAGCTGAGTGAGAAGGATTTCTGGCGCATGTTTGATGCCGAGCACTACGAGTACTGCCGCAAGAAGTATGGTGCTATTGGTACATTCATGAGCGTGTACTACAAGTCGAAGAAGGGGCGCAAGACTGACAAGGAGGTTGCTGAGGCTGAGGCGGCCATAGCTGAGTCAGCTTATGCTGAGAAAGTTTAGTGTTTCAGACTTCATTTTTAAGTGATTAAGTTGGGCTCACTAAGCAGTGTTGCTCAGAATTTTGTGTTGTTAGTTGAGTTCATGTTTTAATTTAATTATTCTAGATGTTTAGTTCTTAGGGAACCATAGTATGTATCTGGGATATGTTATTTTTATTTTTTATGATTTGTCTGTGGTGTCAGTACTCTGTACTTCCTTTTTTTTGAAGGTTATCAGTACTCTGTACTCTCTAATGCAAGCTTTGGTGTTTTCTATTGATTGAAACTATTTGTTGGTATTTTCCTGATTTAGAAGCCCTGATGCTGGCTTTTGTTTTTAATTCGTAACAACAATTTACATGGTATTATTTTAAATTTTTTGAAGAAGTGGTATTATTTGAAATAATTTCACTAAATACAACTATGAAACTTTAGGGTCAATGATGCGTCAGATGCAAGTGAAACAGCTATTATATATGGAGTATATGTTTGTGTGTGTGTGTGTGTGTGTGTGTTAATCTCTTTGTTTCTTAATTATATGAAATCATTCTAAAAATATTTGTCTATATATCTTGTGTTATGCTTGCTTAATTCTTTTTTGCATTTTGTGATGTTACAACTTACAAACGGAATGGCCTGTACGTACCAATTGTTGTTAGCTTTAAGGGATAAAGTACCTGCAAGTACATAATTATTCGGGTCTAAGTGTGTTGGTGATTTTGAATGAAGGTATGGACTGCTGAAATATTATAATGTTTACGCAGTTTTTCTGACAAGTAAAAATTTCATAAAAAAAGATCTTCCATATTTTAAGTCCATACCGAATTTTTATTGTGTTTGCGTTAATATTTTGTTATGGAAGTTCAAATTGATATGCTATGATCTTTAACATGGTTTGGAAAATCGGCCGATTCCGAGTTGACCTAAGCTATATATACTTTATACAGAAAATTGATAAAATTGAGGCTAAATTGAAACAACTAACCGTATTTTTACTCTGTTCTCTTCTTTCGAAAGCAAAATTACATTGTTTCGGTATTCAATCCCGTCAATTTTGGTTTTTTAGCAACGATAGAAGAAATGATTTGGGGAAATCGTGACTCAGAACAAACGAGGAAGTTAAATATTGATTATTTAAATTTGCAGTTAATAAATCAATATTGATTATGTTATTAAATAAACATCGATTTATTTTAGGGAGCACCTAGCTATCTCATGTAACAATTCTCCATTATATTATTCTCCACTCATTAACTACTTAAATAACTACAAACTACTTAAAGGGATCACTGACTATTTGTGGGCCATCTAATATTTCAAAGATTTTACAATTGACATGCACAAGTATTCATCTATAATGCATTATATGATCTGTTGTAATTGTTGTGTTGTAATTAATTATAAATATTATGATGAATTTTATGGATGTTTATTTGAGTGTGTTATGTTGCATGCACATGATAACTTTTATATGGATTAATTAATTATCACATGTCTATTGCGATGCTACCGAAGACTTGGGATAAATACATGATTTATTGTTCATAACACGTTTTATTAGTTGATAGTTAGTTTGACCTATTTCTTTGTAACCTAACCAAGATAATTGATAATGATCTTATAAATTTAGTGTCTAATAAAATATAGTGAATTAATTAGTCAAATCAAAAGAAATTGTTGCATATATATATGATGTGTTGTAATTTTTGTATTGTAATTGTAAATAAGGAGATTAATTCTATATATGGATATGTTTATTTGTGTTGCATGTATGCACATGGTAACTTTTATGTGAATTAATTGCACAATTAAAAGAAATACAACGAAACATGTTCACATAAGGAGGGATCCACTTACGATTAACATTTGTTTACAATTGTTTACCTATTGCCTAAGAAAAATCAATTTATAAGAAACATGCATCAACAAACATCAACAAATGTTAATTGTAAGTGGATCCCTCCTCATGTATTGTTTACCTATATTAATTACATGCATAACTCGTTAACTTTTATGTGGTTAATTGCACAGTTACATAAATTAATTAGTAAATGTTGCTTGAATTGATGTGGATTAACTCGAATTTACATCCCCTTCAATATTGCACAGGATATCGTTTACAATTAATGGATCTAGACCGTTCTTTTTAACCTGGCATGAATCACAAAGCCCAATCATACTGCTAGTCCGAATCCCAAAGCGATGAGATTTAATTTCAAACCGTAAATGAGGCCATCCTCTACGGTATCGGAGAAGAGTTGAATCTGACACTGCTATATATATTTATACATATAAATAATACGGTATCGGAGAGGAGTTGAATCCTCTACGATATCACTACTAGCCGATGCCATTACAGTTAAAAATGGAGCTCGGGTTTCAAAAATATATATATATCAAACAACACAGAAGTGTTCTAGCGTACTCTCTAAATTATTATTGGTCGTATTTAAGTAGCTCGCTTTCTCTGTCGTTACTTCGTCTTGACAATAGTACTTGATGCACCAAAAAGATATAGTGCAAAGTTTCAGTACAATGATGTACTTTTTAAACCTTTAACACGCGTTTGAGTTGAATTGCAAGTGCACAATTCTTATCAAAGTAGTATTTTAGGTATCGATCCACAGGGAGTACGATAAAAACTTAGTTTAAACTTTAATAATAAATTCAAGAAAATAAAATAAAGCAAAGTGCAATAAAAGTAAATTGGGGGGGAGGGGGGGGTTGTGCTAACAATTTCTAAATTTGGGTTCAATACCCAAATAGAGAGTTTAAAATAATAAAAGTAAATGAATGAAAGAAAAATTGGTTTGCTTTCTAGATGAAAAGATCTAGGGGTATTCGGTCTACAATCCCTTGATAACTCTATTAATTCGGTATTTGTTTGAATTCATGTATGATTTGACGAGGTTTCTAACCTAATATGTTATTAAGGGTTACTTTCATAAATTAATAACGTGCCTAGGTAATTCAGACTTCTCGATTAGGTTCCTTACCCTAGCTACCTAGACCTATTGAGCGCTTGTAGTCTCTCTTCTCCTCAAATATTGGTACTTCGCAATTAAATCCATCATACCAATACTCGATTCAAATTGAGATGTCATAATTAGGGTTTGGCTTCTCAATTAGGTTCCTCACCAAGTTCCTAACCTTAATTTCTATAGTTCCGGCTTAGATTAAATTGGTTACAATCTTAACCTAAGCCTAGGGTATTTGCATTCATAATTTGGTACTATCCTATTGATCACAGTCAATTTTGGTTCTTTCGAATCCAAAACGAGATACTACAATTCAAGTACTAATTATGTAATTAACACAAATTATTAAATCACAGAAATTAACAATCAAATCCCATAAAACAATCATAATAAAAACAAATAACCGAATAAAATAGAATTAAACAAGTTCATGCATTGACCTAAACCCCTAGAGAGAGAACTACTCCCTTATGGAGAGATCCATTACAAAAATTGACAAAGTAAGAAGAAATGAAATAAAGGAAGTAATTACACCCTTCTTCTCCTTGCTTGAAAGCTTTCCTTTCTCTAGAATATATTGCTAAGTATTGTGTGTGTGTAGAGAGAATGAAAGAATGAGGGATGAGAATGGATGTGAAAATGAACCCCCTCTTTCATAGCCAAGGACCATGCCAAATTAAGAGCCTGGAAAGTGGAGTTAGTGGGTGCTATATTTGGATTGTTTTCCAGGATGCCTTGTCCATGTTTGACTATAAAACGCGTCCATGAAGTGCCAAAAATAGAACCCGTATTGAATCTATGTAAATTTGGCATTCCTGCGGATAGAGTGCGGATACCCAATCCGCACTGGCTCTAAGTTTCCTTATTTAGCTCCTGTGAATTAGTTGAATGCAAATAGCAGTGCGGATTGCTAATCCGCACTGCAGGTGAAAACTGCTTCTCTGAAATCTCTGAAATCGGCTAAGTGTTGAGTGCGGCTTGGCTCATCCGCATTGTGGGTGGGTGTTAATCCGCACTACGCTCAGACTTTTTCCTGTGCAATGCTTCGATGTTGGAAATACGGCTAAGTACTCAGTGCAGCTTGTCCTATCCGCACTGTGGGTAGATTGATCCGCACTGAGGGATATTTTCACTATTTTTCATCATTTCCTGTAATGAAAAGCCAAACAACCGAAGTAACTTGATTCTAGGTGTATTTAAATCACTTTGTATTAAAAATACAAGATATTTAATGTTGTTTTACGATAAAATCTAGATCGATTGTGTATATAATTTATGCTTATTAGTACTCATTGCCCGCCACCTCAACAACACCGATTGAGCGCTTTTCGTCGTAAGGTTCCTACAACTGACACTGTCTATATCTTAATTTCTAGAGTTTTCTAGTTTTGGGGGTTTTTAGGATAATATTGTTATAGGGTTTAGTTTTAGATCTTTAGTTTCTTTAAACAATAATTTGTAGTTTTGAAGGTTCCTTATTCTTTGATCTGTAATGTAATTTCAGTAATGTCGGTCCAAGATTATTTTCCACTTAAGAAAAGATTTTTATTTTTTTGAAGATTTGCATCCATTCAAGACCTGTTAGGAGGAATGCAAGAAGAATAAGGGATTAGATATTGGCTAGAGTAAAGCCAAATGCCAGCCAAGAAGTTGATTCCCTGAACTGTACTAAGGTAAGCAACCTAACTGAATAAATTTGTTTTTTTTTAAATAATTGCTAGATGTACACGAAAGCAACACAATCATATATACATTGTTAGGACTAGTCTATAGTTGTTTCTGTTACAAGACATATATGGCTATTAGCAATAGCTATTAGAGTAGTTAGTTACAACTGTAACTGTTGGGGTTTCACGGTGCTAACCGGGACCCGTTTAGGCTTAAGGTGCGGAATGATCGTAGAACAAAAATTTCTACAGCCAACTTAAGCTCAGGATTAAATGGGGTATGTCAGGAAACTTTTCAAGGCGGTCCACCTTCAATATTCCTTTGGCATCAAAACCTAATTTAATTCTTTTACAGATCTACTCCATGATTGATTTCTAAAACTTTAATCTACTTACCAATTAAACAGATTAATATAACATATTTATACCTTGTTTCCAAATCACAATTGGAATGCAGACCGAGCGAGAAGATCGACATCGGGAATGACTCGTCTCGGAGCATCAGACATCTGATGCCTCTATCGGTTATCTACCAGGACTAACCAGAGAGCGGTTTATTTTTTTTGCTAAAAATACTATAAACTGCGAAATTCTGTAAAAACACTATTCACAAGGAAAAGACGAAAACCCGTAAACATGAATTTTCGGTTACTCAGTTTTATCAATGAGCAAAACTGACATACCATGAAATTCGGTAAAATACTATTTATCGATCCCGTAAATATACTCCACAACAAGCCGTAAAATTATACATCAACTACGTATAACTTTCTTTTCTCAACCAAAACACTATTTGGGAGAGAAACCGAGAAAGAGAAAAAATACTGATTCGATTCTGCACGAAACAATACGTGTGAATTAGTGAGTTTCTCTTTCCTTGTACCCCTCTATTTATAGGCTTTTGAGGAGGTTCGCAAAAGACCGAAATACCCCTCAACATATGCCTATTTACAAGATATGCCATTGAATGGATAAAGATGATGACATGTCATGTGGATAAGATCGATGACGTGTCATCTGGATAGGATCGATGACATGTCATGCGGATAAGGACGAATCTGAAAAGACCTGAATGCTCTCGGCCCGAATACAAATAATATTCGTATAATTATTCTGAACAATTATATATATTTTTTGCGGTTGTTTGTTTCGGTATCGATGACGTGTCATCTGGATAGGATCGATGACATGTCATGCTGATAAGGACGAATCTGAAAGGACCTGAATGCCCTCGGCCCGAATACAAATAATATTCATATAATTATTCTGAACAATTATATTTCTTGCGGTTGTTTGTTTAGGTAATTTATACAATGTGTCATGCACATTTATAAATTAACCGGTTAACTTTTATACAACGTGTCACACACGTTTATAAATTAACTAATGTTTTTGCTTGTTATTTTTACACAACATTTATAATTTAATTATAACACGTATAATTAATTATAACCATCTTACTATTGATCATAACTAATTTATAATCAATCGTAATAAGATTCTCCGATTAACTCCTATATGGTGTGACCCAATAGGATCTGTGTTATGTTGGCAAATAGAGTTAAAACTGTTTTAACTTCTATAATCATGAGAGGCATCTGGCATAATACATCATGACCGTCCAATTACACAGATGATGCTGTACTGTACAATATCACGATCTAGTAAAATATTTACTTGTGTCTGTTCTTCTGTCTCATAGCTATCAGATTAGTTTCAAGGTAGATGTGTGTCATCCTTGCTAACTAAATCTTTTCTTGATCTTGAGTAGATTATCAAATATAATTACTCTTGTAATTATACCGCTAGCAGATAATCTTACTCTATTAAGGGGCCCAGTGATGCTATAGCTCGTATAAAATACAAGGGACAAATATCATTCTCGGTAAACTATCACTTCCTCAGCTAAGCTATACATATGGAAAAGCCACTGTTATGACTGCTTTTTACGGATAGTGGTAGATAACAATTACACATACATATTTCTCAGTGGGAACGATAACTACCTCATACTGTAGAACCTGACACTGAATGAAAACATAAATGACACGAACACAATTCTATTTAATGTTTCATTCGGGGTTTATCAAATACCATGTTCCTAGAACATGTATCTATGTGATTAAAATGACATCTCGTGTCAGGTGGTTTGTAAAACTTAACCATATTTTAATCCACATACTAACCTTATCGCGATAATTAGTGTTCCTGCTAATTACCTTGGTCAGTGACTTTTTAAGAGTATATATCATCTATATTATGGAGTTTCACAATTTTAGTCATGAACTCGAAATGATCCATAAATTCAAAAAATACTCAATGCAACAAAATCATATATAAATAAACATTCAATTCATGAACAAAGCTTTATGATAATTTTTCGTATTATTGACTTCTAGATTATTACAAACTAACAGTAACCATAGAGTTATTTATATGTTGTTATGATGTAAAGTTGATGGTTATATGAACAACTCAAGTGTAATCGATTTAGACTAAATAATGATGAAATACAATTGATTCATTATATTCCATCTCTCTCTATCTCTATTCTATCATACATGACAGGGGCCTACTGATGGGATTAATGAGTTTGCTAGTAACAGTACTACTGAGTTGGTGCTACCGAAGCAGCATGTACCTGTACAAGGAATACGGGGTCGGGCCCCGCTTGTAAATCAGGAGGCATTAGACGAACTGGGCCTAGAATTCCAATTGCTGCATGACAGATATCTTGCGATGCCACTATTTGAAAGAGGAGCCTTCCACCTCTCTATCAGGCCAGGAGCTTTACGGGATGAGAGCTTTTAGATAACAGTGGATTTTAAAGATCTCCGTGATTTTATGACTTTCAATGACATTGACGTCTCTATTATTATAAACAGATCTACTATTGGTCATTGTTATTAAATCACGGAGATGAGAACAAGATCGCTTAGTTCAAGCTACTTAAGAGAAACACTCGATAGATCACTCTAACCTAATCTAATTTCAGATTAGTGAAGTGTGTTTGAGGTTGTTTGAGAGATTTTGAAGTTTTAAACTCTCACAACAATGGAGTAGGCTAAGCTCTCAGAAAATTATTTTTTAGAAGATTAGGGTCGGTTGAGACGATTTGGGAAGAAAGCCTAATGACCTATTTATAGAGTCAGCTCAAGAATGAGCTGTTTGACATAAAACGTTACCAACGTTTTATAAAATGTTACAACGTTTTAGTTCAAAATGTGATTTTTAGGTTTAGATATTCTGACAGCTCAGCAAAACGTTATGTAACGTTTTAGCCTATAAAAATCTTGATCAAAATAGATGTTCTTTGAAGCTTAAATTTAATTAAAATGTTACAACATTTTATATAAACGTTGCAACGTTTAAATTTGAATTTTCAATCTTTGATACAGTTGTACTTATCAATCTGACATCCTTAAAACGTTACAACGTTTCAAGTTGTTACTATACAGCTGTGGTTCAGTAGTTCTGTAACTATTAAAATGTTATAATGTTTATATAATGTTATGACGTTTTCAAATCGTCACAACGTTTTCAAAACGTTATAACACTGTAACTAGTTTCTGATTTTGATCATTTTGTTACTTCTGACAAGTATAAAACGTTACAATATTTCAAAAACGTTACCAATGTTTTACCCCTGTTTAGACAGCCTCATACATACTTTACCAAATTTCTGATTTTACAATTTGTATTCTTGATAAGTGTCTTCATGTCTTCTTCAGTGCAAGTATTCCATAATGCAATTTCATTTGACTTGAACCTACATATCTTTCAAAGAAATAGAACACATTGTAAAATTCAATAATTATATATTTTTGCAAATTAGTCAAATAGATGAAAAAAAGATTATTGATCAACCAACAATCTCCCCCTTTTGACGATTTGCAAAAATATACAATGTGAGTAAGTGCATAAATAAAAAATTTTCAAATTAGTTTACCCAATTTTGATTTTGGATGTCAAACCATTTGTACCAATTTCTCCCCCTTTTTAAAAAATCGACGAAAGGATAAAAAATTAGCACTAATGAAAAGTGCTCCCTCTCAAAATATGCACTCCCCCTCAATTTAGCAATATAATACCGATAAAGCCCAAATGAAATAAAATTGAGGAAAATTTCTAACATTTTACATGACAATTGAAAATTTCATTTGATGCACCTCAACATATGTCAATCCATTTCATGCATCTCAACATATCATATAACTCATCAAGATTCCAAGATTTACACATATATACACATTCAATAATTTTGCAATTTTATCCTTGACAAGTTATCAATTCATATTATTCATATAAATTCCTACATCTCATACATATCAATCATCAATAAACAAACTTCCAAGATATAGCAATTCCAACAAGTAAAGAAATTCATATTTTTGCATTTAAACCCCAGATTTTTTGATCATTTCAACAATTCAATAACTTTTGCAATTTAAACCATGACTAACCAATAATTGCAACAAATTAACTACCACAAGCAAAAACATAAGCAATTTAAACCAATTCAACACAACAAATTAAAGCTAATTAAGATTCAAATTAACCATGCAACTAAAGTAAATTGTTCACACATAGCAATTAAGTTAGCAAGTTTTTAGATTTTTTTTTTAAATGTACGATCTACTCGTCATCCATGTTGCCGTTTTGTGCAATGGCCACTTCTTCTTCTTCACCTTCCTCTTCATGCTCCTCTTCCTCATCATCCAGGTCTTTTTCTTCAACAAGATTGACACGTGCTCGTGCTGGGCTTCCCGAGAGACCATATTGCTTGACAAAGCGATTCGAGAGACTGGATTGAACTTCATCAAGCGCATTAAGAGCTTGGGCATGTGCTCGCAACTGTTTCCTTATCTTCAATTGCCCCTTCTCAAGGTTTTCGAACCTCTTTTGTGTTGCTTGATGGTTTTGTTGATTCTCAAGGCGTTGAGCATTCATTTGTTGGCACAACCACATCAGTTGCGCTTCTTGGCCTTATGGAGGGACAAACTCACTCGCTTGAGGTTGTGGCATGTGTTGTGGTTGAGGTTGTACCGGCCTCTTGTTCTTCCAGGTCCCAATATTGATTAGGTAATGCATCCGGTAAGTTTATCTAATGATTTATGTCTCTTGTATCGGGTTCGAAATGCTGTAGACCAGAGGTTGAATGACCATGAATCCACCCAATTTTGGTCAAGTAATCAACCAAATTAATTGGGAAGAAGAATTGTTCTTCTTCAAGTATTTGAATACCATTGAGGAGGATGATTTTGTGAATGAGATGGGCATATGGCAGTGTATGTACCGTGCTTGAGAAAGAGCTCCTTATGTGACAGAGGATGATGTAGGGTATGTTGATGCATTTATCATCCAATTGAATAAGGTGACGAAGGTAGTACATGGGTCCCCACTCAAGATTTGTTTAGATTGTGACTTTGGGCATGAGAATGTTGTTTATGAAAATGAAGAGTAACCTATGTAGGGATGGGAGGTGAGAAACATAGATTGCTGCTCCGGCTAGATTGTTTTGGTCAAATCATTTCTTATAATCACTTGAGATACCATCGGCATAAAGAGGCCAATTCCTCAAAAGATAGGTTTCCTCCCTTTCATTGGGAACCTCAATCCATTGAGCCACATTTCCGCGAGAAAGTGCAATTTCTTGCCTACCTACCCAAGAAGTGATGATAAAGGGATCATCTTGGATTTTGGTATTTGCATAGAATGTGCAGATTAGAATTTCGGTGTAAGGTTCACCACAACTCACAAGGGGTTCCAACTCCAATGATTTAAATATTGAATAATTTTGCCATCTTCGGGTTGGGAAAAGGTAATTGATGATTTGTCAAAGCAGTAGCAATCGGTTATTTTTCTATTTACGAATGAACCCATGTAATTTTTGTATGCCACAATATCCCTGAAAAGATATTTGTTAGATCGGTGAATTGTCCAATTTGGTTCTAGGTTGCCCCCACTGTTTTGACATTCTTGCGATTCCAAACGGAGTTTTTTCTTACCCTTAAGTACAACACCTTTCTTTGGAGCCATTGGATTGAGGTGAGATTGAAAGTTTACCGATTTAGAAGTGAAGCACTTATCTGAGAAGAGGAGAACCCAAGAAGAGCAGTGGTGAAGCCGGATCGTCAATCCAATGGTCGGATCGCCGGAGTTGATTGTAGGATTTTGGCTAGGGTTTTGGAGAGGAGAGAAAATAGAGAGAGAAGTGATATTTTGAGAAGAGAATTGAGTAGAGAGAAGTGAGGAGAAGAGAAATCAAGAAAAATATCTTGATTTGGTGGAGAAAGTTGGCCGGAATAGGTAGAGAGAGAGAGAGAGAACGACGGAATAGAGGAAGAAGAGAGAGAAGAGGAAGAGGTGTGAGTTGGAGAAGAAGAAAGAGGAGAAATGGGTTCGAATTTGGTTTTAACACATTTTTGCATTAAATCGTTACCAACGTTTTCCCCAAATAACGTGTTTTTACGTAAAACGTTATGAACGTTTGTAAAACATTACATAATGTTTTGCCCTGTCTTAAACTATCATTTAGGAAATTTAGCATTTGAAGAATTTAATTAAATCGTTACCAACGTTTGTCAAATGTTATAACGTTTTCATTGAAACTTTTACAATTTTGATCCCTTGTCAGATAACCGTTATAACATTTTAGAAGTGTTATAATGTTTCTAATAAAACATTTACAAAGTTAGCCCCTTGTCAGATAAATGTTGCAACGTTTTGGAAACATTGTGCAATGTTTTGGAAACGTTGTGCAACGTTTTTGAGAATAGAAAAATGGAGCTCTCCGACTTTTTTTTTTCAGAGTTTTGTAAAATGTTACCAACGTTTCATAATCATTACAACATTTTAGATAGTATAATTTATCTCAGAGTTTGGCTAAGTATCAGATGAAAAATGTTCCAACGTTTTATGAAAACGTTGCAACGATTTAAGCAGATTTTAGAATCTCAGCCTGATCTATCTAAAATGTTACAACGCTTAGAAAGCGTTACCAACATTTTATCCTTTTGAAAAATGGAGCTCTCAGACTTTTGGAGTTTTACAAAATGTTAAATAGCGTTTTCAAAAAGTTACCAACGTTTTATTAGTTTAAGCTAATTTTGAGTACATATGATGAAAACATTATGACGTTTTACAAAACATTCCAATGGTTTGCTTTTGCAGGGCAGTTTTTAAATGAACTATGTTTATTGCAATTAATTATTTTGAAATAAGCTATGAGTATGTCTATTCTCTAAGTTCAAGCATGCCTAATTTAAATCTTAATTCATTGTGTTGTTGAGTATTCAAAGGTTTTGTAAATATATCGGCAATTTGTTCTTTGGTGTCAATATGTATGAGTTCTATTTCACCTTTCTCTTTATGATTCCTAATAAAATGATGCCTTATTTCTATGTGCTTGGTTCTAGAATGAAGGACTGGATTCTTAGATATCATAATGACACTAGTATTGTCACACATAATTGGTACGTTGCGGAAGCGAATTTCATAATCATTTAAAGATTGGATCATCCAAAAAATTTGTGTGCAATAACTACCGGCCGCTACATACTCGGCTTCCATTGTGGAAAGGGCAACCGAGATCTGTTTGCAACTTGACCAAGATACAAGTGAACCACCAAGAAATTGGCATGTACCACTTGTGCTTTTTCTATCCATACGGTCCCCGGCAAAATCGGCATCAGCATATCCTATCAAGTCTAAATCCGATTGTTTGCTATACCACAATCCCAAATTTAAACTACCATTGACATATTTAAGAATTCTTTTAATGGCTTTCAAGTGCAATTCTTTGGGATTTGCTTGATACCTAGCACACAAACATACCGCAAACATTATATCGGGTCTACTAGCGGTTAAATAAAGTAGGCTACCTATCATAGCTCAGTATTGAGTGATGTCCACCGATGTTCCATTTGGATCCGAGTCAAGATTAGCATTTGTAGCCATTGGAGTTTTGCTTGTATAGACTTCGGTCATCCCAAACTTCTTGATCAACTCCTTCGCATACTTGGTTTGACTCACAAAGATGTCATCCACGAGTTGCTTGATTTGGAGTCCCAAGAAGAAGTTCAATTCACCCATCATGCTCATCTCAAATTCACTACTCATAAGAGAAGAAAATTCCTCGGCAAGTGCTGCATTAGGTGAACCAAAAATTATGTCATCTACATAAATTTGCACCACCAAAAGTGATCCATCCCTTTTCTTAGTGAAAAAGGGTTGTATCATTTGTGCCTCTAATGAATTCGTTGTCAATTAGAACTTAATCTACCATACGATGCCCTAAGGGCTTGTTTGAGTCCATAGAGTGCTTTAGTGAGTCTATACACATGGTTAGGAAATGTTGGATCGATAAAGCCTAGAGGTTGATTAACATACACCTCCTCATCTATGAATCCATTCAAGAATGCACTTTTAACATCCATTTGAAATAATTTGAAATTCTTGTATGAGACATATGCTAAAAGTATTCTAATAAATTTAAGACGAGATACGGGTGCAAAAGTTTCTTCAAAGTCAATACCCTCTTGTTGTTTATGTTAGTTTGTAATAATCTAGAAGTCAATAATACGATAAATTATCATAAAGCTTTGTTCATGAATTGAATGTTTATTTATATATCATTTTGTTGCATTGAGTATTATTGAATTTATGGATCATTTCGAGTTCATGACTGAAATTGTGAAACTCCATAATATAAATGATATATACTCTTAAAAAGTCACTGACCAAGGTAATTAGTAGGAACACTAATTACCGCGATAAAGTTAGTATGTGGATTAAAAGATTGTTAAGTTTTACAAACCACCTGACATGAGATGTCATTTTAATACATATTCTAGGAACATGGTATTTGACAGACCCCAAATGAAACATTAAATAGAATTGTGTTCGTGTCATTTATGTTTTCATTCAGTGTCACGTTCTACAGTATGAGGTATTTATCGTTCCCACTGAGAAATATGTATGTGTAATTGTTATCTAACGCTGTCCGTAAAAAGCAGTAATAAGGGTAGCTTTTCCATATGTATAGCTTAGCTGAGGAAGTGATAGTTTACCAAGAATACTATTTGTCCCTCGTATTTTATACGAACTATAGCATCACTAGGCCCCTTGATAGAGTAAGATTATCTACTAGCGGTATAATTACAAGAGTAATTATATTTGATAATCTGCTCAAGATTAAGAAAAGATTCAGTTAGCAAGGATGATACACATCTATATTGAAACTAATCTGATAGCTATGAGACAGAAGAATAGACACAAGTAAATTGTTTACTGGATCGTGATATTGTACAGTACAGCATCATCTGTGTAATTGGATGGTCATGATGTGTTGCCAGACGCCACCCATGATTATAGAAGTTAAAACAGTTTTAACTCTATTTACCAACATAACACAAATCCTATTGGGTCACACCATATAGGAGTTAATCGGAGAATCTTATTGTGATTGATTATAAATTGGTTATGATCAATAGTAAGATGGTTATAATTAATTATACGTGTTATAATTAAATTATAAATGTTATGTAAAAATAACAAGCAAAAACACTGGTTAATTTATAAATGTACAGGACAGGTTGTATAAATTACCGAAACAATAACCGCAAGAAAAATATATATAATTGTTCAAAATAATTATACGAATATTATTTGTATTCGGGCCGAGGCCATTCAGGTCTTTTCAGATTCGTCCTTATCCGCATGACATGTCATCGATCCTATCCAGATGACACGTCATCGATACCAAAACAAACAACCCCAGAAAAAATATATATAATTGTTCAGAATAATTATATGAACATTATTTGTGTTCGGGCCGAGGGCATTCAGGTCTTTTCAGATTCGTCCTTATTCGCATGACATGTCATCAATCCTATCCAGATGACACGTCATTGATCTTATCCACATGACATGTCATCCTTATCCATTCAATGACATATCTTGTAAATAGGCCGAACTTGGAGGGCATTTTGGTCTTTTGGCAACTGACCCTAAACCCTATAAATAGGGGTGGAGGGGTAGAGAGAAAAATCACTAATTCACTTGTATCGTTTCGTGCAGAATCGAATCGGTTTTTCTCTCTTTCTCAGTTTCTCTCCCAAATAGTGTTTCGGTTGAGAAAAGAAAGTTATACGTAGTTGAGGTATAATCTTGCGAGTTGTTGTGGAGTATATTTACGGGATGGATGAATAGTGTTTTACCGAATTTCACGGTATGTCAGTTTTGCTCATTGATAAAACTGAATAACCGAAAATTCATATTTACGGGTTTTCATCTTTTTCCCGTGAATAATGTTTTTGCATAATTCTACGGTTTATAATATTTCTAGAAAAAGAAATAAACTGCTCTTTGGTTAGTCCTGGTGGATAATCGATAGAGGCATCGGACGTCTGATGCTTCGAGACGAGTCATTCCTGATGTCACTCTTCTCACTCGGTCTGAATTCCAACTGTGATTTGGAAACAAGGTATAAATATGTTATATTAATCTATTTAATTGGTAAGAAGATTAAAGTTTTAGAAATCAATCATGGAGTAGATCTATAAAAGGATTAAATTGGTTTTTGATGCCAAAGGAATACTGAAGGTGGACCACCTTGGAAAGTTTCCTGACATACCCCGTTTAATCCTGAGGTTAAGTTGGCCGTAGAAATTTTTGTTCTACGGTCATTCTGCACCTTAAGCCTAAACGAGTTTTGGTTAGCACCGTGAAACCCCAACAGTTTATACCCTTGAGCTACCAACCTTGCTTTGTTGCGAATTACATTTTCATCTTCATCATTTTTATTTCTAAAGACCCATTTGGTTCCAATAATCATTCTATCATTTGGCTTAGGTACAAGTTCCCAAACTTTGTTCCTTTCAAATTGAGCATGTTTTTTTTGCATGACACAAATCCAATCAGGGTCTACATTTACATCTTTGAAATTTTTGGGTTCGATATGAGATACCAATGCACAATGACCAATCATTTGATTTAATTCGGATCTTGTTTTAACTTTTTCCCTAGGATCACCAATTACATTAGAAAGAGGATGAGAGGATACTTCCCTTAGGTCTTGGGGAATTTGGTACTCAATTTGTGGAGGTTGTATCTCTTCAATTTGCATTCCATCAACTATTGGATCCGTCTCATTGTTTATTGTTTCCTCAATTCTTTGATCTGTTTCAACACTTGTTGCATTTACTTCAGGTTGATTCTCAACCATGTCGGATCTCATCTCGACTTCATCTTGATCAAGAATAGGCACTTCAACACCTACAATCTCAATACCTTTCTCGACCTTTTTGATTAGCATTTTCATCAAACTTAACATGCACGGATTCAATTACAATTCTTTGATATGGAATGTAAATTTTATAGGCTTTACTTGAATTTGAGTACCCTACAAACATTCCCTCAATTGATTTAGAATAAAATTTAGTCACTTTGTAAGATTCATCAAGAACAAAACATTTTGATCCAAGTACTCTAAAATGAGATATCTTAGTCTTATACCCTTTCCATAGCTCATACGGTGTTTTATTTAACATGGTCCTTATGCTTACGCGATTTACCACGTAGCATGCCGTATTTACCGCCTCGGCTCACAAGTGTTTAGGTAAGGAGTATTCGTTTAGCATGGGTCAGACAAGCTCAACTATGGTTCGGTTCTTTCTCTCAACTACCCCATTTTGTTGAGGTGTGCGAGAAGCCGAATACTCATGTTTATATCCCCTTTTAGAGCAAAGTTGATCAAATTGTGCATTTTCAAATCCCTCCCCCCCCCCTATGGTCACTTCTAATCCTAATGATTTTTTATCCCTTTTCATTTTCAACACGTTTGCAAAATTAAATGAAGTTGCTAATTACTTCGTCCTTGTGTTGTAGGAACAAAACTCAAGTAAAGTTACTATAGTCATCTACAATTACATATGCATATTTCTTTTTTGTTAAACTTGGTACACTAATTGGTCCAAATAGGTCCATATGTAGTAATTGCAAAGGTTGATCGATTGAAACCATGTCCTTGGATTTAAAGCTACTTTTGGTTTGTTTACCTTGAACATATGCTTCACATAAACCTTCAAGTTCTAGTTTATGTGTTGGTAAAACACGCACAAGGTCTAATTTCACCAATTACCTAATGGTATCAATTGAAACGTGGCCTAATCTACGATGCCATAACCATGATCCATTAGATACGGCACTAAGACATGTTTCACCGGACTCAAAATGGGTAAAATACAAGTAATATACATTTTTCTTTCTTTTACTCGAATATATTAAAGCATCATCTGAAGACCTAACTATGTGACAAGCATTAATATCAAATTTAGCATAGTATCCCAAGTCACATAATTTACTTACACTAAGTTATAATCTAATCCATCAACAAGGTATACATTGGATATAGTCAAGTGTTGGTTACCAATTGAGCCTATTTCAATAATAGAGCTCTTTGTTTGATTATTACCAAAGGTACCCGTACCCCCATCATATCGTTTTAAGAATTTAAAATTAGATTTATCACCGGTCATATGGTGTGAGCATCCACTATCAATGATCCAAGCACTTTCATTTTGAGATGAAATCAAACACACATACAAAATATATATTAGTTATTATTGAGTTAGTAACTAACATATACCTTGTTTTTAATCTCCCCCTTTATGTTTGACAATTGTAATATTTTTAGGGGAGATTAAGTATGAACCTAAGCTAGTATAGTTTTAGGAACCTAAACAACACTATGTTTGTTGTTTACATTCCTAAATCTACATTCTAATGAGGTGTGGCCAAGTTTGCAACAATAGTTGCACATTGTAGTTGATTGCTTTTGAGTAGTAGAGCCTTGTTTGAAAATGGATCGGTACTTCACTTCATCCATACTACTCTTATGATTACCGTGTGACCTATTTGCAACTTTAGATGCAACACTCTTAGTTTTGTTAGAGTCAAATCTATTGTGATGTTGGGGAACATCTCTAGCTAAACCATTTCTTTGAGTTTGATTTTGTAAAGCAATTTTATTTTTGAATTCATAAAACCATCCATCAGGTCCTTTGAAATAAGTTTTGTTTGACTCTTTTGGATTAAAAGTGTTCCTATCACTATTTTTAAAAGCATTTTTGTTCTTAGAGTTTATTTTACTATACTTGTACCTAAATGCATAATTTGGTGACTTTTGATCTTGTTTAGCATTTGAGGCATGAGAAGACTTCAATTTTGATGATTCCTTGTTCAAAGAAGTTAAACCCTTTTTAGTAAAAAAATGATAAGTTGAATATTATTCATAATTAAATTTTAGTTTGGCATTTGGAATACTTGAAGTTTGAGAATGTTCCCCTTTTTCTTTAGGGCCTTGCATGTGATTAGATTTAAGTGAGGATTTACCCTTCTCAAATTCAAGACCAACTCTATCATTTTTATAATAGAATTGATCATGTATCAACTTGCTCACATAGTAGGGATCTAGTCTAGTGACTTTTGAGAATTCACTAGGAGATCTTAATGCCCGAATTTCGGTCTCTAAGGTTTGAACTTTAACTTTTAAAATGCCTATTTCACCTAAATGTGATGCTTTTAACTTTTTATTTTTAAGTTCTAACATGTCATTTTTAGCAATTAATTTTTGAATAATACATTTCTTCTCAACCAAGGTTCTATTTGACTCATCAAAGAGTGATTTCAACCTAGATTCATTATTATCGTGTATTAGAATTTCATTTATGAAAGTGCTTGTATCATTTGTCTCTAACCTATTGGTATACAAGTCATTGTTGGTCTCATTTGTGAGTATACAATTTTCAATATCAATTTCTCCACTATATTCTTCACCACCTTCATTTATAAATTCTTGTTCGGTCTTATACCCATCAAGACTAAGAGTTGAATGTACCTCATTAGCGAAGTTAGTTGAGGTTTCAACTCCTTCACTTCCCTTCTTGGCATTCCTTGACTTTGCAAGCTCCATGAGGAAGTTGATGTCTCATCGATAAAGTTCTTGCTTGCAATAATTGAATCCATGTTAATCTCCGATGGACCTTCATCTACACTTGCCATCAATGCAAGGTTGGTCTCTTCTTCATTCTCCGATTCCGTATCGGATTTATCCGTTTCGCTATTCGAAAACAAAGTTTCCATAGCTTTGGCTCTTCTTTTTGCACCTGTCATACTTTGCCTAGGCTTTCGATCTTGTTGGTTTTCACCATCCGTATTCTTTAATTGTGGGAATTGCTTGAAACATGTTTGGATGGTATGTCCCTCCCTATGGCATGCAAAACATACTACCCTCTTGCTCTTCTCTTCTCGTTTCTTGTTGTATTTTCTTTCAAAATCAAGCATCCCTTGGAACATTTTGGATAAGAGGAGAGCATCCTTTGATGATTCATGATCAATTTTGTTTATAAATTGATCATTTGAGAGACGAGTATTTGAGGAGCTAGGGAGGTTACGGTTTTGTGCCGGAAAAGCTATGGTTTTGGATTTTGAGCTTTGCTTTAAATCTCTGGATTGTCAAAGTTTCTCGTCGAAGCTCCGAAAGTGTGCATAGAGGTCATCCGGTGTGAATGAGTTATACGTGCCTTGGATTGCCTCTAGAGCGCTTACCAACCCGGACCATCTATCCCTCATGAACATCACTCTCAATAGCTTTTCTACAATTTTATTGTTAGAAACCGGTTCTCCCAATTCGGTAAATTCATTTTGGATATGCATAAGTCTATTATACATATCCTCAATGCTTTCACCTTCTTCAATCTTAATGGTTTCAAATTTGACTTCTAAACCGGTTATCTTGATTCGTTTAATTTGGGTATTTCCTTCATACCGGTTTACAAGAGCATCCCACATTTCTTTTGCACTTGAGGCACTACCAAAGAGTGAGGCTACTGATTCACTAACCAAGTTATATATGGCATTGGTTGCAAAATCATTTTCTTTCTTGGTTTGTTTGGAATTGAGAGTTTCAACCTTAGTTTCGGTTTCACTATTGGTGATAATGGTAGTAAATGTTGGTGTGTAACCCTTTTCAATCACATTCCATACCTCAAGGATCTTTAAGTAGTTAATCATGGTTTTCTTCCAATGCATGAAATTTTTGGTGGAAGTACCAAAAATTAGGGGTTCCTTCACGGATCTATAGGGTGCTATTTGTCAAGTTGATCCAACTCCAATTAAGTATGCCTTAATTTGAGTAACTTGCTCTGATACCACTTTGTTATACTAAGTGCACCTCTAATTGCTCAAAAACTGAAAATAAATTACAATTGAAATTAAATAGATGAGTTTCGAGAAATTTGACACATCGGGATGTTAATGGAGTTCGGCAAAACAAAGGCCTACATCTTCGGGGCTTAGCAACATTGAGTGGTGTGCCTTTCTATTACCCAATACAAAAGGATTACAACTTGTGAACTGTTGAGCCCTACACACCAAGCGGGAAGTCAAATGGCCAACTCAAAGAGATGAGAACAAAGTCTCTTAGTTCAAGCTACTTAAGAGAAACACTCGATAGATCACTCTAACCTAATCTAATTTGAGATTAGTGAAGTGTGTTTGAGATTGTTTGAGGGATTTTGAAGTTTTAAACTTTCACAACAATGGAGTAGGCTAAACTCTGAGAAAATTGCTTTTTAGAAGATTAGGGTCAGCCGAGATGATTTGGGAAGAAAGCCCAATGACTTATTTATAGAGTTAGCTCAAAAATGAGCTGTTTGACATAAAATGTTACAACGTTTTAGTTCAAAATATAATTTTTAGGTTTAGATATTCTGACAGCTCAGCAAAACATTATAACGTTTGTAAAACGTTATGTAACATTTTAGCCTATAAAAAACTTGATCAAAATAGATGTTCTTTGAAGCTTAAATTTAATTAAAACGTTACAACGTTTTGTATAAACGTTGCAACGTTTAAATTTGAATTTTCAATCTTTGATACAGCTGTACTTATCAATCTGACATCTCTAAAACGTTACAACGTTTCAAGGTATTACTATACAGCTGTGCTTCAGTAGTTCTGTAACTATTAAAACGTTATAACGCTATAACTAGTTTCTGATTTTGATCATTTTTGTTACTTTTGACAAGTATAAAATGTTACAACGTTTTGAAAACGTTACCAACTTTTTACCCCTGTTTAGACAGCCTCACACATACTTTACCAAATTTTTGATTTTACAATTTGTATTCTTAATAAGTGTCTTCATGTCTTCTTCAGTCCAAAGTATTCCATAATGCAATTTCATTTGACTTGAACCTACATATCTTTCAAAGAAATAGACCACATCGAAAAATTCAATAATTGTATATTTTTGCAAATTAGTCAAATATACAAAAAAAAAAAAAAAGATTATTGATCAACCAACAAGTTCTTCTTGGAATTATCATCAGTTTTAATTGTTGTTTAGGTACTTGGTGGTGGGAGGATTTGACAAGTTCTTGTCTGTGGTTTGAAATAGTTATTGTTGTCAGGTTCTTGTATTCAAACACTTAATTAGTTTGCTGTTGGTTTTAATAATTGTGGTAAGAACATTTAGTTTTCTAGTACAATGAACTATTGTTATGTTTATTGGCTGTATGTTTAATAATTGTTGTAAACTCCTTTTAGTTTTTTGGTACGATACAATGAACATTTAGTTTTTTATATCTTTAATAATTGTTGTAAATTCTTTTTAGATATTGCTTGTGACATGGATTGATATATATTATATGTTGGAGTACTTGTGTATGTATATATTAATTGTTGGTTCAGAGATGGGTATGATGGAATGAGCGCATGCATGTTTATCTTTGCTTTGGTAGCTGTGTTTTGGAAATGGCTAGGCTAGCATGTAATACTAGAATTAATAGTAAAAATAATAATAATTACATATACATCACCATCGGCCCAGAAAATTAATGACCCGCTAGAATTCTAGGATTTGCCAATGCCAACACAGTCAAAACAGATGGTGCAAGATGCTATTGCAATCGGCTATTGAAATTCAGTAGACGGCGTTAATCACATTTGCCATCGGTTGGAGAAACAAAAGCGATAGCATTAGGTTCATCAAATCCAATGGCCAAAGGTGCGCTGCTGATAGTATATTGATTAACACCATCTGTTTTGATCTGATAGCATAGACGTCTACATTTTCTATCGGGGCAATATGCATCACATCAGATCTTGGCGGAACGCAATTCTAACCGATATAAAAGAGTTTTTTTGTAGTAGTGATTGTTTAATACGAAACCATGTATGTCACTCTTTAAGAACCTTGTATGATTTTTTTTTTCAATTTCTAATTTGCTAGCATCCATATTGCTAGCCACTAAATATACAATATTACACATCCATAATTTAATAAATATTCAACATTCATGACATACATAAAACAATGATATATATTCTTTATTTTTTTAGAACTAACAATGATAAATATTGAATATTTGACATTCAACACAAAGAAAAATATTTCAATGTTCATTCAACTTACATAGCATCCAATTGAAGAAATATTAGTTCCATGTCATAATTTGCAAAGCATTTAACATCTATTAATTAGCTAGTATATTAAATGTATAATCGTCTCCAGTTGAGACCTACTGTAATTGGGTGCAATCAATTGTACAACTCCTCAATCCAATTCCCTATAACTCGACAACACTAGCTTACAATTGTGCTCAGAACGTTCATTATGAGCATTGATTGTGATCACTCAATAGGTCCTAAAATTTCGCAATTCATTTGTACCACTACAACAAAACATTTCATCTGGGATCAGGTTTTGGGATCGGTCTGTTCACTGGATGTAGAAGATCAACAATAAGCGCCGCAAGTCTCGAGAAAGCTCATTTGAAAGAGTTAAGTAGCTGGATGCCCAATTTGGCGCTTAGTGGTCAAATTGAAGATGAAAGGATCGCTGCAATTGTGTTTGGGCCAGTCACATGACGAGTTCAGTGTTACAACATGTATGATGTGAGAGGTTTTCAATTTCACATCGAGTCCTATGGGAACAATAGGAAAACATCAAATTACAGTGTCTGTGTTCAAGGGAACACTGGGGATGACACAGTGATGGACTATTTCGGCATAATTGAAGAAATTATGCGAGTGGAATATAAAGGAGCGGACAATAGAGTTTTCTTGTTCAAGTGTCGTTGGTTTCGACATAAGTAGGGGGATGCGGGTAGATAAGAAGTATGGATTAGTAGAGATTAATAATAAGAGGCTTCTTAAAAAGGACGATCATTTTGTGTTTGCCTTCCAAGCGATCTAAGTGTATTACCTGCCTTACACTTCATCGAAGCGAGAGAGAGAAGATTGGTGGGTTACTGTTAAGACAAAGGGAAAATCCCAGCCACTTATTTTGTTCGATGGCGATGCGTTCTTTCAAGAAGATGGCACACCCATTGAATTTGAAGTGCGAGTAAAAGACTTAGTAATGAACCGAAAAGTAAAAAAGGTTGAGGAAAAAACAACCAATGAGGAATTAGGACAATGTTTATCTTATGGAGAGAAAGTTGTTCGTGAATAAGCACCGAGAAGATTAAGTGCTTAGATGAAATGGTGGATGAAGTTCTGTTACAATGGCGATTCTTACATTAGATAGATTTTTATTTTTTTTGGATTTTTTAGGTTTTTTAATGGTCTGGTAGTTCATAGCTTGAGCTGTTATTTGAAAGTTTTCTTACCTTTTATTTTTGCTTTCATTCGACGGGTTTGATTTTCAAAACCTGAAACTTGTAACAATACCTTCTATGAATAAATCACACAAGGACTGGGTCCTTGCTTTTCATAAAAAAAAAGCACTGAATCCTTATTGTGATTGTATTATTTATTTGACATTTCAATGAAATTATTTTTGTTAAAATTGTTTATAAAACTAACAGTCAAGACAAACCTTATTGATGTCGAGCAGAAGGGGGAAGGAGAAAGAGACATCTTCCAGTGGGACTAAGTACCCTCCGCACGGCCAAAATAAGTACATTAAGCTGCTAGACACGCCGGAGGAGAGACCAGTGATTCATCGAGTCGGTTATAGGTAAAATTCATTTTTATTTTTATTTTTGTGTATGTAGGATTATCCATTTGTAGTGGTTTTAATCAATTTTGTTTGTAGAGCTTTTATTGGAGAAAAGACAGACGTGACAAAAAATATCAACAAAATAATCTCACAATGTGCACGTTTGTACTTTCCTAAGACAACTAACAGACCCAACATAGTAGTGTGCACAAAATATGATGACTTTCCTGATGAAACTAAACTCGGGGTCCAGGCAGAGTTTTTGGTAAGTAAAATCTCTTTTTTTGAAATTGGAAATATACTGTTTTTTTTAGCTAACCAATGACTTTTTAATAATGCATGCAGAAGCACTTTCAGTTTCCCCCAGAGGAAGACATGAATCAAGCCTAGAAGACATTCAGTAGCATAGCCAACAAACTTCTCCAAAACATGCTAAACAAGTGCAAAGATGATGCGAAAGATAAGTACAGTGCTAACATTCTGGAGTGGAAAGACCGAGGGGTGCCAAGCACATATGATTTGATAATGGGGGATAACTGGCTCAAATTGTGTGACCATTGGTGCAATGAAGACTTTGCTATCTGGAGCAAGCAGAATCATAAAAATAGGATCTCATCTAAAGAGGCTACCTTTGCATCCACAGGCTCAGTGAACATATTGGTTCACAAACAAAGATTCGTAAGATGTTTTATTTCATCAAAACAATTAATTTAAATTTTAGTTTACTCGAACTAACTTTGATAATTTTATTTGTGTTGAAATATTTATACATAATAGATGGATGAAAACAATCACGAGCCCAGGTAATATGACGAGCTGTTCACGCCGACACATACCAACAAAAAGACAAGGCAACTTTGTTCCGAGAGAGTGAAAAGGGCACGGGTAATATAACATAACAATTTTTTAATAATATTCATTCTTTTTGTATGTTTTTTATTTGTTTTATTTTATAAATTTTGCAGGACAAGTACAATCAGGATATGAGGGCAAAGTATGGGCCTGATGAAGCTCTTGGGCTCTCTTTTGACGAAGACATCTGGTATGCCAACACAGACAATAATGCTCATGGTGACAACTACGGTCTCGGTGTTCTAGGTAAAATACACATACTTAAATTTTATAAATTTGTATTTAAAATTGTAACGTAACACTAATTATCTTTTTTTGTAATGTTTTAGGCAAGACAAGATCGATGTATCGTCTAGGAGGGTCTCGGGCGTCTTCTTCACAATCGCGAGCCGAATCGCAATCACACTTGTATACTTTGGGGCCGCCTCCTCTCAAGCAAGAAGACATAAATGCGATTTCAGGTCAGGTGTTAGGCATTATTCAACCATAGCTCAACCAATTCATGGAATTCATGGAGGAGATTAGGCGTACCATGGTGGGTTCTTCATCTCATCATGTACGGAATCTAATTTTTGGGTATGTTTAAATCCAATAAGGACATTCATAAAAAATTTAGTTATATTCTCACAGGGAGGTTCTACCTTGCACCCTGATACTCATGATGACAGCAAGGATGATCTCGGAGATGACTAGTAGATGGTGTTTTAGAATATTATGTCATACTTTAGATATTTTGTTTTTATGTCGTATTTGAGATATTTCATATTTGATGTTTATGTTGTACTTTAGATGTTTTATGTCATACTTGAGATATTACATATTTGATGTTTATGTAGTACTTTAGATGTTTTATGTCATACTTGAGATATTACATATTTGATGTTTATGTAGTATTTTATATGTTTTATTTCATACTTGAGATATTTCATATATGATATTATATTAGATATTTCATGTTTATGTTGTGTTTGTGAATTATTTGATATTTGATGTTAAGTGCTTGCTACGTACCAATTAAACTGCTCGTAAATTGTATGATATTTGATTTTAAATGCTTGATACGTACCAATTAAATTGCTCGTAAATCGTATGATATATGATGTTAAATGCTTGTGAATACTACATTTTGGACCAATTGAGGGGAGAGAAAAATATATGAATAAAATGGTTTTAATATTATATTTGTTTGATACAGTTCTTATCAATTGAAAATAAACAAAAAAAATTGGTCACTGAAGGGGTCATCTGTGACCGATATTTGATGTTTGATGTTAAATTCTGCGACCGATCTGGGAACCTTCTGTGACCGCACAGTCGGTCTCTGATAAGTCTCGAGCCACATCAGCATATCACATTAGGGACGAATATAATTGGTCACTGAATGGGTCATCTACGACCGGAGCCTTAACCTTCAAAGACCGGTGATGTCAGCAGGGCTGTCATTAGTGACGGAGCAACTATGACCGGGTCATCTGCAACCCATTTCAGTCATCTGGGACCGGTTATGACCTTTTGGGACCGGCGCTTCACCCTTCTGCGATCCATTTGGCCGGTCGTAGAAGGATATTTTTGCTCTAGTGTCCCAAGCATCGATCAATTTTTGTACTAATATACTTACCATGGGATCAAATTTCTAGTACTTGAACTCAACCATATTGAGATTTATTCTTGGAGATGTTTATGATCACAACAACCCTGCAGCCAATAAACAATTAACAACTAAGGAGATTTTTACTTAATCATGCAATTAATTAAAAATACTAGGGTGATAAAATTAGTATTATTTGGCAAAAAACTAACACAGTTCTCTTATTGTATTGCAAGCTTCTTCAACTTTGGCAAACTCTTTCGGATCCAAGTTACGTTTTGAAAGATATAAACAAAAATAGAAAAGTTTTCAAATTCTACAATACTGAGTGTTCTAGCGTCAAAACTATTATTGGCAGTTCCTAAATTTGGAATAGTATAAACACGAGGTCAAAATCAAGTCACGCTTTTAATTTGCTACCTTTAATTCAAGTGTAGTACTCAGAATTTGGTACATGGAATGATTTTGTTATTTTAATTTGGTACCTACGATCTAATGAAATTCAAATTAACAAAAAAATTAAAATCATGAGAGTATGAGTTGCATACCATACGTAGATTGCACTTGAAATATAGATCTAGAAAATCAACATTTTTAATCTTCTAAAGTAAAGTAGACATTCCCTCCATGGAAGCTTGGGTTTGAGAATCTCTCATATATGTTAAGGATAGAGAGGTCCACAGGTTGACCCACCTCATGTATAGCACAAACGTACACACTTCTTCCTTGATCACAAGCAACCCTAAAATGATCAGAAGTATTTGGTCGGAAAAATTGCCGATGAAGTCACACTTTTACCTCTTGAAATTTTGCCCTCTCCACTGCAAAACCCACTCTCACTTCAATGGAGGGGATGATTAGTTTACTCCAGAAGATTAAAAATGTTGACCTTTTGGAGTTACATTTGAAGTGCACTATACGCTTGGTATGTGCCTCATATTCTCATGATTTTAATTTTTTTGGTAATATGAATTACGTTAGATCTTAATTACAAAATTAAAAGGACAAAATTATATATGTGATGTACCAAATGACTGAATACTGCACTTGACTAAAAGGTATCAAATTCAAAGCGTGACTTGATTCTGATAATTATATTATTTCAAATTAGTAATTGCCAGCAAAAGTTTTGTTGCTAAAACACCCAATATTGTATTACTTCACAGATCTCATTGTTAAAGAGTTGCATTACTACATTATAAAGAGTTTTCAGCAAAGTTGAAGAGTTGCATTACTACAACATTCAAAATGTGCAAGTTTTTTTTTCCAAATAGTACTAATTTTCTCACCCTATTTTTTAATTGCATGGTTAAGTAAAGATGTCATATCAGAGTCATATCTTTTTTTTTTTTTAATTACAAACTTGAATCATATCTATTTTGATAATTAAAATTTTGGTTTTATTAAAACTCAATAATATTAGTGTCATATCAGATGGATTAATTCGATAATTATCAAATGGAATCACAAATACCAGATGATAAGAGATTGATAATCAAATGGTATTTACATAAAAATTTCAGATCAATCTCATCACTAGTGGAAAAACAGGAATCAGGATCGGCCTATCTGGATCGGTTATATGGGACACCCGATCCTAATAAGTATCTGGATGGGTTTATTTAAAAAAACCGATCCTAAAAACTATTCAGATCGGTTTTTAGTAACAACTGATCCTAATTTATTACTATTAGGATCGGTTTTTTGTGGGAACTGATCCTGATACTATCAGGATCGGTTTTATTTAAAAACCGATCCTAATAGTTCAATCATTTGGATCGGTTCTTACTACAAACCGATCCTAATAGTATCAGGATCAGTTTTAGCCGAAAACCGATCCTAATAGTTTGAACTATTAGGATCAGTTATTGGTTAGAACCGATCCTGATACTATCAGGATCGGTTTTTAACAAAAACCGATCTTGATAGTAATTAAGAAATTAGAAAGATAATTTTTTTTTATTCCTTGAATAAATATATTAGTTATACAAATGGAATGTAAAATTGGCCGATATCACATGCTTCTCTCTCTCTCCACACTCTGAATGGTTGCAATGAAGAAAAGATGTGGTTGCCGGTACTGCTGCAATTGAAGAATTTAAGAAGGGATGGTGTTCCATAGAGAGGCTAATACAGTGAATCCTAATTCCTATTATTTTATAAATTATTTTAATAAATTATCTTCTCAATGATTTCGATGTAACATTTGGCAAATTTGAACAAGAAAGAGATACATTTTCAGAGAATAGACAACTAAATTGCAAGCAGCATATCACAGCACCTCTCCCCCCATTAAGTGTCATTGCTGATGACAAACCTCCAAAAGAAACAAAACACACACCAAGACAACCATAAATCTAGAATTCCAAAACATATAAGATTACACTTCTTTTTTTTTTGGTAAAAAGCCTAGGTCCAGTTTCATTAAGAAACAGTGTTAAATTACAATTAAAACACAGTAAAAATATTCAGAGCTACAGTTATCCAAAATTCAAGAAAACAACATTTTTCAATCTGACTCTTCATTTGGTTCTTCATCTGACTCTGAAGATCCTTCATCCATCTCTTCCCCTTTCTTTGATGATCCTGCAACTAACTTTCTACTCAACTCTTTTTTTTTTATTAAAGTATGTATCTTCATATTTCGGTAAATCCTACTGGCACCAAAAGGGAAGAACCACCCACTTGTCCGCTCTTCCAGTCCTTAATGGAAATGACTGGCAAATTTATTTGCATTGTGATTGTATTATCACCACCGTACACCTTGGTTCATATGTTTATTCTATGGAATTAAAAAAAATTATATCTTTTTAGTTTCTTAAAAAAATATCTATTATTTTTTTTCAAAAAGAACAATTGCTGAATTTTTATTAGGATCAGTTTTATTATTAATAACCGATCCAGATACTATCTGGATCTGTTATTATCAAGAAAACCGATCCAGAAGGTATCTAGATCGGTTATAATGCATAGAACAGATCCCAAAAGTATCTGGATCAGTTATAATGCATAAAACCTATCCAGATACCTTCTGGATCAGTTATAATGCATAAAACCGATCCAGATGTTAATGTTATAAATTTTACAATTTATCCAGAACCTATCAGGATCAGTTCTTATAAAAAACCGATCCTAATAGTCAACTATTAGGGTCAGTTGTTTATAAGAACCGATCTGGATAGTATCAGGATCAGTTTTATTGCTAACAACCGATCCTAATAGTGCATATAAGGTTGAATTCAGTCCGATTTTTGTCAGAAACTCGTCTCTCTTCCCATGTCTCGCCTCTCTTAATTAGCGCAACAGCTATTTCGCCCTGCTTATATTCAGCTATCTCAACTCTTTTTCTCAGGTACATTTGATCATCTCTTTTCTCAAATTTGATATTAATGGAGCACTAAACCCTAAACCCTAAACCCTAAACCCTTAAACCCTAAATCCGGCCTATATAAGTGGGTTATGATCCCCGCTCAAAATCTAAACCTTATAAATATTTCTTTAGCTCTTTTATTGGTTCCACAAGATTTTAAGTTTGAATACCTCTTCTCATTTCAAGTTTTCCTTTAAATGCGGATATTTGGATGCACATGCTATATGTGTAATTTATGAGAAAATATATTAGCTATATATGACCTATATATTCTTTATATGTTGAGATTTTCTTTACAAGTTTGAATACCTCTTCTTATTTCAAGATTTGCATGCATACACTTTTGAGTTTGCTATATATATGCTATATGAGAATTTTTTTTTTATTTCAACTTGTAGGATATATGCTATATGTACATCACTTAATTAGGTTGCGATTTTCCAGTTTAATTTTGTAGATTGGCTATTATCGACAGATTTGGTGCAGCGATCTATCTTCATCTCACTCGGTACGGCATCTAAAAAAGTTGTAAGTACAACATGCATAAAACTCTTGTTTAATTAGTTTTGTGCATGTATGTGTATTTTGATAACTAGAGTATGTAGATGTATATATATTAGGTATTTAGCTAGAGTATTGTCTTATGAGCCACAACCGCATGATTAATGCCTTTAGGTCGTGATACCCGTTCAAAATTAATCCATTAGGGATTAATTTTGAATAGTCCCCATTTTGGGACTGCTCTTTGAATACTTTGTCTCATTTAGGATGTGGCCACATGTTAGTCGTGTTTTAGCATTTAAGAAAATTTCGGCAACATTTCTCCTTAGTTCCTTGAGTATTCGGGGAACTAAGGGGAAATGCTGCCGAAATTTTCTTAAATGCTAAAACACGACTAACATGTGGTCACTACTGAGACAAAAGTATTCAGAGAGTGGGATAGGATGGTAACCCGGCCCCATGTAAGCCCTATTGTGAACAGAATTGAGTACCCCAAACATTATTCTTAATTAATTGTGTTTATTATAATTGCAGATGGACCGCAGTTGGATGTACGAAGCATCATGTCTATCTGATGAATATATGACAGGTGTCGAGGAATTTATCTGAGTTGCTATGGAAGATATGGCAAGCAAGGGGAGTGCACTGATGTCTTGTCCTTGTCGTGATTGTAACAATGGTCAAAAATTTTCCAACCCAAACTGAGTGACGAACCATTTATTCCGTCATGGATTCAAGCAAGGATATAAGTGTTGGTTATGGCACGGTGAGAGTTTACCAACCGACATAGGTACTGAGCATCAGGATTACCATACATGTGATACGGGAATAATCTCTGGGGATTGGAAGCCGACATAGGCACTTGTACCCAGCATAAGGAATACCATATCGAAGAAAATGATAATATGGTGGTAGATAGATGTGATAATTTTGATCAAATGTTACGTGATTTAGAAGAGGATTTTGATAATGGTAAGCAGTATTGTTTATTTGAGAATTTGTACGAAGATTCTAATAAGGAATTGTATCCTGGTTGTTCGAAATTTTCAAAATTGAAAGGTGTATTAAAATTATATAACCTTAAAGTATCTAACGGTTGGAGTGATAGAAGTTTTACCGAGTTATTACAAATTTTGAAAGAAATGCTTCCGGATGGGAACGAGATACCACCTAATGTTTATGAAGCGAAGAAAATATCGTGCCCAGTGGATTTGGAAGTTCAAAGAATACACGCTTGTCCAAATGATTGTATATTATATCGAAATGAGTATAAAGATCTTCACGAGTGTCCCAAATGTGGTGTATCACGTTACAAACCAAAGCAGATAACCAGCGGTAAAAGTGATGATTGTAAACTGAATAAAGGACCTCCGGCAAAAGCATTGTGGTACCTCCCCGTGAAACCGAGATTCAAACGTTTGTTCTCAAATGCTAAAGATGCCAAATTAGTGCGTTGGCATGCCGATAACCGGAAAAAAGACGGAAAATTAAGGCACCCTGCTGATTCTCCTCAGTGGAGAAATATTGATAGAGAGTTTTTGGAATTCGGACGTGACCCTAGAAATCTAAAGCTTGGGCTGAGTGCAGATGGAATAAATCCTCACAGTAGCATGAGCAGCAAGCATAGCAGTTGGCCGGTTCTATTGTGCATTTATAATCTTCCGCCTTGGTTATGTATGAAGCGCAAATACATCATGTTGACCTTGCTCATATCAGGACCCAAACAGCCCGGGAACGATATAGATGTGTATCTAGCACCATTAATTGAGGATTTAAAAGAATTATGACAACCCGGAGTGCAGATATTTGATGCATACAGTAAGGAGAAATTCACTTTACGGGCCATGCTTTTCTGCACCATTAATGATTTTCCGGCTTATGGAAATTTATCGGGTTACAGTGTCAAAGGAGAGAAAGCGTGCCCTGTTTGCCTAGACGATACAGTCGATGTGTGGCTACCTAACTCCTCTAAAAACGTGTACATGGGTCATCGTATATTTCTTCCTGCCAACCACGTACACCGAAAAAGAAAGAAAGAATTCAATGGAAAGACCGAGAATACCAGAGCAAATTATCCGTTGACCGGTAAAGCTGTTTACTCGCGAGTAAAGGATATCAAAGTTCAATTTGGAAAATTAAAAAAAAGGCGGTGAGAAAGAAAGGGACACCGAAAATTAGTTCGAAGAAGAGGTCAATATTCTGGGATTTACCATACTGGCAGCACTTAGATGTTCGACACTGTCTCGATGTGATGCATGTGGTTAAAAATGTGTGTGATAGCCTGGTTGGAACATTATTGAATATTCCGGGTAAGACTAAGGACGGTATCAATGCTCGGAAAGACATGCAATTCTTGAGCATACGGTCGGATCTACAACCAACAGAGAAAGAAAGAGAAAGTGGAAAAACTTGTATATATCTAAAACCCGCAATGCATACGTTGTCGAAAGCAGAGAAGAAAACCTTATTGGAATGCCTTCATGGTGTCAAAGTTCCATCTGGATATTCTTCTAATTTTAAAAACCTAGTTTCACTGGAAGATTTAAAATTAACAGGAATGAAGTCTCACGACTGTCATGTTTTAATGACACAGCTTCTTCCTGTTGCAATTCGGGGCATATTGCCAAAGTGTGTTAGGCAGACCATCACGAAGCTTTGCTTTTTCTTTAACGTCATCTGTTGCAAAGTAAATGATCCTGATACGCTAGATGCTCTGCAGAATGAGGTTGTTGTCACTCTTTGTCATCTTGAAATGTATTTTCCGCCATCCTTTTTTGATATCATGGTTCATTTAATCGTTCACCTAATTAGAGAAATTAAGATGTGTGGACCTGTCTTCTTGCGGTACATGTATCCGTTCGAGAGATACATGGGCTTGTTAAAGGCATATGTGAGGAATCGATATCGGCCTGAGGGCAGCATTGTAAGAGCTTATGCTGCTGAAGAGGTTATTGAGTTTTGTACTAATTACATGGACGATGCGAAAGCTATTGGCATCCCTAAATCTCGACACGAGGGTAGACTTCACGGGGTAGGCACAATCGGTGCAAAATTATTCGAGCCCAACCGTACAACGATGTCACTAGCACATTTCCATGTTTTGCAACACCTTACTGACGCTCATCCATTTTGGGACGAGCATATGACTCTTTTGCGTCAACAGAATCCTAAGAAATCTGACAAGTGGTTAATCGGCGAACACAATAAAAAGTTTGAAGCATGGTTTACACGTAGAGTCATGCAAGCTTCAGAGGGAGAGAACGTTAAAGAAACTGTCAGACTGTTGGCTCTTGGTCCAGTCCATGTCGTTAGGACCTTCCAAGGATATGACATCAACGGCTACACATTTTACACAAGAAAGCAAGATTCAAAGAGTACCGTGCAAAATAGTGGAGTGACGTTAGTAGCCGTTTCGAGTGATTTGTCAGATTCTAAAGGTGCCAGACCATCACATGCATCAATGTCATATTACAGATTTGTTGAAGAAATTTGGGAGCTAGATTATAGAAAATTTAACATCCCATTATTTATCTGTAAATGGGTCGATAACCGTAGGGGGGTTAAAGTCGACGAAGATGGTTTTATTTTGGTGGATTTCAGTAAGGCTGGATACAAGGATGATCCATTTATACTTGCAAGACAAGCCACGCAAGTGTTCTACGTAACTGATCCCGCCGATCGTTCAAGACATGTTGTTCTCCCTAGTAAAAGACGTATAATCGGGATTGATAATGTGGAAGACGAAGAAGCATATGATCATTTTGATGAGATACCACCGTTTTCCACTGGCATGGTATTTTTACCAAGCGGTGATGGAAACGAAACAAGTCACACGCGCAACGATCATAATGAAGGAGAATGGATTGAAGGTGTTCCCACTAGCAACAATCCCTAAAAGCTTATGAGTATGTCAAAATATAAAAATATGAAAATGTGAGTTAATACTCGTTAATATTACTGACTTTATAAAAATTTTTTTTCAGGATGAATTGAACCAGTAGTCAGTGAGAAGCATGCAAGTAATTCTTCGAAGTTTGTTGTAGCTTATATCCATTCATGGCGAATGTAAATTTTTAAGCTTATTTCTTAATTTGTAAATATCATCCTAAAATAATTATTTAGCTTATTTGAAAATATTATTGTAAGATAATTTATTAACCAAACCTTTTTAATATCTTATATACATCTTTTTAAATATTTTTGTAGCTTTCATATATCTCAAATATATCTAATAATTCAAAATAAATCAGAAAAACTAAACTGGATCGGTTCTACATAGAAAAACCGATCCAGATAACAATCTGGATCAGTTTTACACACAGAACCGATCCAGACTGTTATCTGGATCGATTTTTATATATAGAACCGATCCAGATAAATTATTTTATAAATAATTAGAATATAAAAAGTTAGTGAATAATATTGTAAAATGTAACCTACAAATTTTTTTGATTGAATTACAATATAAAACTTAATAAATTATTTTTACAAATCACATCTTAAAAAGTTCAGAAATTTTGAATTAATTATTCTAAAAATAAATACATACAAAAATTATTTATAAATTGTTTGGTAAAATATTTTTTAAATTGTTTTATAAATTATGTTATTTAATATTAATATTTTATAAATTGTTTCATAAATTTTGTTATTTAATATTAATATTTCATAAATCAATTTACATAAAAAATGTATACATACATGCCTATCTGGATCGGTTTTAGTGTAATAACCGATCCAGATACTATCTGGATTGGTTATTACACTAAAACCGATCCAGATAGGCATGTATGTATACATTTTTTATGTAAATTAATTTATAAAATATTAATATTAAATAATTAGATTATAAAAAATTAGTGAATAATAGTGTTAAATATAACCTACAATTTTTTTTGTTTGAATTACAATATAAAACTTAAAAAATTATTTTCAAAAACCACATCTTTAAAAGTTAATAAATTTTGAATTAATTATTCTCAAATTAAATACATACAAATATTATTTATAAATTGTTTGATATAATATTTTATAAATTGTTTTATAAATTATGTTATTTAATATTAATATTTCATAAATTATTTGATTAAAACCATTCATGTATACATGCCTATCTGAATCGGTTTTAGTGTAATAACCGATCCAGATAGTATCTGGATCGGTTATTACACTAAAACCGATCCAGATAGGCATGTATACATTTTTTATGCAAATTAATTTATAAATTATTTTATAAATAATTAGATTATCAAAAGTTAGTGAATAATAGTGTTAAATATAACCTACAAATTACAATATAAAACTTAAAAAATTATTTTCAAAAACCACATCTTTAAAAGTTAATAAATTTTGAATTAATTATTCTCAAATTAAATACATACAAGTATTATTTATAAATTGTTTGATATAATATTTTATAAATTGTTTGATATAATATTTCATAAATTGTTTTATAAATTATGTTATTTAATATTAATATTTCATAAATTGTTTTATAAATTATGTTATTTAATATTAATATTTCATAAATTGTTTGATTAAAACCATTCATGTATACATGCCTATCTGGATCGATTTTAGTGTAATAACCGATCCAGATAGTATCTAGATCGGTTATTACACTAAAACCGATCCAGATAGGCATGTATACATTTTTTATGTAAATTGATTTATAAATTATTTTATAAATAATTAGATTATCAAAAGTTAGTGAATAATAGTGTTAAATGTAACCTACAATTTTTTTTGATTGAATATAACATACAAATTACAATATAAAACTTAAAAAAATATTTTCAAAAACCACATCTTTAAAAGTTAATAAATTTTGCAGTAAATATTCTGAAATTAAATACATACAAAAATTATTTATAAATTGTTTGATAAAATATTTGTTAAATTGTTTCATAAATTTTGTTATTTAATATTAATATTTTATAAATCAATTTACATAAAAAATGTATACATACATGCCTATCTGGATCGGTTTTAGTGTAATAACCGATCTAGATACTATCTGGATCGGTTATTACACTAAAACCGATCCAGATAGGTATCCCTCCCATCTCTTCCCTCTTCCCTCCCATCTATTTAACACTTAGCCACTTACACAAAATGAAATTTTTTGAAAACACTCAAACCCTCAAACCCGTGACCTAGCCCCACCGTCGGCTCCTCCCTCTCCTCCGCCGTGGCCTCTCTTCTTGCTTTTCCCTCTCCTCCGTGAAGGCGTTCTCCTCCACTCCTCCCTCTCCGTTGGCTTGGTGGCCGGCCCCGCGCCTTGCATTACCCAAACCCGTGGCTTGGTGGCATCTCCTCCACTCCAACCCGATTTGATCTCCAAATCAAACCCGTGGCTTGGTTGCCTCTCATCCACTCCAAATCAAACCCGTGGTGCCTCTCCGTTGGCTTGGTGGCCCCGCCTCTTTCCTAAACTCGGCCCTCTCTCTCAATTTCAGGTAAGTCTCATCTCCCTCTCCTTCTCTAAAATTGATTTGTTAGGAATGGTTTAGAAATTGTTAGCATTTGGAATTAGAATTTGTTGTTTGGATTGGATTTGAAATTGTTGCTAATTAATTCGGGTTATTATGAGAATCGGATTAGCATTGTAAGAATTGTTGTTAGCATTGTTGCTAATTAATTTAGGTAATTAATTCGGTTTATACAATTTTTTGGGTTAACCCTAGTTACTCAAGTGTAATTGGTACCAATGCATTGTGAGAATTTTATTTGGTATTTGTTGCTAATTAGTTCGGGTAATTAAATTGGTTTATTTAATTTTTTTGGTTAACCCTAGGTACTCAAGTGTAATTAGTACCAAGGCATTGTTTGAATTTTATTGGGTATTTGTTGCTAATTAGTTCGGGTAATTAATTCGGTTTATTTAATTATTTTTGTTAACCCTAAATTAGATCAATTTTGTGGTCTCATTTTAATTTTATGCATGGATTGGATTATCTCCTCTTTATTGCATTGTATAATCGGGTAATTGCATGGCTATTAATTGTTGTATGATATAACTTTGTTCTACTAATTATAGTTCTCATGAGATAATGTAGCATTGAGTTCAATTAATTGTTAAAAAAAAACAGATATGGAAGGTGGCAGTGATCATGATGGTAGTGTGTCGGCATCGATTAAGAAACGAGGAAGAGGGCCTAACAGAATTACGGAGAAGTTTAACGAGAACGACAAAGTGCTGCAACTTGACAAATTTTACAGGCCGGTTGTTACTCGAGAGACAACGAGTTTTTCAACGGATTTTGGGATATTGGTAAGAAGGAATATTCCTATAAGGTTCCAACGATGGAAAGATGTTCCAGATGAGTACAAGCAAAAAATATGGGAAATACTTAAGGTAAATAACATGGTACTACTTTCATTAAAAACCATTTCATTAGTTTAACTATAAACCCTAATTTCTATTTGTTTGGTAGGTGAGCTGGAAATTACCCGAAAAAGTAGAAGTGAAGAAATATTATTATCAGAAAATGGCTGCTTGTCACCGGAAGTTCTAAACAGAGTTGACTAAATTGTTGCGCGAGGGTGCGATGCCCGATTTTGATAGGCTCCAGATTGAAGAAAAGGACTGGGAAGAATTTGTCGAGTACCGAATGACAGCGGAATTTGATGTATGTTTATTTCTAGGAACCTCCTATCTTATCTCTAATCTAGAATTCAAATTTTTTTATAATTAAGGCCAATTATTTATTTGTTGAAATTGAAGGCTGCCAGCCAGATTGGGACGGAGAACCAAACCCACAACAAGTATCCGCATTTCTTGGGATCCAGAGGTTACAATGGTGAAGGTTTCCAGAACAGACTTAAAGATGCTATGCAGGCGATTGCAGACGAGAAAGCATCTAGTGATCCGTCTTCCCAAGGGTCAACTAGTACTGTATTGACACTAGAGGAGCTTGTTGATTTGTCGGTTGAGCATAGGCACGTCACATGGAAACTAGCCAGACAGAAGCTCTCAGACGAGACCAAGGAACGCTTTTATCCAGAAACATGTGTACCGGTCATCAACAGAATTGTGAGGATTTAGATATTGTTATTCATTGAAATTCAACTTTAAATTATTATGTTGTAACATGTATGTTATCATTTCAGGAAGAACAAGAAGCAGCTTTCAAACAAGGCCAGTTGGCGATCGTACGATACGAGGATGTTCTGGGACAATCTCTGCCAAATTCGAAACATCCTGGGCGGGTGAGAGGAGTGGGAGGTCTGATTCCACAGTCACAAACATTCGAGAAGGGCCGGATAAGGAGGACACGTACCTTGAAGACATCAGAAGATGAAATTAACGCGAAAGTGGATCAAAGAGTGGAGGAGAGAGTAAGAGGAATAGAGGAGAGATTACGGCTAGAAATAAGGCAACAAATAAAATATGAACTTGCAATTTTGGTTCGGGAGACGATGGGCCAACAAGAAAAGACGTTTACCCCAACGGTCCTTCAAAGCAGCTGCCAGTCAGTCAAACCATATACCAATCTTTTCGGGTTTACTGAGGTAATGCAAATTTAGATTTAAATTAGTTGGCCTGTGCTGTAGTTTCATATATATTCGGATTTTATTCGAGTAAATACATATACTTGTACAGGAGGCAGAACTCGGCTGCAGACTCCTGGCGAAAGTAGGTGAGAATACTGTTGTGGTGGCCATGGGGACAATTCATGTTCCAGTTATACCCGGTGGAACAATTCACAACAGGCCGATCCCGCCCGACCATGCAAGAGTAACGGTGGATGGTGTTAAAGATGCGGACTTCCTAGAGCTCCCCTTACCTGTACCAAATGGTGAGCAGTTAACTCTTGGATCGGTCCTCGGTAGTTTCACTGCATGGCCGATGCCCATGATATTGACAGGTTCAGCTGAGGTATATTATTGCTAAGTTCTTATACTTCTTAATTTGTATCTATATGACAGAGTCATGGTTCATTATGGATTTTATTTCAATTTATTACAAAATCTTGCATGAACCACGCGAAGAGGTACATCTTCCTGTAGGTGGGAAAGCAACAAGTCACTGCAAGGTGTTTGATGTTGTCAACTTTGACAAGCTGGGACAAACATTAAAGAATCTGCGTGATCGATTTGTGGAGCTAGATGGCAGTCCATTCAAAATCGATTTGCCACTTGATCTTTTCTGTTCAGTAGACTCCATATCCGTTTATGCAGATGATTATGCGGCCTTGCTTGCACCACGGGAGTGGCTCACTGGGCCGATCATTCAGATGTGGATGCTGTGAGTTAATATTCGTAATAATTATAGAATTTAGTACCTTCAATTCAAATAAAACAAATTTGAGAACACCTATATGCCTTCTTTTTTTTAGGTATTGGCACAAATACATCAAGGAGGAATTTCCCGATGTGCAGGTTGGTTTCATGGACCCCCAGCGGACGAATGCCGCCATGCTGAGTGATGATCGAGGAGCTGTACTTCAATACATAGGGCAAGCACTCAACGAAAATCGGGACAAGAGATTGATATTTATACCCTATCACCACATGTTAGTGTTATATATATATTCTAATTTTATTATATTTATGTCAAAATATAAAAATTATATAATATGACATGGTACAAACCTAACATGCAGCAATCATTGGGTATTGACTGTGCTTATGCCAAGAGAAAGTGCATTGTACGTCTATGATTCCGATAAGAAAAGTAAAAAAATGCTAATGATCACTGCTGCGGTCGAGGAGTAAGTGACATCCTAACTTTTACGTTTGTTTAGAATGCATTAGATCTTTTTATTATTTTATCATTTATCATTTTAAATATCTCTTGTAAGTACTGATTGTTCAATGTGTTCATATTTCAACAGTGTCTTCCTCAGGGTAATGGAGACTTCTTTGACGATTCATAACGATTGCAAGGTAATAGTTTCTATTGAGATATATGATTATAAGGACCTAGATGCCAAAAAATGTGAATATCTAGACATATAAGCCATTTGTATGCTCATTAAGATACATTTTAATTTTTTCAAACTTATTATGTAGTGTCCACAACAACCAGCCGGCTGGGAATGTGCATATTATGTCATGTTGCTCATGCAAGACATAATAAACAAACACATATATACTTTTCTGAACTTAAAGGTATGCATTTATATATTTTCAAAAAGTAATTAAGCATTGTTGTTTCAAATATAATAAAATACACAATTAATTGTGCATACTCTTCTATCTTTTAAAAAATGCAGGGCATTCCCGCTAAACATACTGTACAATGCTTGAGCGACTTACGAAAAATGTGGGTTCAAATTTTCCTGAAAGAGGTACAGTAGACATGAAGTACAACAATTTAGGATGTGTAAACTTAATCTGTAGGATGTGTATGTCTATGATATTTAATTTAGGATTTGTACGTGATTTGTATGTGTAAACATAATTTAGGATATGTAAACTTAATTTGTAGGATGTGTTTGATATCTATTTGTGATTTGTATGCATATATATCAATCTGTGATTTGTATCGGTAGCATATTATTTGGGCCAGCATATATATATAAATGGAAGCTGGCCAAATAATTAAAATTTATTTTTTACATTCAACAAAATATCTGAATCAGTTTTTATTCAAAAACCGATCTTGCTATGTAATTTTAAATTAAAAAAAAATTTTAAAAATACTATCAAGATCGGTTTTTATGTAAAAACTGATCTTGATATGTAATGTTTAATTAAAAAAAAATTTCAAAAATACTATCAAGATCGGTTTTTATATAAAAACCGATCTTGATATGTAATGTTTAATTAAAAAAAATTTTCAAAAATACTATCAAGATCGGTTTTTATATAAAAACTGATCTGATCTTAATAGTTGTTATCTGGATCGATTTTTATATAAAAACCGATCTTGATATGTAATTTTTAATTAAAAAAAATTCTGAAAATACTATCAAGATCGGTTTTTATATAAAAACCGATCCAGATAACAACTATTAAGATCGGTTTTATTAAAAAACCGATCCTAATAGTTTCTATTTGGATCGGTTCTTGAAAAATATAAAACCGATCCTGATAATATCAGTATCGCCTTCATCAAGATCGGTTGGATTCCGATACTGATATGTGTTTATAACCGATCCTGATTCCATATTTTCCACTAGTGCATGAATCAGACATCCCAAAATTCGGATCAGATATAGAAACCAAATGAAACAAGGATCCAAACACAGTCTGAGAAATGACTGCTCTCATACCAGAGGATTGCAAATTTAGGAAGTATGCTACAAGTGCAATGGATGATCATGCCCAGGGGCGGAAGCAAGGCCTAGGCTAGGCTGGGCCTTGGCTCCCCCTAGGCCCAGTAAAAATTGTCACATCCCAGATTTTTACCATCTGAAACATGATTATATAAGTATATTTACATTTTTTCTTGGCTCGTCAACTTATGTCGCCGATAGAAATGAAAACAAAATAACAAAACAAAATCAGCTACAAAGCTCAGTAAACGGTTATTTAACCATGCGCTTCTCTATAATTGGCTTAATTCAACAACCATTCAAATAGGTCAGATTAATCCACACAAATTCACATCAAATTATGCACGCATAGTTCATTGGCGATAGCGCATCAGTCTAGGTTATCCATAAAACAAGTCACATCATTTTCATCCATCGAACCCGATTGCGACTAGCAATCTCCGCATATCGGTCCCGATCACGACTAGTAGCCCGTGTATTGGACAAATCAAATTAAAACCTCAGGCCCGCTATTCTGTTAAATATGTCATCATAATTCAATATGCAATACCAATATCCAAATCAATCATACAAAATGAAAACACATATTATAGAGAAGTCCAGTTACCTTAATGTAAGATCTTCAGAAATCAAGTCAGATTGCAACAAACAATTTATAGACGTAGTCGGAATTCGAATCAAACATGGATAATTGATATCAAAACTTGAACATAATATTTAATCTAGTTTCTTTCTTTCTTTTTCATTGTTGTTTTTACTCGGATATCAATGAGAGAGAGAAAGAAATGTATCTCAGATATAAAATAGAGAGAGAAAGAACTGAGATATTTTAACCTGTATATATGGCGAAAGGGTAAAACTGAAACGGTGCCTTAATTGGAGATGTACATTTATTAGGAGTTATAAACGACATATATAACAAAACTGTTCCGAAACAATAGATTTAAGATAGTTATTTTTTAAAAAAATTATTATCGCATCAATAGGTAGAAAGAAGCAGAGGTTTGCGCCTCTTTAATTACATTTTTTTTTTTAAATGAACGGTTATATAATAAGAAACTTGTTGAAATAATGGTTTCAATAGATATTATAATTTTCATATTAGTCTTTCACTTAACAAAATATGATGGAAAGATATTTTAAATGTTCTAGTTCGGTTGAATATATTTTTAAATAATTTCTATGTCATATTTATATTTTACAAAATGTTACCCAAAAGATTTATGATCTTTGTTATATTATTATATTATGAAAAAGTTTTATAAGTATAAATAGTAATTATTCAAATTTTCGAGATATTAAAAAATACAGAGCCCTTTTAATTAAAAAAAGAAACGGGCACCCCCTATTTCTAGGCGATGGAACTCTAGTGAGTAGCGACTAGGCTCCCAGCTCCGCGTCTCCGCAACTGGGCTCTGTGTCTGGGCTCTGCATCTGGGCTCCACGACTATGGCAACTGGGCTCTGCGTCTCTTTCGATTCCCATCTCTCCGCGCCAGACTCTGTCTTCCTCTCTGTGCCATGCCAAAGAGAGCCGACAGGTGTCTCCGACTCTGTCTCTCTCTGCGGCTCCGCGCCGTGGGTTTTCTGATTCTGTGCAGGAAATAGGTTCAGGTTCTTGAATTTCAACTCCTTGCCTGATGGGCTAAAACTTGTATATTATATTATTAGCAGCAATTTTAGAGGGTATCAGTTATTAACTTATTATAGTTTAGTTGGGTGATGGAGGTCCGTGGTCATGTATGTAGTATGTACCAGTTGAAATGGTACCAGCTGGTTAATAGTTACTGGTTTCCTTTTGTATTTTGTTTGTAATATGGATTTGTTTCTAATTGAAAAAATCGGTGGCACAATTTAAAAAAAAATTAAGTAGAAAAGTAAAATTGTTTTGCTAGTATATATAATGGTGCTTTTTAATTCAATGGGCTTGGCTGTTTTTTAATTTTCTTTTATATTTCCGTTCATTTGTTGAGAACTTGAGATCAATGTAATATAAGATTTATACTCTTTGCCAGTTATAAGAGTATCCTTTTGTTAAGAAAAGCATGCACTTTCTATGCAATTTACTAGCAAGAATACAAAAATATATTCAAAAGCAATTACTTTGAGTTTGAGAATGATCAGAAGAATGTGCTTCAGATTCCTAATTAAGCTTAAGCCGCTAAATGCATCTTGGCTAACAAATTTCTCAAACTGAAACCTCAAATAGATTTCATATTCCAATTATATGTTATTGATGGTTTTATTTTTATCTGTTAAATTGTATGATTCTTTTTTATTCATTGTCATTTTTTTTTGTAAAATTACAGGAATGAAGAAGTATTACAAACCTACGTAAAGAAGCGGTGAAACTGAAAGTAGTTCGCAAAAGAAAGCACTTGTCGAGTTGAGTCAAAGTGATATAATTGCTGATCCAAGACTTCGCAAACCAATTGATGAGTATGACAATGAAATTAGAGATCAAGTTAGAATAGCGTACTTATTGAATGGTCCATCAAATAAGTGCTTTGTTACTTAAAGACATGAAGAACGATTCATCAAATAGGTACTTTGTTACTTTATATAATATTTATTTTTGTTAAATATTTTATTTTAAAAGTAAAAGATTATGACAATTGATAGTTCTTTAGAAGAATTTTTTAGATTAGTCATTATGAGATATATATATATAGAGAGAGAGAGAGAGATGGGCTACAGTGAGTTGGGAAGTAAAACGCATTTTTACTTCACGTCGTATTTTTATTTTGAAAGTCCAAATGATCGATCCAAATCATTAGATGTTTAATCCATATTGAAATATGCTTGGAGACCAAATTTAATATTTTTTTGAAATTTTTTTACTATTTATTAAGCATTTTTGAAAATTGTTGTTTTCCTGTGAATAGTAAAAAACAGTAAAATTTTCTAGACCATCAGATCAGCGACTTTCAAAATTACTTAATAAATAGTAAAAAAAATTCAAAACAATATAAAATTTGGTCTCCAAGCACATTTCAATATGAAGAACAAAATGAACGGTTCGGATCGACGTTTTGAACTTTAAAATCACAAAATATGAGCGTGAAGTAAAATAGTCGATTTACTTCGCAACTCACCGTAGCCCATCTCTGTCTCTCTCTGTCTCTCTCTGTATATATATATATATAAGGCTCATAGTATTGAATTTATACTTATTACAAAATTTTGTGGTACAGGTGCAAACCTATGTTGTACCTATATTCTCTGTTGTGCTATATTCATGTAAGCACTAGGCCTCTTTGGTGATAATTTGTTCTTGGAGATTTTTTATTATGAAACTGATGTAGGAGTGTATTCAAAATACTGATACCGGATTTTGGTACTTACTATCAGTTTGATATTTGATGGTTTTGAAAAATGTAGGAAAAAAATCTTCATTGTAAATGTGTATGAGCAGGTTGTGAGATGTAAGCTGTTGTACCATCTGGCGTGCACAGAGAATCAAGAGCAAGCTGCTGTTTTTAGCTATTTTAAATGCTAAGATTAGTTTCCTATTTTTAGAGATTTAGATGATATCTTTATTATTCTGTTTCTTTATTTCTTGTTGTGTCCAGCGAGTGGAAAATAAGAAACCACACGCTATATTTAGTAGATAATGTATTAGGATTTTATTTACTATGTTTTGTTATATGTTTTGAATAAAAAGGCAATCAGAAAACAGAAAACGGTGCTGCCAGTTTTTGCACCACAACTCTTTTCTTTATCTCAATACTGGAACGAAAGTTTATTATTTGAATTCTAACATTTGGTATCAGAGCTGATAGATTCGCTTTGAAGGATGGGAGATATAGATGAATCTGTGAAAAAGGTTGATGATGCAAGCGGAGGAAAGTCACAAGCAAAATCTGTGATTGGAGGCATACCGATCCAATACCCAATGTTGAATGACACAAACTATGGGCTTTGGGCGGTCAAAATGAAGATCATACTGAAGGCACTAGGAGTATGGGGAGGAATAGAAGGGGGCGGCCAGGTTGATAAAGACAAGGACCAGGGAGCTCTCGCTGCAATTTCTCAATCTGTGCCAGATTCAGTCGTGATGGCCATAGCAGAAAAGGAAACTGCTAAAGAGGTATGGGAGACCATCAAGCAGATGGTTGTGGGTGAAGACCGTGTCAGGAAAGCAAGGGCATCGGTCTTGAAGCGACAATTTGATCGCATGATTATGTCAGAGGTAGGAAGTGTAGTTGAGTTCTCACAAAGCCTAATCGGGTTAGCAGGGGAGATCCGATCCTTAGGAGGAGAGCTGCATGAATCTATGGTCGTTGAAAGGTTATTTAGTGCTGTACCTGAAAAATTCTTACCCATTATCAGTACAATTGAGCAGTGGGGTGACACATCTTCCATGTCAGTTGCTGAAGCGGTTGGTCGACTGCGGGTGTTTGAAGAAAGTTTGAAGGGAAGGCAGCACCACAAGGAGGAGGGAGAGGAGAAGTTGTTGCTTACTAGGACACAATGGGAGGCACTCACTTTGAAAGAAAAGGAAAGTGGGGAGGCGGCAAGCAGCAAGCAAAACAATACTAGAGAAAAGGGGCAGAAACCGTACAGAAAGTTTGATAAATCCAAAATCAAATGTTTCAATTGTGGCATTTATGGGCACTTTGCATCTGAATGTCGAAAACAGAAAGGGGAAAAGGTGCTGGTGATAGAAAAGGAAGAAGAGGAACCAGCTTTATTGATGCATGAGTTAGTAAGAACCCGAGAAGTAAATTGGGGCAGTGAGGGAACTGTTGAAAGGTCTGGTGAACTGCACATGGGGGCAGAGGTGAACCAGCTTTGGTATCTGGACTCAGGGGCCAGCAATCACATGACGGGTTGCATGAAATACTTCACAAATCTTGATACGACTATTCGAGGTTTAGTGAAACTTGGAGATAGCTCGGAGGTGCCTATAGGAGGGCGTGGCACTGTGATGATAAAGGGGCGCTCGGGAGAACAAAGGGCAATATCTGAAGTGTATTACATTCCAAGGCTGACCACTAATATCATTAGTCTGGGGCAGCTTGAGGAAAGAGGGTGCAGAGTAAAAATTGAAGGTGGTGTGTTAAAGGTGCTAGACAGAAGTGGGAGGTTGGTAATCCGAGTTCAAAGATCAAAGAACCGATTATACACTCTGAACTTAAACTTGGTACAGACTATGTGTCTAAGCACGAGTGTTGAATCAGATACTCGGATGTGGCATGCGAGATACGGGCACATTAATTTTCAATTTTTGAAAAAGATGTGTCAAGAAAGGTTGGTGGAAGGATTGCCAAGAATTGAGTGTCTAAAGGAAGCATGTAGAGGATGCACGGTTGGGAAGCAGCGCCGACTACCATTTCCTCAAGAGGCAAATTTCAGAGCAAGCGAAACACTCGAGTTACTTCATGGTGATTTGTGTGGGCCCATTACACCCCCGACTCCAGCTGGTAACAGGTTTTTCTTGTTACTGGTAGATGATTATAGCAGGTACATGTGGATTGTACTGTTGAAAACCAAGAACCAAGCTTTCTCCTCATTCAAAGAAGTCAAGGAAGCAATTGAAGTAGAGAAGGATGCAAAATTAAAGGCATTTAGAACTGATCGAGGAGGTGAGTTCAGATCAGACGAATTTGGTGAATATTGCAAGAAAACGGGTATTAAGAGGTATTTCACTGCACCATATTCTCCACAACAGAACGGTGTGGTTGAAAGGAGAAATCAAGCAGTATTGGGAATGGCTCGAAGCATGATGAAAAGCATGAGTGTTCCATCTGAGTTCTGGGGAGAAGGTGTGACCACTGCCGTGTACATCTTGAACCGAGCAACAACCAAAAGTGTGATAGGTATGACCCCATATGAAGCATGGCACAAGAGAAAGCCTAAGGTAGATCATTTCCGAATTTTTGGCTGTTTGGTGCATGTGAAGGTAACAAACCCTCATCTCTCGAAGCTCGATGATAGAAGTTCTTTGATGGTGTTTATTGGGTACGAAAAGGGGTCCAAAGCTTACAGGGTATACAATCCTGTTACAAAGAGGGTGCAAGTGACACGAGATGCGATATTTGAGGAAGATAAGGCATGGGACTGGAATATCGGAGAAAAACACTCAAATGTTCACACCAGTGATGTTTTCAGAGTTGATCATGAAATTCATGAGCTGCACAGTGAGCAAAGTGGTCAGTATCAATCTGATAGTGAAGATACAGAACATCAAACTCCAGACTCTTCCGCATCCACACATGGTTCAGCAGAAAGCGCAAACTATGAGGAGTTTGAAGATTCGCATGGCACACCAGTGAGATTTCGAAGTATTGATGAGATATATGGCGAAACTGAACCGATTCAGCTGAACTATTCTGATATGTGTTTGATTGGAATGGAAGAACCAACACATTTCACTGATGCAGCAAAGGATAAGAACTGGTTTAGTGCCATGGAAGAAGAGATCGAAGCCATTCAAGATAACAAAACATGGAGTCTGGTGGAGCCTCCACCGGGACAGAAAGTCATAGGACTCAAATGGGTGTTCAAATTAAAGAAAACTCCAGAAGGCAGAGTTGCAAAGTACAAGGTGCGCATTGTAGCAAAGGGTTTTGTGCAACAGCAAGGGATTGATTTTGAGGAAGTGTTTGCTCCTGTAGCAAGAATGGAGACAGTGCGAATGATCATGGTGATAGCAGTGCTACAAGGGTAGTCACTACATCATATGGATGTCAAATCTGCCTTTTTGAATGGAGAATTAAAAGAAGAGGTGTATGTCACACAACCACCTGGTTTCGAGGTGAAAGGGAAAGAACATAAAGTGCTAAAGTTGCATAAGGCACTTTATGGTTTGAAACAAGCTCCAAGAGCTTGGAATTCCAAGTTAGATAGCACATTGAGGTCAATGAAGTTCGAAAGAAGACAATTGGAGCATGCAGTTTATAGAAGGAAGCATGAGGAAGGAAGCATCCTGGTAGGAGTTTATGTGGATGACCTGTTAATCACAGGAGCCAGTGAAGCAGAGATTGCAAAGTTCAAGTTAGAGATGATGAAGAAATTCAAGATGAGTGATCTAGGTTTGTTAACCTACTATCTTGGCATAGAGGTGCAACAGACATCTGACATGATCAGTTTGTGTCAGAAGAACTTTGCTCAGAAGATATTGAAAGAATGTAGTATGGAGGAATGTAATCCAACCCAAGCACCCATGGAAGCCAGGCTCAAACTTAGCAAAACCAGTAAGTTCCCTCCAGTTGATCAAACTAGATACAGAAGCATTGTGGGGAGTCTTCGGTACCTATTGCATACTAGACCTGATCTAGCATACTCTGTGGGGATTGTCAGCCGATTCATGGAGGCTCCTACAACTGAGCATATGGCAGCTGTAAAGCACATACTAAGGTACGTAAAGGGAACAATTGATATGGGGTTTTGTTACAAGAAAATGCCAAATGAAGACCTGAATTTTGTTGGGTTCTCTGATAGTGATATGGCTGGGGATTTAGACGACAGGAAGAGTACTACTGGGGTAATTTATTTCTTGGGAGGCAATCCAATTAGTTGGATCTCGAGGAAGCAAAAGGTAGTAGCCCTATCTTCATGTGAAGCTGAGTACATAGCAGCTGCATCAGCGGCATGCCAGGGTATTTGGCTAGAGTCACTGCGTGCAGATTTTCTGAGTGAGTCATCTCAGAAGATAAAGCTCAAAGTTGATAATAAGTTTGCAATTTCGCTGTGCAGGAACCCGGTATATCATGAACGGAGTAAGCATATTGATACTCGATACCATTTTATAAGAGAGTGTGTGGAAGAAGGGAAAGTAGAGGTTGAACACATCGGGACCAACAATCAGCTTGCTGACATATTAACTAAACCATTGGGAAGAATTAAATTTCTGGTGCTAAGGGAGAAAATAGGAGTGCAGATTGTCAAAAGGAGTACAACGAGCTTAGGGGGGAGAATGTGAGATGTAAGCTGTTGTACCATCTGGCGTGCACAGAGAATCAAGAGCAAGCTGCTGTTTTTAGCTATTTTAAATGCTAAGATTAGTTTCCTATTTTTAGAGATTTAGATGATATCTTTATTATTCTGTTTCTTTATTTCTTGTTGTGTCCAGCGAGTGGAAAATAAGAAACCACACGCTATATTTAGTAGATAATGTATTAGAATTTTATTTACTATGTTTTGTTATATGTTTTGAATAAAAAGGCAATCAGAAAACAGAAAACGGTGCTGCCAGTTTTTGCACCACAACTCTTTTCTTTATCTCAATACTGGAACGAAAGTTTATTGTTTGAATTCTAACACAGGTTGGGTAGGTTCAGTGGCCTTATAAGAGTAGGTTCAGTAACATTATAACAAGATTCATTCTTAATTGATTGTACAATTGTCAGAAAATACAAACATTCAAATAACAAACATGTAAAGTAAAAAAAGAAGAAGAAAAAATTAAGGAAACTTCACCATGAAGCCAACTTCTCTTCTAAATCAAAACCAGCACTAATCACAGATCTAATCGCCACCCATCACCGCCCGTCTTCTTCCATTTCCAATTATTCAAACTAAAAACTTAAACCATGCAGGAACAAGAAATGGATCTGACTAATTCTCTTCTTCGGAGGCCATGACAGGCTTACGGCAAAGGATCATGTGCATTGGCGTGAAAATCCCAGTTTCTCCACCATTTGCCAGGTGGCGGGCTGTCTCATACGAGTGTCTCATGGATGCGAGTTTCCTCACGGTGGGAATGGCCAGGGATGGATGGGGAGAAGTGGAAGGATTGGCCCCACCCCTACTTGTAGATGTCAGTGACAAGGTTGTAGGTGTCAACGAAGGCAGGGACCTTCTCAGCAGAGGAGGCGTTGGAGGCAGTCTCTTTGGGCCGGCAAAAGAAGGACCAGTACTGAGTGTACTTGTCTTTGACATTTTCGTGCTTAATGGTGCCCATTTTTAGATCTACGGCTCTCTTTCCCTTAACCTCTGCCGAGCCCATGACAAACACGAGCCCAGTCCAAACCGCCATCAACAACTCCATATCTGTCTCTCTCTCTCTCTCTCTCCATATCTCAAGTGTTAGAGTTTCAAAATAAGATGCCAGAGACGAGACAAAAATTTATGAAAAAACTTAATTGTTTTCTTGATATTATGATTGATGGAGTAAGGTATCTTAGAACAAATTATTGTTTGTATTTCTTGTTCATATGATTGATTGACAATAGTTAATTTGTTGCCTAAAGTTGCATTGCTTATGATCTATCTAAGTGCTTAGATTGTGTAGCAACCAAATAATAAAAGTGATGAACTTTAAAGAATCATTGACCAAGGTAATCAGTAAGGAACACTGATTGCATGTAAGGCTAGTATGACGATTGAATGATTTGATCCAACTAACATAGTTCAAGTTGGACTAGCTGCAGGTACAATGTCACAGATGCATATAAGTGTTTATATGTCATCGAATTTGACCACATGTGAACATCACTATGGATTTCGTGTTTTGTCATTGATGGTTCACGGTGTTGTTGTCTTATGTCTAAGACTATGGTATATCTGCTTAGGGCATGTGCATTAGTAGTTCATGTTCAACGCTCTCTGTAAAAAGGAGCCATAAAGACATATTCTCTATGTACACTACTTACGTTGGTTGATACGCATATATCAACATAACTAATATCTCTTAGTCACATACTGGTGTATGCCAAAAAAGTTATGATATCCTGGCTTGTCATGAACCGAGTCATTAACATCCTGGTTCAAGTAAATATAGTCGGGTACACCGAGTTTATGCATCATGAATGGATTATTTGCGCTATAGCACTGAGTTTGAATCCCATGCAAGCTTTAGGTAAACTTGGTCCCTTGTAGACCGTTACATTGACATCTTGGTCTACGGGGTTGAGTATCCATGCGCCAAGCTCACCCATCTCAACTTATCAGTGAAATTTATTATGAAAGGCTAACTAATGGGTCCCATTTATAGGATTAGATTTGGTAACACCTAATTTGTACCCAGAGTAGCAGGCATAAATGCTAAGGGTACTCAAGTATACGTGGCACCATTTAGAGGATGCAATGTCAACAATTTCTTTGAACATTCATAACTCTTCATCCATTTTGAGTTAGAATGTATATAATATATCAAAATTCATGGTTTCACATGTAGAATATTACCATGAACTTTAACATGCCATCATCAATTCATCTTGGAGAGCCTTCATGCATTTTGGTATTTTCCAAGTATATTAAACATTGCTAATTTCCCATTTATTTAAATTAGCAATAATTTAGGGTACAATAATAGCACTTTAGTCCATCCGGTGAACTAAATGATGTCACACTCTAGGACACTAACACTATCATTGTCCCCCTAATTCATAGAGTCAAACTGTTTCTCTAGGACACTAACACTATCATTGTCCCCCTAATTCATAGAGTCAAACTGTATCTCTAGGACACTAACACTATCATTGTCCCCCTAATTCATAGAGTCAAACTGTTTCTCTAGGACACTAACACTATCATTGTCCCCTTAATTGTGTAAACATCAAGCAAATTAGGGTTACATTTGTGGCAGGTGTTGCACCAAAGAGGTATAGTACAAAGTTTCAATACAGTAAACTGTACTTTTTTAACCTTGATTTTACTTCTGATTCAGACTGCAAGTGCACAGTCCTATCATGTAGTATAATCAGGTATCAGTCTTGAGGACGGTTCAAGTCTAAACTGGACTCTAGTTAATTTAATTAAAGACTAGAACTTGGAAAAGGTTGGTTTTGGTATATATTTAAGTTTCCTAAACAATTCAAATAGTAGTAATTAAATGCAAGAAAGTAAATCAATTTGGTTTTAATCGATAATAAAAAGGCGTTTCTAGGGTTATGACTTCATCTCAGTTCTGCCTTAAGGAACCTGGTCCGATAGTGTCCCATGCAAGCCATATCCAGTGTACACAGGCCATATACTATCGTACGCAGTCTGCATAGCACTCAAGTGAATGCAGCAATTACTATTTCTTTGTGTTTTTCCTTTGTGTAGGGTTCTACTGATCAGACCTAATGTTCCTAAACCTCAACTGTCGTTTATTGGTTCATTAACTTAGTATGGAATTGCAATATGTGCCCTCGTCAGGTTCTGGACCTCAATTGTCGTATATTGGTCTAAATTACCTAGTTGCTTGTTTGGTATACTAAAGGTAACCTTGTATCTGTCGATATGAGGAAATGTTCACATTTCGGCTACGACTTGGTTTTACCTTTCGGATCACTAATCCTACCTCATGTACTTAGTTTGATTGAGAGATAGTAAGGGTTGAAATGCACTCTAGATGTGATCATTCATCTAGTGGCAAACCAATAAAAATCAAACAATTTAATCTAAGCAATTAAAATCAAACATAATCAAGCAAACACAAATTTCAACACAAAAATCCAATAACTAACATGCAAAACAAAACATTTGATTACATCACAATCCTAGAAACTAAGAGATCCACTCAGACATAGTTCTAAGACAAACAAATAAAAAAGGAAAGAATAAATCATGATAAAACCCGAAGAACAAAGAAGATCCGTGAAGAAACTTGCATTTTTCGCTTCTCGACTTCGTCTCCAAGCTAGCCATCAAGTCCAAACCCTGGAATTCTCTCCTTAGATCCCAAAAATGCATAATGCCTTCTCTGTAGCAAGAAATCTCATGTTATATCATTTTTGGCTGACCTTCCTTCAATTGGCCTCTATTTCTAATTCTGTTATGTTTCCGGAAAATGCTAACGCGACTTGCGTTGGATGTTTGAAGTTTTGTAACTAGAGGCGCAAAATGAAAAAAAAATATATACACACCATTAGGATTGGTTAATTCAAAAAAACGGATCCTATTAGTATCAGGATAGGTTATTTTAGATACCCGATCTTAATTTGAAATATTGTAACTAGAGGAGCGAAAAGAAAAAGAAAAATATGTGCACCATTAGGATTGGTTAATTTGAAAAAAATGATCCTAATAGTATCAAGATCGGTTATTTTAGATACCTGATCTTAATTTGAAATTTTGTAACCAGAAGCGCGAAATGAAAAAAAATATATATGCACCATTAGGATCAGTTAATTAGAAGAAAAAAAATTGATCCTAAAAGCAATCAGGATTGGTTATTTTAGAAGCTCGATCCTAATAGTATTAAGATCGGTTGTTTATTTAATCGATCCTAATGGACATTATTAGGATTGGTTATATAAATAACTAATCCTAAAAAAATTCAAGATCCCATGTTCTAAAAAATCGATCCTAATAACGAACAATCAAGATCGGTTTATTGTAAATAACTGATCCTGATTCTTTAGTATCAGTTTTTTATTGTTAACCGATCCTAATAGTGTCTATTATGATCGGTTTTTATGAAGCTTGATCCAGATAGGTATCAGTATCGGTTTTTTAAGAAGCCCGATCCAGATTAGTGTTTCTCCACTAGTGCAAACTAGATATTTTCTCTAAATTTTAATAGCATATAATATTAATTTAGTAAAAATTCTTATAATATATTATATGTGTTTATAAAAAATATTGTATATTAAATACGAGTCGTTACACCAATTCAAACTCGGCAATTTTCCTCCATAAATAAATATATATTTCGAAACAACTAAAATTGGTAAACAAGATGTAGGATATTCGGTCCTATTCTGAAATGAGTTAGTTGAATTAGAAACAATGTATCGATCGTAGTAACTAGCAAAGTAGAAAAGAAGAGAAATTTAAATTTTAGAAGAAATACATTAATTTCATTCAACTACTCATCATGTCATAGCACCTCCTTAGATAGCATTGGGAACATATATATATATAAATTGCAACATATATAGCTAGTAAACATGCAAAGATAGTTCAAATAATGTTTACTGGAACGGGCACTACAGAAAGGGGAACCGCCATCTTAAGCCCAACCGTAAACTTGTCTGTCAAATCCACATGTTTGTGTTCCATCCCATCTGGAAGCCTCCAATCAAACTCCGCAAGCATCAAAGCCAGCAAATAAGGTATTACCTTTACAACAAATGGCAACCCAGGACAACTTTTCCTCCCGGAGCCGAACGGGAGGAAATCACATTCTCTCCCATGAAAGCCAGATTGTTTCTCCAAAAATCTCTCTGGCCTAAACACATCTGGTTCATTCCAAACTTGCGGGTTATGCCCGATAGCCCATGTGTTTACAAACACTGTTGCTCCTTTTGGCACTATGTACCCACCGAGATCCACTCCATCTTTCATGGCCTTGTGAGGGAGTATTGGCACTGCCGGATGTAATCTCATTGCCTCCTTAATCACTGCTTGGAGGTATGGCAGATTGACTATATCTTCTTCTCCCAATGTTTGTGATGAAAAAGCCTGCCGCACTTCAGCTTGAGCTCTTGCCATGGCAACAGGGTCATGGAGAAGCTCGGCCATTACCCATTCAACTGTAATTGAGATGTTATCACTTCCAGCACCAATAAGTTCCTGACAATCAAAATATATATATATGAATGCATTTTATCTATCAAATAAATTAATATAGACCATATATACGTGTTCAAAGAATGAGATAAATTACCATAAGAAGTATTGGAATTTCTCTCCGAGTTATATTTGATTCCGCAACCATATCGAGCAAGGAGTCTAATAAATCACCATAGTTTTTTCCATTGCTGGTTCTGTACTGTAAGCGGGCCTCTATAATAACATCAAAAAACTTACAGTATCGTCTGTAGTGGCCAGCACCATTGTGCCGTATACGTTGAAGATCAAGAAACCTTAGAAAAGGAAAGAAATCAGAGACATTTGGTTTCCCGACTTCGTTGATGGTTTCCTTTATCAATTCAGTGAACTCTTGGCCTGAGTCACAGTTGATATCAATCACATCTTGTGAGAATAGTACATTGGAGACCATATTAAGCATTCCGGAAAAAAGTAAATCACCAATACATAAAGGATAGCCTGCTTTTTTACGAAAAATGTTTATAATATCACGTGCCTTTTGTGCCCTAATCTCTCTAGTTCTTTCAAGGCTACGTACCGAAAAGAGATTGGTCGCGCAAATGGCACGGTCACGTTTCCATTGAGGAGACGTGCTTGGAAGAAAAGTCATCACTTCATTATGTTGGTTGCAAGCGCGCATTAAGTCGGGTACTGATCGGGCAGAGAAAAATTCATCCTTAGTTTGTAGGACCTCACGTGCAACCTTAGGTGAGGAGACAACAATAGTGGTGGTAAGACCAAGTTTGAGAGAGAAGATAGGGCCATAGACCTTTGCAAAATGAGCAAATTTACGGTGTGGTTGGTCATCCAAAGCTAATAGGTTTCCGATTATTGGTAATGGGATGGGGCCTGGTGGCAGGAGACCATTGTGTGATGATGAAAATAGCTTAGAGAGGGTGGAGAGAAGGAAAATGGTTAGTGCGATGAGCAAGAAACTAAGTGTGAGTTCCATTGTTTTCGAGACAACTAGCTATGCGCAGTTGTGCAATACACTGCTTATTGTTTAAAACAGCTACGCTTCTGCTGAAAGAAAAAAGGCATTAATTAATATTTAATAGTAATGAATAGATTATTATACAAGGTGACTCTTGCAGGCTATTTGGACCAGGTCTTGACCCATAACAACTTGACTGAAATATGCTGCAAAAAAGAGGCCCAGTCGACCGACAATGTCAGATTTGATAAGATGCTTGTCAGTACCCATACCTACACATGCATGTGATTTTCTGATTTTTCTCTGTATTGTATGTTATACAGTATTTTGAATTTCATATATGGATTTGCCATAACAGGTGACCCAGAGTAAAATTCAGATAACACAGAATGAATTAATTCAGGAAAGAGGGACCCATGAACGTGTCTAGGGGTGTCAATGATACCTTTTTACCTGTTTATCCGACTTGTATCGTATTCGATAAGGCAGATACGAGTAAGGTTTTTTTTTCGTTAGCTTATTAGTTATGGGTATGGTAAAAAAAAAATTTTTGTTAAATAAATTAGTAAGGGTATAGGTCAGTGTTATAAAATGCGGTTTCTATGCGATATGCGGAAGACCACTGCATACCGCATATACGATATGCAGCCGCATATGTGGATTTTTATGCGGATTTATATATGCAGATTAAAAATAGTGATAAAATAAAATATAACATAATATCTCATAATATTATAGATATAATAAAAAATAAAAAAATATATAAGCCTGCAAATGTGAAAATTATACAAAATCGTTGAAGTATTTTATTTGAGTGAAGTGCTCTATTAGCTTTATGTTAAAAGCACTCAAAATCATTAGTGGGGTATTTTGAAGTATGGCCCAAAAATTGATTAAATCAAATAGAATTGCATTGGTTGGCCCAAAATACTAATCAATCAATCTATTGTGTCTTCTTGGGCCTGACGTCACTAAGCAAAAAAGCAACATAGGCACAGCCACGGGAAAGAAAGAAAAAAGCACATCCGGTACACTTATAATCAATGAATTCTTTAGTCCCAACTCTCTGAAACAACAAAAATAAAGCGCTCTAGAGACTATTAATAGATGGGAACAACTTGTAGCATTACTCAACTAGGCAGTCCGGATCAACTGGGTAGCCTAGATCCGTTTTTACATGGGTTTGGTTTTGGTGAATACTGAAACCTATAAAATCTCCATATTGAAACCACATAGCCGGATTTTATGTGGTTTTGGACTGCATACGCATATGTGGCGCATATGCGCCGCATAGGTCTGCATTTTATTACATTGGTATAGGTAAAATGACTATTTTGTACCCGTTACTCTATAGGGTAATTATAAAATTGAAAGATATTCAATTCAATTTTCAACCCACTTAAATATATACTCAATTCAATTTTTATCAACCAACTTAAATGCATATTCGTGCTTTTGAATTTATTCTTTATAAAAAATAATTTAGTTGAATTGATTGTACATTTATTTTATTTTTTATTAGAAATGAAATTATATGTGTTAAAATTAGGTCTGCAAACAAACCGGACCAAATCGAATCTATCCAGGTTCAAATTCGAAATTAATTCAAATCGAACCCAGTTCAAAATTGAAATGATTTCGAACCTAATAGGCCAATTCGAATTCGATTCGATATAATTCGAACCAGTTTGATTTAATTCAAAATTAAAAAAAATTAAAAAAAATCAGTTAAATTTAAATTATTTAATTTATTAATAAAATAATCCAGATTCTAATCCAACAATTTTAATAGGAGAAGGATACTCGGTATAAAACCAAAACCCAATTCTTATTCCACATCCGGATCAAAACCCAGTCAAGTGCTTTGTATTGATGTTTTCAGCTTCTTTTATAAGCTCTCAAGGGATGCATTTTTTTGAGTTTGAGGTGTGGGACTAAAAGTAATTGATTGTACCGGAGTCATCAGTCATCAAGCTGTTTATTCTCCAAGCGCCGAATTAATGCTGAGTATTAATTCAGTTGCACGTGGCGCACAGAGACAGCGAGACAAAAAAGTTATTTGGTCTACAAGCCCGGTTTTGAAAGTATTTTGGCGCACAAGCAAAAAAATTACACGTGGCACACAACAACAGCATGTCTTTGTGGAAGCGGAACATTTCGAACCAAAACAATTTTGAACCCAAAAAAAAATTCGAACCTAATCGATTCGAACCTGCGCTAGTTCGAATTCGAATTGAAGTAATTTCGAATCGAACTGGTTTGAATTAATTTCGAACCGAATTACTTTCAGATCGAATTTTTTTCGAACTTTTTCGAATTGAACTCGAATCGAATTAGGAATCTCAATTTTTTGTGAACCCCTAATTAAAATGAATGAGTTTTTTATGTTTAATTTGTAAAATATAATAAAATTAATTATTATACTAGTATTATTCTTTATTCACCCGCTACCGTTTCGTTACCCGATAATATTAACAGGTAAGGGTAGGGTAGGATAAGATCAATTTTTAATGGATATGAGTAGGGTATAGGTCTGAAAATGTCTCCACCTGACCCGTACCGAACACATTGAAACCCCTAAATGTGTCGTATTCAGGAGCATAGTTAGGACTTTCATGAGAAGTAGGTAAAAGTTTTTTTAATCGTTAAATTATTTATTAAAATATTATTAAATGACAGTGAACAAAAATCGTGAAAATCAGTAGGAATGGGCCGAATCTGATCAAAAATACAAATTTTATGAAAAATTATTAAGATAAAAAAAACTAATGAAGTGTTAAATTTTGAACAGTTAAACCTCCGGCCGAATCCAAATCCGATCAAATGAAGTATTAAATTTTATTTTGAAGCATGGTTCATAAGACTCTTTCTTTAAAATTCAGCTTGCAAGAAAGAACTGAGATGTAACTTGAAAATTGGTGTACTCTATTTCTCTTGTTATTTTTTTTTATTTTACTTGTGTGGATTTTTTATTTTCTATCATGGATATTATTGCTATTATACACATAAGAGGCTAATTTTCTCTCTAAGTAATTAGGTTATATCATGAACTTGTGTTAAATTTATTTACTTGAATGTTCTCTTTATTATGATTGTTTTGTCTTAATATTTGGTTTTATTTTGTATTTGTGAGTCATGTATAATTATGTTTTTGATAACCTACTATTGCGGAGATAGTGACAGTACCTCCTGTCTCTATGAATCGTTAGATAAAACTCTTTTATTGTACACAAATTATCTTTGGAATTATTGCCACCCTAGGCCGCACAAAATTTTTGTCTTCTTAAAAAAAAATTTGAAATTTTTTTGCCAACAGAGAGGTCATGTGGGATAAGGTACGGCCACCCCTAGCCGCACAAAATATTTTGCCTTCTAAAAAAAAAAAAATTTCTTTTTTTTTTTTACTGCCCCCTGCCTGCACATCTGGCCGCACAAAGCCCCCTGTTGCACCTGAAATTACATTTTAACATTTTTTTTAAGTTCTTTTCCACTTGTGGTCGCACATTAGAACCGTGCCCCCACATTATCTCTTTTCACCATTTCTGTCAGGACACCATCTCCATCTCTCAATTTCAAGCAACGGAAGCGATGCCATGCACTCTCAAATTTCCGCACTTTTGCTCCGTCTTGTCAGCTTTGTATTCAAGCGCCACACCACTATGTCACTCTGCCCTCTCCTCTCCTCACCATAATTGCTCAGCCTTTCTTATTTTCTAATTGGCAATTTCTCATCATACATCTCCACACCTCTACATCCGTTGTTTCAAGGACTCACGCAATTTTACCACACGACATACATCAGCGAAGAGGCACATGCCCTCGCCAACCACCCTCCACTCCATGTCTTGTAAATTTTTGTATTTTCTTTTATTTACTTTTTTTTGTATGAATTTAAGCATTGAGGTCAATATTTCATTCAAGTTTGAGGGATGGAATAGAAAAAAATTGTATATATATTTAAGTCATGTTTATTTTTCAAAATTTACATTTTTAGGTGAAAAACTTGTGTAATTGTTAGAATTAAAGACTTTGTAACTTTCCGTCATGTTGATTTTTTTTTATTATAATAAGAATGAATAATATTCATACTTTTTATATAAATAAATCATAAAATACCACTAATATGGAACGTAATAAATAAATAATAACTCGGTCACTTATTTTCAAAAATGGTATGCGCAACGCTAGTCTTATTTAAATATTTGATTCATACAACGTATCTTCTAAAAAGAAATAAGTTCAACGAAATAAGTTATTAAAAGATAAAGAAATGTTCTGATACCCCGAGCCATCATCCCCGAACCAGTCCCTGACTAGTTCAACTAACTTTATCCAATGAGTTACAACTGCCTTATCCACTCGGATAAATCAAATTATTTTTTCTATCATTATTTTTCTTCGTCATTTCTCCTCTCACTCACTCCATCTTCGTCAACCTCCCCGCACCCTTCAAATCGCGACCCCTTTGACGATCCTTACCTGAAAGTAACCTCCTTTGCTGCCTTCGTCTCCCACCACCCCTTCTCCTCCAGTCGTGAGAGAGCGACTAAGCTCCGATTAAGCAAAGAGGTGGAGGGATTTGTTGACACAGCATCGCTCCTATCAGATCTCACTGACACTGATCGGATCTCACAAACGCTGATGAGAATGGAAGCAAATAACACTGCTGATTTTACTGATGAGGAGGGAATAACATTCCAGAGATCGATCAAAAGAGAGAGAGAGATGTTGATCGGAGGCAGCAATAGCTGGCCTTTGCATTAGATGCCATTACAATCAAAGTGCGAGATCTAGAGGCGCAATCTGCAAAACATTGTTGAATCAGCCGTCGTATTAAAGAAATCTCACCTTTCGTCTAACAACATAGATGACGATGCAAACAACTCTTCTTGCACAGTGAATTTCCACAATCAGGGGATAATATCTAATGCTTTGCCAGAAATCGAGGCAAAGATGACAAAACAAACAGTTCTGATTAAGATCCACTATAAAAACCATAAAGGAGCCTTAGTGAAGGTCTTGATTGATATAGAGGCGCTTGGTTTTAGTGTTACCAGCACAAATGTGATGCCATTTACCGGCTCGTCTCTTGAGATCACAACTACTGTCAGGTACATATTAACGACTAGTTTGTCTTTATTTATAGGTAGTCAGATATTATTGCTTTAAGTTCACAAGTATGCTATTTTGAAAAATAAAGACAAAGAGGTGAAATATGTCATGCAACTGTTTGATAAAATAACTCAAAGAGGGGTACTATTAGCATTGTTGCCATTGTATTACCATCTACCACTTGTTCAAGGAATCGTAATGTTTGATACGTGAGCTTTAAAAGTTTGATTTAATAGGTTAAATGTTTGATACTTGAGTTTTACAAGAATAAATCCAGATTTGTTATTCTTATTTGTGCATCAGGAAGAGATGGTGAAAAATGGTAAATTAATATAACTCTTGACTAATTATTGGTCTCAATTCTCAGTTTCTCACCCACCCCATTTTCATCACTTTTCATCAAATCAGATAGTAAAAATTAGATTGACAAACTTCAATTATGTGAATAGTTATTTAGAAAATGTTTTGAGTTCAACTGCTTGATTCCTATCCCTGTTGCAGGTCACCTGAATCTAATGGCCACAATTTAGCTTACAAAGAGTATTAATCTCTTATTTTCATATTGTTGTTCATCCAATATATTAGACTACATTAATTTTGCAATTTCTGTTTTGAGGTAAAGAGGTGAGAGATGATATAGTTTGAATCCACCTAATTATTTTTGAGTCAACTCCTTCCACGATAATATTGGTTAGAGAATGAACAGTTGAAGAAAATAATAACAGATTCTAGCAATTCCTTATTTCAAACCTGCTAAAGCTTGAAGGCAGGTATGGAATTCATGCAGTTTAATTTAGTGTAAAATTTTATTTCAACTTTCAAATTTTTTTATTTAGTTGATCGTTATGTTTGAATGCTTCATTCTTTAGTTTTGATTGCTTGATCATTGAGGTTAAAATGTTACATCTCACTATATTGCATGCTTATTATTTTGTTAGTTGTCAAGTTTAAATGCTTGATACATGAGAATTATATGCTTTATTCTGGAGAAGTGAAGTGTTATTATTTGAGGTTTAAAGGTTTTCACGATGAGTGAACTTTAAATGTTTGAGTTTGTTTGTTAGATACATAATTGAATGTCATTTTTGTAAACAAAAAATAAAATAGATGTGAGGGCTTATAAGCAAAATTTAAAGGATAAATATGTAACGATTTTATATGAGAATACCTCATAATTGAGCACCTAAGGTTTCAAATGAGATTGCTACTTCTTTGAAACCTGAAATTTTGATTTGAGTACTTGTATGGATGATGAAGTAAATGGCAATATGCAAACTGCACCTAGAAGTAGCAATGCCATTGTACACATTTGTTTTTGTTTCTAAATTATTGACTTAAACTAATGTCATATTATTCTATCATTTCTTCTACTGCTTTACTTATCCTAATCATTATTTATACATATTTTCAGTTAATGAATCTGAGCTATGAAGACTAAAATATAGAACTTATTTATACATATTTTTCGATTAATGAATCCGAGCTACCAAGACTAAAATATAGAACATTATTTATACATATTTTCAGTTAAGTCTCCTATTAAAAACCATTTCAGGTTCGTAAGTTTTTTTTTTTTTCTGGTAATTCCTTCCAATTACAGATTTGTCCTTCATTGGATATCTTTCCCATTGATGCGCGCAAAAGCGTATGCACAAAGTTTCAGTACAATAAGATGTACCTTTTAAACCTTTAACACGCGTTTGAGTTAAATTGCAAGTGCACAATTCTATCAAAGTAGTATTTTAGGTATCGATCCACAGGGAGTACGATAAAAACTTAGTTCAAACTTTAGTAATAAATTTCAGAAAATAAAATAAAGTAAAGTGCAATAAAAGTAAATTGGGGGGTTTGTTCTAACAATTCCTAAGGTTGGGTTCAATACCCAAGAGAAAGGAGTTTGAAACAATAATTGTAAATAAAAGTAAAAGAAAGGAATTGATTTGCTTTCAAGATTTAGAGATCTAGGGGTCTTTGGTCTACAATTCCTTGCTAACGCTATTAATTCAGTATTTGTTTGAATTCATGTATGATTTGACGAGGTTTCTAACCTAATATGTTATTAAGGGTTACTTTCGTAAATTAATAACGTGCCTAGGTAACTCGAACTTCTCAATGAAGTTCCCCACCCTAGCTACCTAGACCTATAAGCTCTTGTTAGTCTCTCCTCTTCTCAAATATTGGTACTTCGCAATTAAGTCCATCATACCAATACCCGATTTGAATTGAGATGTCCTAATTAGGGTTTGACTTCACGATTAGGTTCTTCACCAAATTCCTAACCTTAATTTCTATAGTTCCGGCTTAGATTAAATTGGTTACAATCTTAACCTAAACCTAAAGTATTTGCATTCATAGTTTGGTACTATCCTATTGATCACAGTCAATTTTGGTTCTTTCGAATCCAAAATGGGATACTACAATTCAAGTACTAACTATGTAATTAACACAAATTATTAAATCACAGAAATTAACAATCAAATCACATAAAACAATCATAATAAAAACAAATAACCGAATAAAATAGAATTAAACAAGTTCATGCATTGACCTAAACCCCTAGAGAGAGATCTACTCCCTCATGGAGAGATCCATTACAAAAATTGACAAAAGTAAGAAGAAATGAAATAAAGAAATGATTACACCCTTTATTTGATCAAAGCCCTCAATTTTGCCGACTTCTTGCTCAGGAAACCCTTCTTCTCCTTGCTTGAAAGCTTTCCTTACTTCAGAATTTATCGCTATGTGTGTAGAGATAATGAAAGAATGAATGGGAAGAGATAGAGAGGAGATGTCAAGAGATAGAGAGATGAGATGGGAAGAGATGATATGAGATGAGATGAGATCCCCTCTTTTATAGCCAAGGATCATGTCCAATTAAGAGCCTAGGAAGTGGAGTTAGTGGGTGTTATATTTGGATTGTTTTTCAGGATTGTCTTGTCCACATGTGGCTGTCAAAACGCGTCCATGATGCACCAAAAATAGAAAAACTGTCAAAAACGTGCAATTTTGGCTTTCTGCGGGTCCAGTGCGGGTTCTCCGAGCCGCACTGCGGGTGGGCTGATCCGCACTGAGAAAAATTTTAGTTTTTAGTTTCTCATGTTGTAGATCTTCTCGCTAGCTTTCCAAAAAGTGGTCATAAGCCTTAATTGGAGTTACGAGTCAAAAGTTATGACCATTTTAAGTTCAGACTCTATTTTTGGCTGACTGCTACAGTGCGTCCGCACTGCAATCCGCATTGCTACAGTACCATCCGCACTGGGATCCGCACTGCTACAGTATCATTCGCGCTGAGATCCGCACTGGGATCCGCACTGCGTCTTCACTATCCGCACTGCGGATGCATCGAGATCCGCACTAGGCTTGGATTTTTCCTGTGCAACTAGAGTGCGGCTGCATCGAGATCCGTGCATCCGCACGGATTTTGATGTATAGCTTATTATATCTTTTTAAAATTGGCGCGCGTCCAGAAATCCATTTAAGTACTTATTTTGGCCATATTCCAAACCGTGTGTTCGCAGTGGGCATTTTTCTTCGGTTTTGCACGGATTTTGATGTATAGCTTATTATACCTTTTTAAAATTGGCGCGTGTCCAGAAATCCATCTAAGTACTTATTTTGCCCATATTCCAAACCGTGTGTTCGCAGTGGGCATTTTTCTTCGATTTTTCTTCATTTTTCTTCATTTCCTGTAAGTTAAAACCAAGCAAACGCAGTAACTTGATCCTAGGTGTAATCTATTCACTTTATATTCAAAATACAAGATATTTGGTGTTATTTCGTGATAAAAATCAGATCGAATATGTATATAATTTAGGCCTATCACCCATATTTATGTTTTATTGATCTATTCATTAACATGAGAACTACAAAACTGATCCACTTTTAGTTTGGCAAAAATCAGGAGCTTAGTGCTAATTAAACTAATAATGGTTGTTCAGGGAGCTTCTCTGGATTTTTACTGGTACAAATGTTGTTGTACTAGCTCAATCACAAATGCAACTACAGGTTGATTAACCATGTAGAGGTGCACTACCACTTATGTGCTTGACTGTAGCATGAGTTAATATAAATATATTTGCTGTTTTTTTTTGTTCAAGCCATGTTATGAACTCTCTCTGTAGCTCATTGTATTCTGGTACAACTTCATAGTTGGAAGAGGCTTGAGTATATAGATGATGATCAATTCTGGGTATTAAACTTGGGATTTATAAAGGTTTTCAAGAGTAAAAATGAGAGAAACTGACAGGACCTGCTGCTGTCCAGAAAACTGCAGCAGGTTGTGTTAACTTCGGAGGACTCAAAACTAGGGCTCCTAAATGTGTATGACCATCAAATTTTATGGCCAACTAGGGTTTGAAGTGAAGAATATTATCATTTATTACTTTGGCCAAAAATGATAACTACATTTCTACTGGTACGTGTTTTTCCCCAACAGGTTCAGATTCTGAGAAATTCTGGATCACTGGAGAAAAATGTACAAAACAAGGGGTTATACTACTTATTTTCACTTGAAACTTTGAGAAATAACAGTAGACATATAGGCTAGGGTTATGTTAACTTTTGAGGGGGTCATGTGTGGAACAATTTTGACAAATAGGCCATATGAACTTGCATACCAACATTTGCTGATTTGGACACATAGAGGGTCATTATTATAATATAGTTTAGGAGCACAAGATCAATCCTTCAAGATGTACAACTAGCTAGTCCAAAGAGTACTGTGATAAAATACTTTGAGGATTCTAGCAAATAAGAGTAAGACTTTACTTATGTTTATGATAAGAAGAATCTAAATTAGACCCAAATAACTTTAGGCGAAAAACTACGAAGTGAAGCGACATGTTAGCAAGGTGGTTCAAACAAGGGGTGGAGTCCCTAAAAGAAAGTTAATTAATATTCAGGTGCGGATTTCTGTGTTCTTGTATTTTCTGTTTCTAGTCTAGTTTTGCATATTTTGATAAATATTTTGGAGATGCCTTGTGGATATAAAACTAAAACACAACTAAATCTAGAACCTTCCAAGATGCAACCACAGAAGTTCAACAAGTGGCTAATTGTTGTTTAATGATCATAATATCATTGAAATTTATATGCTTTGTACATCAGGTTTATATGCTTTATTGTTGAGGTTTAAATGTTAGATAACTATATATTTCATTTTTTATTTGGTTGATTGTTAGGTTTAAATGCTTCATTCTTTTTTTCACGTCCTCTTGTGATATTGTAAAATTGCCACTCTAATGGATGTTGTAATATAATATATTAATGACTTGTAACACAGAGTATAGTTTAATGACTTTGGATGAGAAATTTACCTTTTTTATCTAATTGTTTGTTTGTTTATTTTGTGAAATCCAGGATGTCGTGGGGATATCTTGGCTCATGAAGTCAAAGAGTTTTCTGAGTATAGATTCTGACAATTTTTGTAAATATATCATAAATGTTAATTAGTTTTATTGTAGGTTTGTATCCCCTTGCTATCTATGTAAAATTTCATTGTTTGCGAATATAACTTTCTGGTGTAAAATTAACATACTATAGAGCAATGATGATTAGCTTGTATGTACTAATATTGGATTTAACTTGCTATATTCAATGTGTCATATACTCATATATGAGATTTTTACCATTAAAAATATTTTTAAAGGCTTGTGAAGTGCAAAAATAGAAATTAAGTGCATACAAGTTTTTGCTATCAAAAATATTTTTGATAAGTTATATGAAAGGTTTACATGCTTGACACAAATACTTTGAAGGGCTATAGACATAGGTTTAAATGCTTCTGAAACAAAATAACTAATTAAGTGTTGTAAATAGAGGTTTAAATGGTTCTAAAGCAGAATAGAAAAAAAAAACTGAAAGTGACCGAGATTTAAAGCTTGTGAAGTGCAAAAAAAATGTTTGAACATAATAGTTTAAATGGTTGCGAAGTTGCATTCCAAGAGGCATATCAACCTTCTAGAAGGCCATCATGGTAAAAAATGTCAGTTGTAAAAAATATGTTTTTAACTTAGATTTGAGGTTTAAACGCTTGAACGTAATAGTTTAAATGATAGACATAGAGGTTTAAATGGTTGACTGTAGAATGAATTACTTTAAAAATAAAATAAAAAACAACGATCTAGAAATAAATCAAAAATATTTCTTCATGGATCTCATTTAAAAGAAAAAAATAAGTATAAAATGTTTATATTTTTAGATTTGCAAAATTCATCACAAATCATCGGAAAAATTAACGAGAATAATCAGAGAAAAATAAATAAGAGTGGGTGAAAGAAATCTTTCATTTTTTGGCTTGAAAACAAAAGTAGTTGAGAGTTAAAAATTATCCAGATTTAGAATTTAAATGCTTGTAGATAGAGTTTTAAAAGCTTGCGAGTAACATTGTAAATGGTTATAAACAGAGGTTTAAATGCTTCAATACGAGTGCTAAAAATGGAAGTTAGACATTAAGTACTTGGAGTACTCATTCGGGGATTTTGTTTGAGGTACAATTATCAGGCTCCTAAAAGATAATATCATGATCCGTGTATTAACGATTCTAACGCACTATTTCTATGTTCATAATTTCACAGAAAACTAATTATGAAACCTATGCAATTTATATGCAACTTTTATATATTTGAGTGATTAAAATTTGAACGTAGCTAATATATAAATTAATATATAAAGAAATATTATTTTATTATGATGATCATTCATTCCATATATATATACTGATATATGGAAGGCGCTTTCCAAACTTGCTCAATTTTCATTTGCAGAATATATTAATACATACCATAAATCTCTCCATGATTTCAATTTACTTCCGTAAATGCATTAATTAATACAATTCTCTATAAATTACCGTATACCTGCATGTTACTCATTTCACCTAGCGTCTCTCTCTATCTCCTTAAATAAAATATGCGGCAGTCAATCCAAACAAGGTCAGCAGCCCACCGCAACCCTATATACGTGCATTCGAGCCAAGCATCGACTGTCGTGTGCTGACCGGTCGTACATAATTCGGGGCCGCTGCCTCTATTATAACCCGCGGCCGTCATCCTTTTTCATGTGTGTTTCAAACAATTAAGTTTGTGTAGTAATTCAATGTTATCTCAGATAATAAATATAAATCATAGTTTGAATCATGAGAACCAGTAAAATTGTGAGTTTATTTTAACATAGTTTGGTCAAGATCGATACTCAGTAAATAAACTATTTCAACTGCATAAAATTAGTTTTAGTCATTTCTATAGAAATTATAATTTAGTTATTGAATAACTATATCTATGAATAATAGTCAGAGACTATCATAATACTTTCTAAAATAATTGTCGCACTCCGAAACAATCCGTCACGTATTTACACGTAAGGCATGAGCACATCACATACATTATCAATAATAAATACTCATGCAACATTTAAAAGTCAAACAATCTTCAAATACCGCAATTAATTTGAGTACATAACACATATTCAACATGAGATCAAGACAAACATAGCAAACAAACCGATAATTGCCATGTCAATCAATATATCCACTTTTAAATAGAGAGAATTAAAGTTTAACTAAAAGAAAATAAAAAGATATTTGAGTTATTTGCTTGCTTGCCTCCTGATCCACATCTCTCCTATTCATGCTCCATGTCGGCCTCATGATTACCTGGAACTCACATAAAAGTAGAACGGGTGAGAGATCAAACAGTCTCTCAGTACGGGATTCAGTTTCAGTCCCGGAATTTGTCAAATTCACTTATTAACACAAACACGATATTAAAATTATATCCTTACATGCGATCTTACTAATGAATATTTGAAACAAACACACGCGGGGGCGCGCACACACACACACGTACACATACACTTCTTTAGTTATCTCTCATGTTTTTAACTGCATCACCAGGGGGACTCGAACCCCACTAGATCTTGGCTGTGCCACTTGACGGGGACTCGAACCACCGCTAGATCTTTTTTGCCTCACCAAGGAGACTCGAACCACCCCAGCTATTGGCGTCTCACTAAGGGGACTCGAACCACCACTAATTCAACTGTCTCACTCAACGGGGACTCGAACCACCGCAAAATATTGACCCGTGACAGAAAGTCCTACTAACGCCACGTTAACGAGGGATCCAGTCGGACACTAGACTCAATGTATACATTCCAACATGCGTTCAACGCATATTGGCCCCTTTCCTTTAACTTATCCGTTACTTTCCACGTTTGTTTCGTTAAATCACACAAATATCATACTCTACACTACACATCTTAAAAATCCGTTGATCAATCGAATAATCTTATCCTAGTATTCTAAACAAAACCAAAAGAATTGTTTGATTCAACATGCATAATTCCATAAATAAATAAATGCAAACAAAATAATAAATAACAATTTGACAATGTCCAGAAAATCCATACCTGAAATTTCGTAGGTTTTTGGAGCATACTCCCCACGTTCATCAACATCCGTAATCTCTATATTTGAACCTAAGTTTTTCAATTACTAACTTTAATTAATCGATAGTAAAATACTTGTGTTACTTAATTATATTAAATCTTTTTAATATAATTGAAGAATTCTTATTAGCAAACTGAAGTTCTTGATTTAAAAATTAAAAAAAAAAAACAAACTGAAAGACATACTTATTATTAAATAAGGAAGTTTCCAGATATTTTTATTCTTAAGAAAACAATATATAATAGATTAGATTTTTCAGATTTTATAATAATAAATAACCTTTCATATTATAATAGTCAGAGAAATTCTTACCAACATACAATTTAAAAAAAAAACAATTTTATTCTTACAAAATAGATCGAATCAAGGTATCTTAAATTATTAATGAAATTCATTTAATAAAGTATTGTATTTTTCAATAATATCAAAAGATAGTTTTAAGTTTTTAATATAATTAAAAGACTACTCATCAATTGTTTAAATTATCTAGGAACAAAATTGACTTCACATCGACATGGATTCATTTATCATATTGATTAATTCAATTTATTCAACCATCAATTTATAATGAAATAATATGATTCGAGTTAATTACCTTAAGTATAGAAATTCTCAAGCAACAGAAGACTACTTTCATTTTTCCATTTGATGCGGTTTGGGGTCTCTTTGATGGTTGTGAAGTAAAGAGAAGATAGAAGGGAATTACGGTTGATGGAGAGAAGGGCAGGGGTGCAGTTTTCTTTTTAGAGAGAGAGAGATTATTAGTCTATATTTATTTCTAAATTAATGGACAGAATATATAATTTAATTTGAAACGGTTATTGGATAAGAATTCTGACGAAAAGATGCATTACTAATTTTCAGTTATCATTGACCAAGAGGTGCAATATTTAATTGTGACTAAGATAGGTTGAACATATTTTCTTACTGGAGCCTCTCTATTTCCATTTACTCAATGACGATTATCAAACATAGAAACTAAGAATTATATTAAGGGGATGTCTATGGTGCAGCAAAATTGTTTTGGCTATAGTACAGCAAAATTATAGCCATTCATTTTTTAAATCCGATGATTGGGAATATTAGAAATTTAACAGCATTTCTCTGTTACATTTAACAAAAATGTTAGTCGAAAGGGCAAATTGGTCATTTTACAATGAACCGTGTATTTCATACTCTCAGACATATCCTCTTCGTCTCTCCCTCTTCGCCCTTTTTAAACGCTCGTGACCACCCCTCCTCCCGTCTGTATTGGTAGCCGAGCAAGCGCGCTGTCCCTCTCCACCATTTTCTTCTCTCTCTCTCTCTCTCTCTCTCTCTTAGCCCGAGCACTGAGCACAAGATGAGATGAGAGCCAAGCAAATACAGATGAATCCCTCCATCCAAAGCATGTATGACACGGCAAGATCGAAGTACAATTTCTATATGGCTCAGACTCTCTGACCACCTAGGCCCCATCATCCACTAAATAACATTTCATGAGTTGGGGTTGTGTCTGGGGTTGTATCTAGGAATTTCATAATAGCATGTAGTTGATTTCATATTTTGTGTTATTGTAATTGAATTAGTATGACTTAATTTTACTTTCTTCTTAACTAATTGCAAGTTTTGTGCTATTGAATAGTTCTATGCATGCTTATTCCTTTTTATGAATAGTTCTAAATTAATGTTTGACAGAAAAAGAAAAAAAATGAAATTTCTCATGTTTGCATGCATCTTGTTTTGACAGTCTTGAAGATCCAAGTTTCAAACTTCAAAAATTAATTTAATTGAATCACCAAACATACCTGGACTAATTCATTGATCCCCAAAAATAGCATGTAGTTGATTGTACCTGGACAATACGGGTACCAAACAACAGAATCAAGAACCAAAGCAACTGGTATTTAAGTAAAAGAAAAGTAAACCTGAGGAGTCCATTTAATTTCTGATTTTGGTTGAATTATCTCCAAAATTGATATTGATTAAAAGCACAGTTAAATAATTGCATTTAGGACAAATCAACCATTCTTTACATTAACGGATTCATCAAAATGAGTGAAACAATTTCATCCACCAAAAAATGAAAGAAAAAGTCAATTCAGATTTTGAGTGAAACAGAAACTAACATCTTTGACAAAAATTAATCAAGTTAGCACATAAACATGATAACCTGTGCATGACGAACAATCTTAAGCTATCATTGAAATCAAGATAAACCATAGTATAGTGGTACAGACAACAGTGAGTACAGGTACCAACATAAATTATGCCTACACGATTTCTAATACAATCCCTGACAGGAGCAGCAGTATAACACAAATCATTCCAAGTTATAAAAATGTGTTGACAGCCAGAAAAAAGAGGCTAAATGCAAAATAGAAAACACTAGATATTTCAAACCAATACAGATAAAAATTCAGAACGTTAATTTAGCTAAAAGGCACAACCATTATAACCAATGATAACAATAGATAAATCCACAGAGAACAAAAGACAGACATTCTCTCTGTTCCTTTTTTTTATTTTAAAGTTGGCAGAGGCTGCCAATCCATTGCATTGAAATGTAATAGTTATAGCAGCTACAATATGCTCAACTATAAACTGATACCACATGCTCAATTACCATTGGTACTACCAAACCCCAAATCCAATTACAGCAACCCCAAAACTCAAACCCAATTAGAGCTGCATTCTTACAGAAAAATGAAAAATTTACACTTTAGTCCAACATTATTAAAATAGTGCAGTTGCTATACTAGCAAAGAAAACTCACCAAAACCTACATTTACAGTAATTCAACCAAAAGGCACATACATTCTCACTAGTGTATATTTGTCTGAGAGACTACAACTCGGGAGGTGAAAATTAATTTGACTAAACAGAAGCAGCACTAAAAGCATGGAGATGTCCAAATGTAAGATTTAGTCCATCCATCCTTTCAGAATCTGCTCTCACACTTTGGTGTACTACAATAACAAAGCACAAAATTGAGTTACAAAAGATAAAGGACTGCTTTTCTTGTATGTCCCTACTTAGTAGAACTACGCTATTTCTTACCTCTTTCATGTGAGAAATAACAGTTTCTCGGATAGCTGCTGATCCCTTAAGAGAAATTCTTTTGCTGACTTCAGAAACACTTCTCTACAAAATTTGGATGGGGGCATGTTAACCCCGAGCTGAAAGGAGGAAAAAAAATACAATTTAGTTAGATAATTTGAAAGAAACAAAACATATTAAATAACTATAAAGTAAACAAATTAAATAACTATAAAGTATAGAAGTAATAAAACCAGTAAGGGTTTTGGTGTAATACAGAACAGTGAATGCAAATTTGCTCAATGCATTATATTTCTAATCAATGCATACTAATACCTGTCATGAAAATTTTTTGCTTTTTTGCCGGTGTAAAAAATAATTGAATTTTTTTCATTTTCTTTCCCATGAATTCCATGAATTGTGGGACCTACATTGTTCTTTAATTTTTCAAATCCGTTATTGGGACCTATATAATTAGAGGCTTAAAAGTTTGATTTTAAACAAAGCACAAGACATCATACTTGTACCAACTTGACTTGAATTATACTAGCGGGACTCAAAAAATTTCATTTGGATATACCAGAAATGCAATTTGGGGGAGATCGAGTGGAAGTAGTCATTAAATTGAGACTAAGCTTTGATTTTCTCAGCTCAGTGCAAGGACTGAGTTCCTTCATATCTATTTCATCAAAATTTGAAAATACAATTAAAACGGAATTGGGACTTAGGTTAGTAAAATCGAAAATTAGAGACGAGAGAGCAGATAAACCTGCGTTTGCGTTTGCGTTTGCGTTCGCATGAGTAAAAGAAGGCACTTCTATCTGTTGCGATGCTGTAGTGAACTGCGTGGAGGGAGCGATTTGAGGGAGAGTAGCAATTCACGAAGGTGAGGGTCAAGTCGGGGTGGAGAGGGTGGGGTCGGAGGAGAAGAGAAGTGGCGCGGACGAGCTAGGGTTTTCCTCTGGCGGAGTGGCGAGAAAGAGAGTGGAGGGGCTTAGAGGAAGAGGGAGCGGCGAGAAAGAAAGTGGAGAAAGAAATGTCGTGAGAAATAACGGAGCAATTAAAAAGACTATTATATCCCTTAACAACTTAAAAATGGAGACATCCGATTAAAGGTCAGGATTTAATTAAAATTAATTACTGTACTACAGCCAAAACAATTTTGCTGCACTATAGACATTCTCTTATATTAATTAGATATTGAGACTTTTCAGTTTAGTCCACAATTTATCAAATATAACAAATAGTAATAAAATCTGCGTTCTTGGGACTCAGATTTCAATAGAAAAATAATCTATATTTTACGAAATGTTACAATAATAACTTATTATGAAAAAGGCGTTATAAATTGATTAAAGCATGTCCATAAATATAATGAATGACATATATGCTATAGTAATGATAATTTATAACTATTTACCTGTTTATAAAAGTTCGAATATTTAACTTACTAAATTATATTTTTTAACAATAGATGTTCAAATATAAATTTTCGGCAACAGAAATAATAAACTTTATATTTTCCTATCGTAAATCTTGTAGAGTATAATAATGTTTCAACAAATATAAGTTAGGATAATTCTTTCTATAATTTATAGTAGACTAAAGGATTGTTTCCATAATTATAGATATTTGTTTATTTCATCCTCATTAATTAATACTGAATGCATTCTTTTCTAAGTTGGTCACTATTAATGATTAAAGTTTTTGAAAAAATATATTACTGAATTAAATATAATCTCATTAAAGTTTCAGATTTACCTTTGATTATTTTATCATGACTTCATTAAAAGTCTATGTATTATAAAAGTGTTACACTAATTAATATATATAAATATATATATATATATATATATATATATATATATATATATATATATATATATATGAGGAGGGATCAAGTTACAATATTTTTTGAGTTACAACAAGTTACAACAAGCTTTTTAAAATTTTTGAAAGTCCAAATCGTCGATCCAAACGGTTAGATATGATCTCTACAATAAAATGTGCTTGGAGACCAAATTTTATATTTTTTGGAATTTTTTTACTATTTATTAAGATGGGTACAAAAACTAGTCAAATTCAGACCATTGAATTTTCTACCCATCTTAATAAATAGTAAAAAAATTCCAAAAAATATAAAATTTGGTCTCCAAGCAAATTTTATTGTAGAGATCACATCTAATGGTTTGGATCGACGATTTGGACTTTCAAAATTTAAAAAAAAAACTTGTTGTAACTTGTTGTAACTTGATCCCTCCTATATATATATATATATATATATAATGATTAATAATGACATTGACAATGGAATGATAACTAGTATAAGGAATTTTATTGGGAAAGGAGAACACGTGAATTAAAACATTATTAATTAATTAGATGTATTTATTACTTAGGTTCGACACTTACAAAGAATAAAGAGACATGAGAAATGATCAAATATTTGCTAAACTAATAGGTATAAGTTTTCTAGACTTTATAAAACTATTTTACTTTCCTATTGTCATACAACTGTTTATTATTATGGTATTAGTTGGTTTTATGCATGTTGTTTTCAAATCACTTTTATGACTTGAGTAGACATAAATAAATTGAATGAAATGATAGGATTTATATATTGACCAATGGACTTGCATGAATAAGATGTGTTGAGTATGGCATGAATTGTATGATTGAATGAATATATGTGAAATGAACGGAAAATGAAAGTGAATAGGGGCAGATATGTTTGCATATTGGGATGTATACATTGGGTCTATTGTTCGACTGAACCCCTCAATAACGTTACTGTAGGCGAAAGCAGTCCTGTCAAGGGTCTAACCCTAGCGTATGGCGGGAGTTCCGTAGTTAGGGCAACAGCATCTCACTGTTGGTTGGACTTCCCAGTGAGTTGGTAGCCTTCCGCTGTTGGTTGGACTTCCCAGCAGATTAGCGACATTTTCCAATGTTAGTTGGACTTCCCATTGGTTTGACGAGTAAATGGTTAATTGTGAAAAGTGAAAAAAAATATATGAAAGTACATGTAATAGTAGTATATGCATTGCATGAACACATGTGCATTTTATTTCTTTTCATATTTTTGAGAATAAGGTAAAGGTTTTATATATTCTAGGCTATAACTAAATCCCGCATTGAGAAAATGTTCGATCTCTCACCTGTTCCACTTTTACGTGGATTCCAGGTAATGAAGAGGAAGGATTCAAGCAAGGACAAGAGTAAGACTAAGCGAGAAGGTATAAAAATTGATAAACTGCCACATGTTGTTCGTTTTGTTTTTATGATTCAATAATTGATACATTGAGTCAGCATGGCAGTGTTTGTGTTACTGGCCATGTCGGCCGTGATCGTTTGTTTTTTTTTTTTCTTATGAAATGAATGTGACTTTATTTATATTGTTATTGATAATGTATGTGATGTGCACACACCTTACGTATAAATACGTGATGGGTTGTCTCAGAGTGTAACAACTAAGTTAATATCAGAGTCAGCACATACAATATCAATAATAACTTTTCGCAAAGAGAGCGCAAATGTTAAGATCTTGTCTTTAGAAATCTACATAGATAAACTTTCCAAAATGATTTATCCTTCTTCAGGAACAAGCAAATTTGATTTAGATAAGAATGATATCTCCATATTTGATTTATTGTTCCGACCAATTCCTATACCAAAATCTACGTTTTAAACCACCAAATCGCGTATTTTACATTGAATATCCATAGAATGTGGTACTGCTACGATTTCATTCTTATTTTGCAGAAAACAGGCGAAATCAGGGAAGTTACTGAATTCTGAGACTCTGACGCGACCCTCATCACATCTAATGCAACCCTCATCAGACCTAACGCTGGTCGGATCGCGAGCTTCCAGAGCAGACAGCAAAGACCCAATTAAAGCCCAAAATTGAAGCACTCATTTTGAAAAGCCTATAAATGGGCTACCTCTGCCACCAGAGAGGGGGTTCCGATTTTGAAGATTCAAAACCTCAAGAATTGGAGTGGAGATCAAGAAAGAAGGGAAGATCCTTGCTAGATTGCTACATTGGGTTCTATCATGATCTCTTCTCTTCTCTCTTCTTTTATGATGTTATTTGAGTAGATCTTTCCTTGTTTCTAAGGTTGATGTAGTCTAAAGCTTTGATTGTGTGTATTGCAACTGAATTTGAGTTGTTCTTGTGATCAATTGATTGAGTATCATTCTTTAATTTGCTTGATTGTAATTGTTTGAATCTTGATTGTCTTTTGTTGAATGCTTCTTGCATCTCTTCTAAAATCTTGACTTGATCTTTCTTGCAACTTAATCAAGCACTTGAGGTAGGTTAGAAATCTGAAAAGATAGATCAATTGAGCCGAAAGGTGAGATTTCCATTTATTGAGAGATAGTGGATACCTTTAGCAAACTGATCAATTGACTTAGATTGAACACGAATAAACGAGAGTTGAAAGTTGTAGATCTAAGAAGGTAAAATTGCAATTCTTTACTAGATTTCTAGTGCTAATAAATGAGAGTTGAGGCTCAGGAATTGTGGGTAGGGTCAATAGAACCTTGCACAATCGAATAACTCAAAAACAGGTGCAATGCTGCATTCACTCGAGGGTCATGTGAGTCACATGGGAGACCATGCGAGTCGCATCAGAGATGATGCGAGTCGAGTGAAGGTCCATAGAGGCAAAGCTAAGGATAAAATCTGAAACCCTGGAAACATCCTTTCAAACTTGACTGAAACAAACATTTATTTTCTTTCGCAATCTTTTGTTATTGAATTGAGAAATTGAAACGAATTCAAACCAAACTTTTCACTTCTAGTACCTAACTAGAATAAGTAGTGATCTAGACTCGAATTGTACCGTCTCTGAGGATCGATACCTGATTGTACCATCAGACAAAGGTTGTGCACTTGTAACCTAATACGAAAGCTCAATCACGGTTTAAAAGGATACAACTAGCTGTACCTGAGACTTTGTGCGCACGCTTTTGTGTGAACAAAGAACAAATAGGATGTTCATTGACGTAGTTCCATCAATATCCCTACTAAATTTATATTCCAAATTTATATTTTATAATATATATGTTATAGAACCACACTATCTTTCACAATTGTATTATAAGAAATGATAAAACCACACTATCTTTCAGTGAGAACAAAAAAAATATCAGATTTGTAACTCACTATTGTAATTAGCAATAATTAGCAAAGTCTGACGTACATTGAAGTCGTTAATCTTCATTGAACCTCATATATATCTAATTTGACCACATCTGACTTCGATTAAATGCTCATCATTATCGGTCTCACTAAATTTATGGTTAATATTTCATTTAATTTACTTTAGAAAATAAATTGAATATTTAATCAGAGTAGCGCAGTAGAAGCATAGTAAAAGTATTTATAATTTTATGTTTTGAATTTTGATGACAAATTTCTTTTTAAAGGGGAAAGAATGTAACATTTTATCACAATTAGTATTTGAATTTTGAGAATTTAAGCTACTTATTCAAGTCATTAGTTATGAATTTAAGCAACTCATGCAAGTTATCTGACATATTTTCTAAGTTCGAAATATTATACTTAAAAGACTATTACTAATTTTGTTATTATTTATGCTTACAAGATTTTTTTAAAATATAATATTATATGTCTTTTGTAACAAATCATATTTCATAAATAATGTCATGATAATTTTAACGCATAAATAAATATTACGGCTGGCTCATTATAGATATTTTTAAGGAATTTGATATCTTTATGAAAAAAATAAAACAATAAAAAAGAGTTTCTAAACCAATATAGTTATTTGTATTTAAAAAGAAAAATAATAAAATAGTAGAATTGATATATTTTAAAAGAGAGACACTACTATAATTTTCAATAATAGAAATGGTATTAGCAAGCATAGAAAGGCCCCTTGCAATAGAAATTGAGCTTCTGAATTTTTCTAATTAAATTTATATAGTTGCAACGGCAAGTGCTTGCAAATAATCACCTTGCTAATGTCTCCTATTGACCCAATTTTTTTTAAAATACCCAAAAAAAATTATTTTATTAAAAGTAATCAGGTTCTGAGTGTAATTTTAAAAATACTCAAGCCGCAGATTTTTTCCGAGCTCCGAAATTTTTATTTCGAGCTGTTGAAAAAAATGGTGCCCCGAATTTTTTTATTTTTAGTTTTTTTTTATTTCGAGCGCGGATTTTTTCCAGGGCGCAGAAAAAATCTGCGGCCTGGGTATTTTTAAAATTCCACTCATAACTTAGTTATTTTTAATAAAATATTTTTTTTGGGTATTTTTAAAAAAATCGGCCTATTGACCCTTGCTAATGTTACATATTCCTCCTTACAAATAATAAGACCCACCCCAAACACGCCAGATATTATATTTTATTAAAACCCTTTGCAATTACTAGTTTTCTTGCACTTGCAAGTGAGTTGTAGACGGGTCCCACACATTAGTTGCAAGGGCAACTGTTGCAAATAATGTTTAGGATTATGTTTATATTATTTTATTGTGAAGGCCTATATGACATCTCCATATTATATCTAAATTACTGTTCTGATTTACATTGAAATATGTGCCTTAAAGCCTATAAATGTGGATTTTTTACTTATATTTCGATGAAATGTGGTACTGCTATACTTTGTTTGGTATTTTGCAGGAAAAATGGTGAAAAACTGGATCTGACTACTTTTCATACGGCCCATATTACATTTTGTACGGCCCGTACAAGATCTGTCCAACTGCACATAAAGTTCCACAACAGTGGCACAAAGTCTTCAAGACAAAGCACAGGCATACGGCCCGTACGACACTAATTCAGAAAATCCAGTTGGAATTTGAAATGAGCATAATTTAAGGAGGCCGAAAAGAAAACCTCTGTAGACGCAATCTAGGGCATTAAAGGAGATATTCCTCACCAAAAAAAGGGGATTCACCACTGGAACTTGGACAACCTTTTTTGGAGCAAAAGACAAGAGGAGGAAGAGAGGAAAAGAAGTGAAAAACACGAGTTTGCAACGGATCTTCGAATTTTCCCACTGTTTTGTCATGAACTCTTTTATTTTCTGTTATTTGTGTTATCTTATGAACATGAGTAGCTAATTTACTTTGTTTCTAGGGCTAAGATGTAGTTTCTAGTTTGGTTTTGTTTGCATGCTACTTGGATTTGTGTTGAATGCTTTGTTTTTACGTTGTTGAGTAGTATTTTGATTGCTTTATTTGCGGTTGCTTGAATTGATTAGTCATCCCGTTAGATGAATGTGCACATCTAAGTGTTAGGAGCTAAGTCTATGACATTTAATCCAACCGAATAAAGTATATGAAATAGGGTGAACCCAAGGAGTACCCGAAAGGTGAAACTTTCCTTGAGGCAAAAGTCCTTGAATACTTTTAGTAAACCAACAAGTAACTTAGATAAATTAGGCCAAATTGCAAAAGTTGAGGTTTAACACATCTAAGAGGGAAGTATTTGAGTCCGGTAATCGGGTACTAGGCCAAAATGCGAAAGTTGAGGTTAGGTATCTAGATCTGGTCAATAGAAACCCTAAACATCAGTATCAGCACAAAAAACAGTAGCTGCAACATCAACTCGAGGTCCCATACGGACCGTACGGGAATCCGTACGGGCCGTATGCCTCAGGGCTAAACAGAAATGAAATCTGAATCCTGGAAACGCCTTTTTATCAACTGAAAACAACTTTAATTCTTTTTATTGTTTTTTAAACTTGTCATAAATCAATAGAATTGTTAGAACTAAACCAAACCAATTTCTCTCACTTCTAGAATCTCAAGTAATTTTAGGATAAGTCCGGTTATTTTCTTCTGTCCTTGTGGATCGATACCTAAGCATACTCATCGATAGGATAGTACACTTGCTATCTGATTTGACAAAGTATAACAAAGGTTTAAAAGGTATAGCTTGCTATACTGAAACTTTGTAGCATATATTCTGTGCGAACAAGTTTTTGGTGCCGTTGCCGAGGAGCGGTATCGAAAATTCTATACTTTTTCTTATTTTTGCTTGATTCTAGATTTTAATTTTAATTTTTCTTTTTCCATCTTAAAAGGAACATACTAGAAGAGTCAAGGCCCAAGAACAACTACCATCTCAGGAGCAAAGGACAAACTTCCAGCACCACCACATCTGTCACCTCTCCGTACGGCCCGTACCAGATTCATACGGCTCGTACAAGCCGACAGTAGAGGCCAGACAGACCCAGAACAAGGCAAAATGAATAACAGAGGAGTCAATCCACCCGTCAATGATCCACCCATCATTGATCCACCAGTAGAGGATCAATTTTCTGATGATGAAGGGGCGGATTATGCTCCAAGGACGTTGCGAGAGTTCAATGTCCCAAGAGCAGGAGATGTTAGAGGAGCAATCTGATTGCCTAAGGTTGCCGGCAACCAACCCAACTTCAATCCGGGCATTGTTAACATCGTCTAGCAAAACACATTCCATGGCATGGATCATGAGGATCCACATGCCCATGTTCAAACTTTTCTTGAGTGTTGTGCCACCATTAAAATTAATGACGCAACAGCTGATTACATTATGCTTGCTTTATTTTCTTTTACCTTTAGGGATAAAGCCAAAAAATGGTTAGGGTCATTACCAAGAGATTTAATTATCACTTGGAGGGAATTGTCCAAACTGTTTTTGTCCAGATTTTTCCTCCATAAAAGAACTGCCAATGTTAGGACCCAATTGACCAGTTTCAGACAAAGGCCTGATGAACCACTGAATGAGGCCTGGGAAAGGTTTAGGGAATTGCAATACTTTTGTCCACATCATGGTATTCCCGAATGGTTACTTGTTCAATCCTTTTATGTTGGTTTAACTGATACCACTCGTACTTCTGTTGATGCAGTTACAGGTGGAGCTCTCATGGATCGAGAGGTTACCGAGACAATGAACTTAATCGACAATATGACAACCAACCAACAATGGTCCGGCCGAGGGAGCACTAGAGTGACTAGAGGAGGTTGACTTGAGGTCGATCAGATCACGGCTCTCACCACCAAGATGGATGCCATGCAGAAGGCTTTTTACAAGATGAGTGCCAAGGCGCTTAGTAACCAGAAACCACAGCCTTGTGTTATGTGTGGAGACGAGGGGCACGAGTATGAGAATTGCCCGCTCGCGCAAAGAGATGAAGAACTTGAGCAAGTCAACTACCTCAACAATGAATCATCTTATTTCCAGAGACCACAGTTCAACAACCCTTCGAGCAGTAACAACAATCGGAACTTCTTTCAGAATGCTTCTTTTCCCAACTCAAACAACCAATCATTTCAATCCGGTCCTCCCGAGCCGTATATCGCTCCCGCTGTGAGAGATTTCATGCATGAGCAAGGAAAAATGAACCAAATGATCTTTGAGCAATTGCAGGCTCTCAATGCCCAACTGGCCGATTCAGATGCTTAGAATAGAATGAATGAACAAATGGGTCATCAAACTGCCTCTACACAACCACTTCATGGAAGACTACCCAGTCAACCATAAATCAACCCCACAGGAGAAGTAAAATCCATAACCTTGCGAAGTGGGACACAGTACCAAGGACCAGCCATACCTGTCGAACCAGAAACCAACCATACGGTCCGTACGAATCCCATACGGCCCGTACTGATCCCCCTCTGTGATTTCCGAGCAGTTAGAACTTGATCCGATTGAAGTTGTGAATGAGAAGACAGACCATACGGTCCGTACCAATCATATACAGCCTTTACAGAATGAACCAGTCAGCCAAAAGAACAAGGGAGCCTACAAACCACCACTTTACCGGCCACCTGTTCCTTTTCCTCAAAGGCTAGTTGAGTTCAGACTCGATAGTCAATTCGCCAAGTCCTTTCAAATGCTCAAGCAACTATACATCACCATTCCATTCACCGATGCCTTGACCCAAATACTAACATATGGCAAGTTTCTCAAGGACATCCTCACGAACAAGCAAAGCTTGGAGGGACACGAGAAAATAAAACTCACAGAGCAGTGCAGCGCAATCTTGAGCAGCCAGCCCCCGTCAAAACTGGACGACCCTGGTAAATTCTCCATTCCTTATACAATTGGAAAGACTACCATCAAGAAAGCCTTATGTGATCTAGGGGCCAGTGTGAGTCTCATGCCACGCACCATCTTTGAGCGCATAGGAGTAGGTGAGCTCAAACCCACGCGCATGACTCTGCAGCTGGCTGATTCTTCTGTCAGGGTACCACTTGGCATATTGGAGAAGGACAAGGAAATCCCAATCATTCTGGGACGACCATTTTTAAAGATAGCTAGAACACTCATTGATGTGGAGAATAGGACTCTGACTCTGCGAATTGGCGATGAGAAAGTGGAGTTTAATCTAAACTGAGCTACGAAGTGCCCCTCCGAAACAGAAACATGCTGCTGGCTTGATATGGTCGATCAATTGGCTAAGGAACAATCTCGTAAGCAATACAGACCGAATGAATCCCACACGGGCCACGTGCTACAGTCTGAAGGCTTGGAAAACAGAGAATGCGGGTCGGATGAAGCTGACGCAAGGTCTGCACGTAGGCTGAGTGCACCTGACGCGGACCGCGTCAAAGCCCAAATAGAGCCGTCAATTCCTGAGCTCAAACCTCTTCCAGCTAACCTCAGGTATGAGTTCCCAGCCCCAAATAAATCTTGTCATGTGATTTTGAATGCAGATGTCGACCCGGCTCGCAACCTCAGACTCTTGGAGGATTTGAAAGCTCAGGAAATGGTGATTCGAGGTATTGCAATGAAAGCTCAGCAAACTGTGATCGGGGACTTGATCGAGAAGCTGACAAGCACGCAACCAATCACATGTATCAACACGATCCGTACACCTCAGAAGTGGGCACTTCGCCCAGATCCACCCGACCCACTTTTCACCAACCAATGAGGCGCCCCTACCTCTTCTCTCACTCCATGTCTGGTTAGTTTTCATATTTTCTTCTATTTACTTTTTCTAGTGAGAATTCAAGCATTGAGGACAATGCTTCATTCAAGCTTGGGGGGTGGAATAGAAGAAAACTATATCTGCATTTAGGTCATGTTTATTTTTAAAAAATTTGTATTTTTAGGTGATAAATTTGTGTGAATTGCGAGAATTAGGGTCCAATTTGAGAAATTTTGGTTGTGACATGGTTGAACTTGTGAAATTAGAAATAACCACACATTTGGTTGGAAGAATTGTATACGATAGTTTGTTTTGGGACTTTGTAGAATTGAGAATTGAATTGTATCAAGAAAGCATTTGAAACCGAACTGTGCCTTGTAAAAATAGAGAAATGAGATTTGAAAACAATGGAAAGGTTGGGATATCCATTGGTATGAGAGAATACCATTAGATATATGTATTCATGATATGTGCAAACAAATAAAAATAATAATAAAAAAAGAAAAAGATGGAGAAAATAAGAGTACTGGCAATAAGTCCATTAGGGCGTCTTTGAGCTCGTCTCTCAAAAATAAAAAAATCTTTGCACATATCAACACATGTAGTCCGCGACTTTCTGACCTAAACTTGTTCCAAACTTGGGGGAATTTCAAAGAAAAGCAAATCACCACAAATGAGGGCATAAACTTGGTAGAAAAATGAACTATTGATGCGTTTGATTACTTGGTTCTTACAAATAGCAATACATTCTTGAATATGGGATTTTGATTGATTGAATTGTGGGGTGAATCAAAATGGTCCAAAGGAAACCAAATCACTATCCAAAATGACTCTAATAGGTTTCTAACGAACGCAAGACCATGCAAATTGTCCTTTTAGTGGATTAACTTGCATTTAGGTAAATCCAACAACCAGAACCACACCTAAGTTGGGATTTTTGCTTGAGGACAAGCAAAGTTCAAGCTTGGGGAATTTAATATCTCCATATTATATCTAAATTACGGTCCTAATTTACATTGAAATATGTGCCTTAAAGCCTATAAATGTGGATTTTTTACTTATATTTCGATGAAATGTGGTATTGCTATGCTTTCTTTGGTATTTTACAGGAAAAAGGGCGAAAAACTGGATCTGACTACTTTTCATACGGCCCGTATAACATTTTGTACGGCCCGTACAAGATCTGCCCAACTGCACAGAAAGTTCCACAACAGAGGCACAAAGTCTCCAAGACAAAGCACAGGCATACGGTCCATACGACGCTAATTCAGAAAATTCAGCTGGAATCTGAAATGAGCATAATTTAAGGAGGTCGAAAAGGAAACCTCTGCAGACGCGATCTAGGGCATTAAAGGAGATATTCCTCACCAAAAAAAGATGATTCACCACTGGAACTTGGACAACCTTTCTTGGAGCAAAAGACAAGAGGAGGAAGAGAGGAAGAGAAGTGAAAAACACGAGTTTGCAACGGATCTTCGGATTTTCCCACTGTTTTGTCATGAACTCTTTTATTTTCAGTTATTTGTGTTATCTTATGAACATGAGTAGCTAATTTACTTTGTTTCTAGGGCTAAGATGTAGTTTCTAGTTTGGTTTTGTTTGCATGTTACTTGGATTTGTGTTGAATGCTTTGTTTTTACCTTGTTGAGTAGTATTTTGATTACTTTATTTGCGGTTGCTTGAATTGATTAGTCATCCCGTTAAATGAATGCGCATATCTAAGTGTTAGGAGCCAAGTCTATGACATTTAATCCAACCGAATAAAGTATATGAAGTAGGGTGAACCCAAGGAGTACCCGAAAGGTAAAACTTTTCTTGAGGCGAAAGTCTTTGCATACTTTTAGTAAACCAACAAGTAACTTAGATAAATTAGGCCAAAATGCGAAAGTTGAGGTTTAACTCATCTAAGAGGGAAGTATTTAAGTCCGGTAATTGGGTACTAGGCCAAAATACGAAAGTTGATGTTAGGTATCTAGATCTGGTCAATAAAAACCCTAAACATCAGTATTAGCACAGAAAACAGTAGCTGCAACATCAACTCGGGATCTTATACGAACCGTACGGGAATCCGTACGGGCCGTATGCCTCGGGGCTAAACAGAAATGAAATCTAAACCTTGAAAACGCCTTTTTATCAACTGAAAACAACTTTAATTCTTTTTATTGTCTTTTAAACTTGTCATAAATCGTTAGAATTGTTAGAACTAAACCAAATCAATTTCTCTCACTTCTAGAATCTCAAGTAATTTTAGGATAAATCCGGTTATTTTCTTCTGTCGCTGTGGATCGATACTTGAGCATACTCATCGATAGGATAGTACACTTGCTATCTGATTTGACAGAGTATAACAAATGTTTAAAAGGTATAACTTGCTATACTGAAACTTTGTAACATATATTCTATACGAACACTATACTATTTGCAAGCATCACCGTTGCAAATGTTTTTGGAGTTGGTTTTTATATTGTTATATTGTAAAGGTTCCAACTATTTGCATAAGTTACCCTTGCAAATGTTTTTATGAATTCATTTATATTATTTTATTTGTAAAGTCCTAACTATTAAGATTATTTTTATATTATTATATTGTAGGAGTAAGTATAAATGTTTTTAATTTATAGCCAGATAGACTTTAATATTTGAATGGTGAATATAAATATAAATTACAATAACATAAACTTTAATTATTTTTTTAAGAGAAAAAAATTAGAATACAAATTTATATTACAAAAAATACACATTGATATTTTTTTACTAAATTACAAATTCCATTAGTAACTGTCAAACAAAAAAATTTAGAATGAACCATATAAATGATGCATGAGTGTGCTTTTTCCCATGTTCTCTCAAACTTCAAACATACAAGAAAGTAAAATTGACTTAAATCGTATAGAAAGTAACATTAATTTAAAACAGTAAAATTTTAGTGTTACTAGGATAAATTTCTAATCTCCATTTAATAACTACCATATATATTTATTTCCATTATTAGTGATAAGACCACTATAAAGCAGAATGAATAATGCCAAAAAATAACTAAAACACCACATGCATAAAATACCTCTTCAACATCAAACTCCTCTAATACAACATAACTAATTAAACTGAGAACCACAAATTTTTATGATTTCTATAGTCCCATTTAAAACAATAAAATTTAATCCACAAGTACTTTTTCATATGGAGATAATGTTAAAATTGACCTTGACAGTTGAGAGAATACCCCCAAGGTCATGCTTCTAAAAAAAATGATCATATTGATCACAACTCAATTACTCAACTGAACAAAAGAAAAATAAGGCAACACAAACTACTGATCTTTAGCATAAATTGTTGGACGACAGTAGTGTGAGCTTCATCTCCACACGGTATATGCAATAACTGTCTCTGTGGGAACAAATATTGCGTGTTGTCAAGTTACTAAAAATGCCTCATCGATTCTCCTGCATAATTTTGTTCAAACATATGAGCTTTAATACATGAGAAAATTTAACATAAAACTAGTCAAGTAGGCATTAGCTCAAGACAGCACAATGCTATTAAAGTCTATTGCTTTAGGCACCAATATATTCTACAATTGATTAACAAACACTTGATTATGATTATTGCTTATCAGCTTAAATGCTAAAGTTCACAATAGGCATTGAAAGTAAGGACCAAAATGCATTATCACACTTAAAATCTGACAAGAAATGAACTTATATTCTTCTTGAAATTTTGATGTTGTTCCTTGATCTTGATTTGTGTATAATATACAATCCAAAACCCAAACCTAAAATATGACAAGAAATGAACTTGTATTCTTCGTGTCCACTCAAAACAGTCCAAACAAAGAAGAACAGTACGTACAGCTATAGGTCATGGATTGACATCAAACCACACCCGTGATGAAGAACATGCTAGACATTACAACATTGGATATTCTATTTATTGGGATTTTTAAACAATTTTAAAAATTGTTGAATCTCATACTGAAAATATGTGACAACATAGTGTACTAAATGCTGTCACCAAAACTGAGTTACACAAGCACACTAAATGACCTAGCTCTGAACCCTTGTAATTTTTGCACAATAATGAATTCATGTCAAGAATTACAGAATTTTGAGTTCATTTTTTGTATTAAGACTTATAAGTAAATTTTGATACACCACTACTAACAATAATCTGTCGACTTTTGAGCTTCCTGGTCCAGAAAGAAAAATTTACAATCACTGATCGAACCATTGACAAAACAAAATAAGTTGTTTATTGCTATATGAAATATAACCTATTGTAGAGAAATACCTTGCTTAGAAAGCTTAGCAACAGGTGGCTTGGGCCCATTTGCTGGGTCTCTAAGTTGTGAATTCCTATTAGCTTGTGATATCAAAGAATCCAAGCCAGGAAAAAGTCAAGGCTCCTCCAAGTCTAAGAAGTAGAAAAGAAAATTTAAAAACCATGTTCTAGAGTTAGGATCATTTAACAACATGAAGCCAAAATAACATGCTAAAATTCCCATGGCAAATTGGAGATATAATAACCCATAAAAAATGAACTTATGAAGACGCTACTGCTACTGTGTGATTCGAGACGGCAAGATTGAAAAATTAATAGGCCATCAAGCATTGTATTACTAGGTCCCGGTACATCATGAGTTCTATTTTTTAAGGTTATTGTGTCCTGGAATTACTTTTGCTATTCTACTCTACTGATTCCCATGATGACCAGAACTTGAGACAAAACTAAGTCCCGGTAATTACTGCTGTGATGGTGTGCAACTGTGCATCGACCAAAGAAAAACAAAGTTTATTTTATGTATCACAATGGAAGAACAACCACTGAACTTGAGTACTACCAACTCTACATGATTCTGTGCAAGCTAAGATGACATATTCTACCCAGATGTGATAAAAATGGCACTGGTAAATGGAAAATTTGCAAGCTAACCAACATTGAATGCTTTTGATACTGTATTCATAACCCAGGCCCCTAAATTTCTCTTGGTCAGCAGTGTCCCAACAGTAGAACCGTATCTTCCCACAATTTGTGTGAAAATCCACAATTTTACTGATTTGAGAGAGCCTATGAGAAATTCCCAAAAGTCATTAACGTAAACCCTGATTCCCAAATTTAATTCAACGAAACTTGGAATTACAAAAAGAGAAGGAGAATTTTTCAATTCTCCTGGGTCACTGTTGATTTGACAGCCCAGAACTAGGGTTAGGGAACCCGGCCATTGGCGAAGAGAGGGCGAAGGCACCGAGGGGTGGCAGAGAGAGGTTACGGGTGCCGCATGATGAAGTGACGGTGCTGACTTTCTCACGACAGCTTGCATCGGTGAAGACCTGAGGTTGAGAGTCAAAGGGTGAGTAACTGGGTGCGGCTGTGGCTGCGGCTGTGAGAGGAAGACTAGTTAAAACCTAGACGAAAATCCTAATGGACTTGGATAAAACGAGGAGAGCTGGTAAATGAGAAAAAGTGGAGGGAAGAACTAGGGTTTAGCGAAAGAGGGTGAGCGGCCTCCAGTCTCAAGAAAAATTACTCCCTTTTTTTACAACTTGGCAGTACACTCACCACTCTCTGGAGAGGCATGATAGGAGTAAGTTGGTTTCGCATTTACTGGGAGAGACCCACCCAAATTTATATACTCTAAGGTAACATAGATTTTTTGTTTAAAACAGACCGTCTGATTATCATTTGTGCACGAATATTAAAGCATCCTGTGCAACACTAGGGTCGGATCTAAACCGAAATATTATGTTATCTCACAGAATATGTTAGCCACATCCTCTTGAATAAAGACATCAAGGCCATTCATTATCTATCAGACGGCTCCAAACTTCATATTTACTAATTCGATAATATATGTACAACAATGCATATAAAATAAATTCAAATATTTTTTTAATGTTTTTTTTACATCTTATACATGTCCTTTTTATAGACTTTCATCGTTGTATGTTCCTTCAAATTTAGAAAACTTTTACAGACAGTTCATTTTCACGTAGAAAATCAATGATCGATTTGCAATAAAATAGTTCCAAATCTGTTTTAAAATGATCAAGGGGGGAATTAAACATAACCAACTTAAATAATTTGAAAGTTTTATTATGTATGAGTTTCAATCCAACATGAATTATTTATAGCCATACGATGCTTCAATTTTCGATTAGCTCAATAGATAGATAAATAAAAATAAAATTTAAATCCTCCCTAGGTAACTTAATAGCATATTTGAGAGGCTATGGATGGTGGTTCATTTCTCTTAGGTAACTTAATATCTTCGGCCATTTTTATTAATATCTCTGAAACAAATGTAAATTTTTAAAATGTCCCTACCTCCAATTTTTTTTTTATAAATGTCCTGACTGCCTGGGCTCAGGGCGGCCCAAAATACCCTGTGATGCGCCACCCCCTGAGGCACCCCATAGCACAAGTGAGGCGCTAGCCCCCAGGACGCCTCATGTGTGTGTGTGTGTGTTTTTTTTTTTTTTTTTAAGAAAAATCTTAGTATTTTGATTTGAATAATTTTGTGAAAAAAGTTTAAGGTTTATGTATATGTGTATGTGTATGTCAAAAAATAAAATATTATGTGTATGGCTATCGGAAGCACTTCGGCCAAGGTGCTTCCAGGGTTATATTTTAGTGTGTGATGATCAAATAACAAATCTAAACCGTTAGATGTTCAATCTATTATAAAATCTGCTTGGAGACCAAATTTTACATTTTTTGGAATTTTTTTACTATTTATTAAGATGGTTTGAAAATCGCTGTTTTTATTAAAATTCTGCACCATTAAAAAACAACGATTTCAAACCATCTTAATAAATAGTAAAACAATTTCAAAAAATATAAAATTTGGTTTCCAAGCATATTTTATAATATATTGAATATCTAACGGTTTAGATTTGTTGTTTGATCATCACACACTTAAATATAACCCCGGAAGCACCTCGGCCGAAGTGCTTCCGATAACAAATTAGCCACAATCCATATACATATATAGTTGTAAAAATAGTTCAACATAGTTCAACAGTACAATTAGAAGCGCAATTAAAGTTCATAACATAGTTCAAACCAAATAAATCAATTCGCATAAGCAAAATACTACAACAGCATACAATTGGGGGCTAAGCCTTACGAGCTGAGGAGCTTGCTCTGTTCTTTTTCTCAGCCCAACGGACGCACACAGGACACTCCCACGTAGTGAGATGGGCGTCATTCAGCAGATCTGCATGCGGGTCCATGCAATTGGGATGAACAGCTTTGCCACATTTACAACAGAAGAACATATCCACCATATCTCCCTTCAACTCACATAAGCAGCACTGTCCCCATCCAAGTGGAGGGACCCTGTCCACCCAGCTTTCTATCAGCATTTTTCTAATTTATGGATCAAGAGTGCTAAGAAATTATTCATTATTTTTGGGTGAAAATATTCTTTCCATATTCCTCATTGCATAGGCTTTAGCCGTCCAAAAATTATTAATAAGTGTTCTTTTTGCTTCGCGTTCGATTTTAGTTCTTTCTCTATTTTTTTCCAACTTTGGGAGCCATTATAACTAGGGTTTCAAATGACAGCAAATGATTAGGAAAGCTAATTATGTGCGTAATTAAATACTAATTATACATTAATCAACGGTTAATTAGGAAATAATTAGAAAATATTTAAAAAATAATTGAAATAAATATTTTAGAAACAATTAAAAGAAATATTTAAAAAATAATTACAATTTTTTTTTAAAATAATTAAAAAATTAATTTAAATTACCTGTAGTTATAGTCGCTAAGAAAATCGTCCGAAATCGCCTTCAGCTCTTTCTTCCTTCTCTCTGCCTTTGAGGTGGGAGGTAGACTGATGTTGGAGTGAGAAGAGAGAGAGGAAAAATGAATAAATAGGCATCCCTAGTGGACCACCCATGGCCCAGGCGGTCAGGACCCTAGCAAACCGCCCCTTACAGGCGATCTGCTGGGAGTGTGGGTCGCAAATAAAAATTACGATTTCAAGATAATTTCTTAGTTTGAATGTATTTACTTGAAGTGTACTGTTATGCTTTTAATTATATTATTGAACTTTAATTGTATTATTAAACTGTGTTATAATAAACTTGCTAGTTTGCTTGTGTGAACTTTTTTGTTTGTTTTGAACTAAGTAATAAACTTTAATTGCGCTTTTGATTGTATTGTTAAACTTTGTATTGTTGAACTATGTTTATAACTACACTTATTTCTAAGCCTTACGAGCTGGGAATGTGGATCGCCAAAAAAATA